>OZ038517.1:7937714-7987714 GCA_964036315.1 Acanthosepion esculentum | reverse complement strand
TTTTCTTCAAAATAAGCGAGTGTCCGATGTCAGTGAGTCTTATATTCTAAAACATACGATAATTAATACCTGTTTGGGCGCCTACAATAGAGTGATAGTTAACGAGCATCTTGTCCTGAAAATCATAATTCCTGTATTATTGGTTTTTTTACTGTTTGTATATAATGTTGGAAAGTGAAAGTTGCTAACTCCTCATAATATTTCGCATATATTTGAACCGTAAGGATTTAAATATTTTGCCTAAGTCGTTCACTTTATAACTCGCCTCATACAAAAAAGTATTTTGTAACGTATCCTTAAAATATAAATAAAATAAACGCCTTTGAAAGAAATAATATTGTGATGTGTTTTACATCCATGAACGTCAGGTAACTTTTTCAAATGTTCCACAGCCAAAGGGAAATAACTCTAACATATTTTTACATTATTTCCCTTGAACCGAGAATTTTGAAAGGACTTTTCTATTATGTGTCGTGCCACTTCAGGACCCGAGCGAGCATATTTACCCACATTTCCCTGTCTTTTGTAGATCTGAGCAATGTCTGGCACCATAGTATCTCTTTCTCTCTCTTTTATTCGATCCGTTTCTCAATCTGATCAGAAATGTAACTTGTTCTTTTTGATTGCTTTGTATTGTGAAATTCACTGAATTTTAAAAAGAGCCTAGTGGATTGAGGCTTTGCTTGGTGAATTTGGCGGAAGTGTTTGTGAGTTCAATTGCTGGGCCGGGTAGTGTATATATGAACTCAAAGGAAACGGGCGGGCAATAATTGAGCAGGTCTAAAAATAGAAACGAGACGAGATATCTCGAGACCTGGGCAGTGGATTAACTAAAGAGTTCAGTTCAGAATTCCCTGACCAACAGCGCCAAGTTGATGGTTAGCAAGAGATTTTATTCTTAGTTATAGGCAAAAATAACCCAGTTACCCAGGTCGATATACACCTGATGAAGGCCGGGTGCACAATGACCGAAACGTTATGATAAACGAAAACAAAGATGATGACAATAATTCGAATGTAAACAATAAAAAATCTTCATTCCAGAAATTCAGATGGCCATTTTGTTATGAGAAGTAAAGATTTTTTTCTTTTCTGATGAATTGAAATTATTAATAATTGGTCTAGATTGAAAAGTTCTACTAATAAAAGGTTGGGCCTTCGATAGGAATCGAACCTGTATTCTTGACGGAGGCACAACCTTTCTTTTTCTCAATCTTTTTTTTTCTCACTCATGTTATCAATGTCGAGTATATTGCCATAATGGTCTACTGCTGTGACACCATTAGATGCCAGAAGAATTAAAGTGTGGGCTCGTCCATAGCCCAGTTTTACCCTCTTCGTATAATGCACTATTCCATTACATCAACTTTAATACAAGCAATGTCAGAGAGCTACTATTGGTTATTCTCCGCAAATCTAGCTAACTTATTGGTCCTTTTCGACCAATCAAGTCACCCGCACGTGCACGAGCAAATTTTGGCGCAATTCTTTCCAGAGCCGCACCACGTGACTACGACCATATATAAACCCAAAAACACGTGTGACGAGAACACAGCAGAGAACAGCAGAGCAGAGCAGAGACCGAGAGCAGAGATCGACAGCGCAGCAGACAATTTCGACCGCTCACTCCAAGCTTCAAAATATGACAATTACGAACACCCGTCTCGACGAATCGAGACGTTAGATTTTTCGGCAAACACTGATGTCAACGAATCTTTCAGTCAGACTCCAGCATCCAGGGAGACGCCAAATAAATCCACGCAATTCAAGACCTTGATTTTCCCGCGCAAATCAAACTCTGACTCAACAACCATTTGGCATAATCTTTCTCTCTGTGTCAAACAGAAACTTTACAAACTTCAATTATTATACTTAAAAAGTGACATTTTCCCTCACTACGAAATAAGTATTAATAACTCAAAACATTTTATACAAACAACAATTAAGGGTATACAACTTCTATTGACTAAAAAACAATTGTACGTAAACACCCGCATAAAAACAACGACTGTTTAATTCTTTGAACGAATCTCATTAACACGATCAAAAGCTTTCAAACGTACTAAAAGAATCAACACACCAATTTAATACATCAGCACTTAACATTTATCAAGTATTGAACACATTTGTACATATTTCAATTGTATATAAACCCATCATTGTTTTGCATTCAACTTGCCTTTGTTTTTTAAACTTTGTTTTTGCATGACCTGTTCAAAATTAATGAATATTGTTGAGGATTGAAATTTTATCGAACACGCCATCACAAATAACTTCCTTCTGATTTAACAAATACCTCCACTAATCCCCAACAAAAGGATATCACGATAGCTATACCAAGAGAGATGTGACACTATCAAACAGTGAAAGCGTTGAGAGGTAACACGATAAACATTCCTAGAGACGAGGCAGGGTTTTATTAAAATTCAGAAATTTAGTTTTCTTCCTTGAATAAACCATAAAAAGAGGAATAGGGCTGATTTAAATTAAAACTGCTTGATTATTTTGAGTAATCCAGACAAAAAAAAATCGGGATAATTTAAACCCACGAGGGATGGTGAGAGGTGGTGTAATAACATTCATGTCAGCGGAGTATTTTATTAGGACAAGGCTGAAATGGAGACACTGACTGATAATTGCTATTTAAAGCGCGGGTTATTGAATTTTCTGCAGACCATAACTCAAGAAAGGAAGTCGGTCAAAAATATAAAGAAAATGATGGCGTCTGATTCGTTTGTATACAAACAAAATGGTAGTTATAGAATTGATTTATATCTCTTGTTAAAAAAGAGAGAAAAGGTAAATCGCTAAAGAAATTAAATTTCCTTAGATAAGAGCCGAACTCTCAATTGTGCATGCAATTAATTTTCCGGAGTCAGACGACAACGGACACTTTGTAGAGGTCCGTATAATCAGAAGGTGGAAGCGACTAATACGAGAGTTGTTCGAGACGTCGGACGAGAGACGACTTCGTCACCTGATCTCACGTTGTGACTTCCTGTCTGAAGAAATCTTCCGACTTTGAGCAGAGTGTTCCAGTAGCCTTGTCACGACGAACAAAGTGTCATGCAATATTCGAAGAGGGGAAGGGTCGAAGAATATATACTCTTGCTTGAAGACCGGATAATTCTACTACCAGCTCTGGACAAGAAACGTTATATAATTTTTTTTCTTTTATATAATATATATTTCTTTTTTATTTCTGACTTCATTCTCTCCGACTTCTCGGTTGTATTCAGCTATTCACCGACGAGACGCACCTTCATTGTTACAATTTCTATAAATATTTTCATGGTAATTGTCCTGATGAATTTCCTTCTATGGTAGCTAGTATTTATGAATTTAAACGCATTACTAGATGGGCGGTAAGGTCTCATCATTTTACAGTTGAAATGACTATATATATATATATATATATATATATATATATATATATATATATATATATATAGTTCTATGCTAGCAATTTCTTCACTCAAACTTTTCGCTTATAGAACTCACTTCCGGGTTCTTGCTTACCGGTCAACTTCGGTCTTCACAATTTGAAATGCAATGTCAATAGTTATCTTTTTTCTTTTTAAATCCTGTTCTTCTACTGTTCTATTTCCTTAATGTTTTTCTCGTATAATTTAACACTCAGTAACCCTCTGCGTCTTAGTGGCTTTATTGCCTTGGTTGGTGTAGCATGATTAACAAAAATAAATTTTATACAATTTGTTATTAATTTCACTGTTTAAACAAAAGAAAAATGGTGTACAACTCAAATGCGTGACCCCACTGAAAATAACGTTCATAGTCCGACATTATAAGACGCTGGAAGAGTTAAGAAATAGCCCAATAAACATAACAAGAGACATGGCAGGATTTTATTAAAATTCAGTAAGTTTGCTTCTTCTGCGAATAAACCATGAAAAACGGGAAAAAGGGCTGACTTGAAATAAAACGGCTTTGTTATTCTGAAGAATCTAGCCAACAAAACCATCTGGATAAAGAGCAAAAAAGATTTTCCGGTAGAAACATAAAAATGCCCAGAATAATTATATTGGATATAGTGCAACATGCCTAACAAGAAGACTCACGTTATATCTCTCTGACCATAGCTCAATTCGATCGCTTTTATGTAAACACGGAGACGTGCCAAATTCCATCTTGTAAATAAAATATAAATTACATTATTTCAACTTGGATATACATATTTATGGGTGGAATTTAAAAACGCCAGATGATCGGAACCTCTGCTGATCTCTCAGGTGAACTCGACCGAATAGATCGATGGGTAAATAACTGGCTTCTAACTTTCAATACCTCAAAAATTAAGCTATTATTATTTCGCCATCATTAATCAAACCCCGAGTTTTCTCTAGACATGATGAATGGCTCCATTCTAAGTGAAGCTCCATGGATCTCACATTCTCTCCAGATCTGAAACAGAACTCGTATGTTCCCTTGGTAAAGATTTTGGAAGAATGGCCTGTTCATTCTGTCTCTCCAGGAAGTATCAGACTCCTCCTGCCATACTTTATCTTTAAAAGTGTTAGATTAGACCAGAAACAGATTATTGATGCTATATCTGGCTTGGAGCTGCTCAGTCCCTACTTCTCGGCCTTACTTCTCTTTTTTTAAATTGAATTTACCCCAAGCAAGGCAGTAAAACCACGAAGACACAATGGTTTACCGGGTATGAAAGAATTCGAAAAAAGAAACGTTATTAAGGAGCGAAAACAATAAAAAAAGTAATCAGGAAGTCAGTAGATAACGATCGACATTGCATTTCAATTTTTGAAGATCAAACTTGACCGGAAAGCATAGAACAGGAAGAAGGTGCGAGAAAAGAAACTCTTAGCATAGAACTTACGGTTGCATCTAGCCAATTCAACTGAATTCAAAATTGTTTACCTGTCCCTGCTCTGTCGTTATTTTTATGACCAATGTTCAGATGAGCGCTCCATTCTTTAGTTCCACCAATTTATAGCTTTGAAGCTAGGACATGCTATGCTAGTTTCACAGAATCAAATCATCCTCATTGCCGTCATATTCCAACCGTAAGGAGGAAGTTCCACGCCGACATCTTGTTCCCATCATCTTTAATTTCCCTCCCCCTCTTTCATTAAACACATTTTATTCATCATTTCCCTTTTAAAAGTAATTCGCTACCTTGAGTGGCTCCTGATCATTGTACTGGAGGAAGATTAGGATTAAAAACATTCCTCACCAAAAACATGTCTATTCGGACACCATGCAGATGAAAACAATTCTCTTTGGAAAATAGACGTTGATTCTGGTTTCTCTTCCATCCGTCATTGAGGCTCAGTAATTAGGCGACGAAATCTGCGGCAACAAAATGCTTTTCTCTCTGAATTTCTGCCATGCTGACTTATCATTATTGACATCTTTGTTGTTATGATCACGACATTTTGTAACAATATCCTTGTGGATAAATCGTTGCTTCATGAATCTGTTGTCATAGAAAATGGGAGGTCAATCCTTCGGCTAAATATTGATGGCTTAGACTCAGTGGAAACATCGCAAGCAATAATTTATTAGTATTAAATCAGAAAAGGAGAAAATATCCCGAGACATAGACAACAGAGTAAGAACAAAATAAATTAAATAAAGTGATTTTTTGAAATTACCTCTTGTTCAGGTTTATCGTGAGGACCTCCTGGCTGACTCCATAACTGATTGCAGTTAGGTAAGAGAATTAATACAATTTTTGGATGAGTGAAACATTTTTTTTATAATTCTCTGGCGTTTTTCTGGTCATTGGTGAGCTTCAAAATTTATCCTTCTCAATCAACCAATTTTGAAGAAATCATTACGAAAAGCCCAACAAATCATTTCAGGCATCTTGGTATCATATTTGACGAACTTTTTTTTCAATTTAGTAGGTAACGACACGAAAAATAAAAAGACGAACAAAACATGTAGGAATACAAAATGCGAATCTCTCCATTTGGTTGAGATGAGGTCACGTGATGTCCTAAATATATTTTTTTCAGTAATTTTATTCAATTATGATTCGATTTAATTATTTTATTTATTACATTGTTGTTGTTGTTGTTGTTGTTGTAGTAGTAGTAGTAGTAGTAATATTTTTGGAAACCAGGCCTAACGAAGCGATACCGAATTTTATCGGTCTCTCCCAATATAAAATATTACCCTGGCTTTCTGAAGTCTCCGATTTGTTAATTAATTCTTACTTTGCTCTGTTTACTACATTGAGCTCTCGGGATTTATATCCTCCTTGGAATTATCCAAACGGATTACAAATTAACTTTATCATATTATATATATATATATATATATATATATATATATATATATATATATATATATATATATATATATATATATATATATATATATATATATATATATATCAATTATTTTTTCCTGCATAATTTCTCCGACTCACCACCAAGAAAAATTTCACAATTTCAACGAATCTAATTCATTCACAGAAAATAATATTTTATATTGTCCTTTTTCTAAAATTGACATTTGGAATAAATGCTTTTCTTTTCACGTTAATTGAACGCAAATTACATTTACGTTATATTTTTCTTTAGGGGGCGACTTAATGCCTTCAAATTTATTCATTATCCTAATTTTAAAAGTGTATAGAATAAAAAATTATATTTTCAAACTATTGTTTAAAGAAAATTTATTGAAAAAAATAATAAGAAACAATTATGTCACTGCTGGTGTACCGTATTTCTTTAGGTTTTATTTTTACTTTTCCGCGCGCTTTTTCGGGTGTCATTGGAATTAATTTATATTGTACCCTTTGACCCCGACAGGCAGCCGTTCGTAAAAAAAACGTTATTTTCATTCTATTTTAAGTAAAAGTAAACATTAGATTAAGAAACTCCAATTAATTAATCCTTAAATTTACTAACAGACTTCGAAGCACATCTAAACTTGTAAAAATGCATGAAAAGTTTATTTATATACGGAAATTAATTTTTTCTTTTATTCGTATTAGCTTTTTAGGCCATTATCTTTGAAATGGAAGAAAAATTTAAGTTCAAAGAAGACATTTAAAGTATTTAGAAAGCGTTTGTTTTGTTTTTTTAGAAAGTTGTTGTGTCGGAAACCTACCACCCCTCTTGTAGATGAACTTGTCTGCGAACAAAGACTTTAAATAGTGGCACGTGGAGAGACAGAAGTCCGAGACCTTCTTGGCTGCGGCTAGGGAGCCGTGCTGTCGAACTCTCTGCCTCGGCGGAGAGGAACTCGGACGGGGCTTTGTCGCAGGGCAAAGTGCCGTCCGGGGAGGTAGGCAGTCCCTGAACCCGTGTATACGAGTTCTAATGGGCATATTTTTGCCCAAGCCTACGGGCTCGGTAAGCCCACATTAAACCGGCCAAGTGGGGGAGGGTTGCTAAATATGGAGACTTGAAAAAGCAAACAATTTCGGGCAAATTTTTCGGCCACATTTATCGGAATGAAAACACAAATATCAATAAATAATCAAGTATTAGATTAGTAATCGATTTATTAACGAATTTCCGATAATTTTATTGATAGATTTGAATAGAATGAGAAAAACAAAAGGCGTTAAACCCCGAATAAAGAATAAAATTGAAAGGGAATAAGAAAAAGAATTAATCAGAGTTATTTCCCTTTGACTGTTTAGAATTCAGTTTCCAATTTGTTGCTTTGCTTCTGATATCGAAGGAGAGAGAGGGGAAGAGAGAGAGAAAGAGAGCGGGGGGGGGGAGAGCGGAGTTAGAAAATAAAGAAAAGATAAAAAGAAAGTGGGGGGAAGGGATGCTGACATTATGGGAGGGGGAGGAGTGTGTGAAAAAGAAAGTATTGTATTATTAAATTTATTTCATGGAAATATGACGACGATATTTTTTAAGTGCCGTCCGGGGAGGTAGTCCCTGAACCCGTGTATACGGGTTGTAATTGGCATATTTTTGCCCGAGCCTACGGGCTCGGTAAGCCCACATAAAACCGGCCTTGTGCCACATCGACCTTTGTGGGGGGGTTGCTAAATACCGAGACCTTCCTAACCGTGAGGCTAGGAAGTCGTTCTGTCGAACTCTCTGCCTCGGCGGAGAGGAACTCGGACGGGGCTTTGTCGCCGGAAAAAAGTGCCGTCCGGGGAGGTAGGCAGTCCCTGAACCCGTGTATACGGGTTCTAATGGGCATATATTGGTAAGCCCACATTAAACCGGCCAAGTGGGGGACGGTTGCTAAATATCGAGACGTTCCCAGCTGGAGGCGCTCGAGCAAGCGCTATCCTCCATTTTATGGAGGGGACGGGCGAACAGGGTCGACAGACGAGTCTGCACCAAACGTCCGTGTCATGGGGGGCTGGGAATGCCACACTTGAAGAGTCACATCCGTGCCTCTCGGTTGGCTTTCCTACGCCGCGCATTGACTAGAGGAGGCCCGATTCTGGAGGGGATTGTTAGGGACGCCTTCCCTAGCCTGTGAAAAAGAAAGTATTGTATGATTAAATTTATTTCATGGAAATATGACGACGATATTTTTTCTTTTCATTTCTTTTTCTTCTTCTTCTCTTTCTACAACAACAACAACAACGACAACGATGACGATGATGATGATGACGGCGATGTTATGAGGACATTTTTTACTCTCTCTTTCTTTTGTCCCTTCAAGACATAATCTCCGGTTCGGAATAGAACGGCTGGTCCCTTTAATTCCATCCCCTACCCTTTTATTCCGAACCTAAGAGTAAGCGGTTGTGGCTCTCCACAGACTCCTTTATCTTTGTAGCAATATCTGTGAAATGTCATTGAATCTTTAGGGTATAGAGTGAATTCCTAAAGCCTTTTCCCTTGGCTTGTTGCCATTCAAGGCTAGAGAGGTCAGTCTACCCTACTATGTATTTCTTTCTACCTTCCCTGATGATGACTTATCAAAGTTGAAACACTTGAACCATATTTCTCTTACAACCTGAACTTTGGTCAATTTCTGACGGAATTTCTTCCTTGTCACTGAAGGATTATTTGCCATATATATATATATATATATATATATATATATATGACTATTTATTGCAACTTATCTAATCTGGCAAACTGGACGTCTTCCGTCGTTTGTGTTCAACCACCTCGCTATAATACCAGCCAAATGGATTCAGTTTAATATTTTGTTTAATAGAAAGAAAATGCATTAATAAAACTATAAATGTAGCTACGACTCAAATCTATTCTTGTCTGTTTTCTTATTCAATTTCATCTCTCTTCAATATATAATGGGTTTATGGCTCTCCACAGCCTCCTCTCATTTGATTGACTTAATTAGAAATCTAATTGAATTTCGTGAAAGTTTTCACTTGGACTGCTTGGCTTTCTTCTTTGTCTTTCGTTTGCGGTCATCGAAAAATGGCAGACTTGGATGGCTTTGAAAATCATAAGCAATAAAGAGAGAGGGAGAAAAGTCGTGGGTGGAGGAGAGGATAGAGAAAATAAAGAGAGAAAAACTGTTTAAGGGAGAGGAAGAAAGGGAGGGAGGAAATTTAGAAGCGGGAGGAGGAGAGAGTGTGAAAGAAAGGAATTTATCAGTGATATTATTTCATCTGATTTTATTCTTTATTCTTATTAATGATGATTGTTGTTGTTGTTTTTAAACCCCCCTCCCCCTCCGGACGTCATTTTCCGTCCGGTAAAGACGGGCCACACCCTTTCCTATCGATCTAGTTGGGAGCCAAGAGATGTCCTTTTTAAAAAAAATCCTTCCTTACCCTGGGGCATCAATATAACCCCCACCCCACCTCGAAGAAAGAAAGTAAAAAATATTTTTAATTATTTGACTCACCTCATATTGTTATGAAACGAATAAAAGGAAAAATTTCAGAAATTCTCCGGTAAAAAAAATATAAAAAATCGATCGATTTTTTAAAATCTTAAATTCCATTTGAAAATTCAATCAAATTCAATTCCACATTTTTTGTCAACTTTTGATGGTCGGAGAAACAAAAGAAAAAAAATGACAAGAAACGAAAATATCTTGTAAAATCCATTGTTTTTTTCCCATAGAATTATTAAACATTTTTTCTTTTTTATTATTTATTTGCCTCGACTCATATTACGAAAAATGAACATTTTTCTGTCTTATTTACCTGAACTCATATTGGGAAATCATTGAAAACATTTACAAAAATTTAGAGACGAAAATTTATTCACATCAAAATGAAAAAAAACAAAAAACAATTTTAATTAAAATTAATTTTATTTTCTATTAAATAAAAAAAAATTAATTAAAATAAATTTTATTCGTAATATTCACGAAAACATTCTATTTTTTTTTTTTTAATTAATTTTGAAAATTTTCATTAAATTTTTTCCGTCGTTTTCCAAACAAACAAACAATTTTTTTCCAGAAACAGAAATCGTCGGATCATTTTCAGATTTTTTCGGAAATTTGTACAGAATTTTTTCTGGTAAGACAGAAAAAATTTCTTCCTTGTTGCAAAAATAAAAATGACCAAATTCGTCGGCACAAAAATCGAGAATTTCTTTTTTAGTTACGACGATTTGAAGAATTTGGCCATTTTCATTCCAAACGAAGATTTCCGACATTCGAATTCTTGCCCCCCACAAATTCCCGGTCGTCGGATCGGCACGAAGGCGGGGGTGAAAACACCACCGCGGCGATTTCTCAAGTTGGATTCTTTTGATTTCATTTCCTTCTTTAGAATAACAAAGAATTTCTTTAAAATTCGAATCACAAACGAAGATTTTTTCGTTCGTTTGACACAAAGAAAAAAATCCATGTTTTGTTTCAATATTTTTTTCTTTTTCTAAAAATGGCGGAAGTTTTTTTCGCGCCAAAAATATAAGTCCACTCCCCCGCCACTCCCTCGCACATTCCAACCCCAACCCCAACCCCCGCCCCAACCCATACCCCCGCCCCCGCCAATACGGCTCATCCCACTCCCCACAAACAACGAAATGGTCTTGAGAAAGAAAACAAATGTCGTTGGGTGTGAATCGTCCGTCCCCCAACGGACATCGGGCGACGATTTCCCCAGTCTCGCCGAATTCCTTGATCGATCTGTCTCTCCCATCGACAACAAACACGTGGCCGTCTTCGTCGCTGACGGCAATCGACCGAATCCACCCCAGGTTCGAACCCCGCAGGCGGAATTCGCTTTCCATTTCCAATTCCCTTGGCAGCCAAGTCTTAAAGTCGACGATTTCTTCTTGAAGTTGGTCCAATGATCGTTGGCACCATTCTGGAAAGGTCACCACAAAATGACCTTCCTCAACAGGAGTCAACGATTCGTGGAGCCGCCCTGAAAGCTCCGCTCCCAGAGACCCTACACCAGAAACAACGTCCTCCTCCTCGTCGTCGCTTAACGAAAGCTTTTCTTTCTCTTCGAGGGATTGGCGCCATTTCCTTTCTTCTTCGCTCGTCTTTCGTCTCATTTGGTTGCACAACTCTTCGGCCTTCAGCCTCGTCTTTTCCAGAAATTCATCGCATTCCTGCCTGACTTTGGAGCAATTTAATTCGCAATCGATTGATAATTCTTCAATCGATTTCTTCCTCCATTCAATCCCCTGAAGGAGCTGCTTTTTGAATTCTTCGACATCTTCCTGCAAGTTGACGAGGCTCTTTTTCGATTCTTCCATCTCATTCCTCAAAGACGACGAAGCCATTTTTGGAAATGAAATCTGAAAATACAAAAGAAAAAAAAATCTTTTTTCAGAAAATAAAAAAAAAACGAAATTTTTAGATTTTACAAGAAAAACAAAAGGATTTCCTGAAAAATTTTAGTTTTCTTCTAAAATCACAAATAAAGGGGGTGGCGGGGGGTAGGAGAAAAGAGAATGAAATATGAGAGAGTGGGGAACGGGGAAGAGTGAGAGTGAGAGAGAAAAATAAGATATATAGAGAGAGTGGGAGAAGGAAATATAGAGTGTGTCAGAGTGAGTGAAAAAGGGAGAGAAATCGAAAGAAACAAGAGAGAGTGGTTAGTGAGAGAAGAGAGAGAGAAAAGACCAATTCGAGAAAGGGAAGGAAAGAAAGGGTAAAAGTAACAGAGAGAGAAAAGCTGCAATTTGCTGTCTTCACAATCACTTTTAACATACAGAAGGGAGAGAATTCGAAAGAAACAAAGGAGGGAGTGGTTATCGATGCAGAAGTGAGAGAATTCGAAACAAACAAAGGAGGGAGCGGTTATCGATGCAGAAGTGAGAGAATTCGAAACAATCAAAGGAGGGAGTGGTTATCCAATGCAGAAGTGAGAGAAATCGAAAGAAACAAAGGAGGGAGTGGTTATCCAATGCAGAAGTGAGAGAAATCGAAAGAAACAAAGGTGGGAGCGGTTATCGATGCAGAAGTGAGAGAATTCGATAGAAACAAAGGTGGGAGCGGTTATCGATGCAGAATTGAGAGAATTCGATAGAAACAAAGGAGGGAGTGGTTATCGATGCAGAAGTGAGAGAAATCGATAGAAACAAAGGTGGGAGCGGTTATCGATGCAGAATTGAGAGAATTCGATAGAAACAAAGGAGGGAGTGGTTATCGATGCAGAAGTGAGAGAAATCGATAGAAACAAAGGAGGGAGTGGTTATCCAATGCAGAAGTGAGAGAATTCGAAACAAACAAAGGAGGGAGCGGTTATCGATGCAGAAGTGAGAGAATTCGAAACAAACAAAGGAGGGAGCGGTTATCGATGCAGAAGTGAGAGAATTCGATAGAAACAAAGGAGGGAGTGGTTATCCAATGCAGAAGTGAGAGAAATCGAAAGAAACAAAGGAGGGAGTGGTTATCCAATGCAGAAGTGAGAGAAATCGAAAGAAACAAAGGAGGGAGTGGTTATCCAATGCAGAAGTGAGAGAAATCGAAAGAAACAAAGGAGGGAGCGGTTATCGATGCAGAAGTGAGAGAATTCGATAGAAACAAAGGTGGGAGCGGTTATCGATGCAGAAGTGAGAGAATTCGAAACAAACAAAGGAGGGAGCGGTTATCGATGCAGAAGTGAGAGAATTCGAAACAAACAAAGGAGGGAGCGGTTATCGATGCAGAAGTGAGAGAAATCGAAAGAAACAAAGGAGGGAGCGGTTATCGATGCAGAAGTGAGAGAATTCGAAACAAACAAAGGAGGGAGCGGTTATCGATGCAGAAGTGAGAGAATTCGAAACAAACAAAGGAGGGAGCGGTTATCGATGCAGAATTGAGAGAATTCGATAGAAACAAAGGAGGGAGTGGTTATCGATGCAGAAGTGAGAGAAATCGATAGAAACAAAGGAGGGAGTGGTTATCCAATGCAGAAGTGAGAGAATTCGAAACAAACAAAGGAGGGAGCGGTTATCGATGCAGAAGTGAGAGAATTCGAAACAAACAAAGGAGGGAGCGGTTATCGATGCAGAAGTGAGAGAATTCGATAGAAACAAAGGAGGGAGTGGTTATCCAATGCAGAAGTGAGAGAAATCGAAAGAAACAAAGGAGGGAGTGGTTATCCAATGCAGAAGTGAGAGAAATCGAAAGAAACAAAGGAGGGAGTGGTTATCCAATGCAGAAGTGAGAGAAATCGAAAGAAACAAAGGAGGGAGCGGTTATCGATGCAGAAGTGAGAGAATTCGATAGAAACAAAGGTGGGAGCGGTTATCGATGCAGAAGTGAGAGAATTCGAAACAAACAAAGGAGGGAGCGGTTATCGATGCAGAAGTGAGAGAATTCGAAACAAACAAAGGAGGGAGCGGTTATCGATGCAGAAGTGAGAGAAATCGAAAGAAACAAAGGAGGGAGCGGTTATCGATGCAGAAGTGAGAGAATTCGATAGAAACAAAGGTGGGAGCGGTTATCGATGCAGAAGTGAGAGAATTCGAAACAAACAAAGGAGGGAGCGGTTATCGATGCAGAAGTGAGAGAAATCGAAAGAAACAAAGGAGGGAGCGGTTATCGATGCAGAAGTGAGAGAATTCGATAGAAACAAAGGTGGGAGCGGTTATCGATGCAGAAGTGAGAGAATTCGAAACAAACAAAGGAGGGAGCGGTTATCGATGCAGAAGTGAGAGAAATCGAAAGAAACAAAGGAGGGAGCGGTTATCGATGCAGAAGTGAGAGAATTCGATAGAAACAAAGGTGGGAGCGGTTATCGATGCAGAAGTGAGAGAATTCGAAACAAACAAAGGAGGGAGCGGTTATCGATGCAGAAGTGAGAGAAATCGAAAGAAACAAAGGAGGGAGCGGTTATCGATGCAGAAGTGAGAGAAATCGAAAGAAACAAAGGAGGGAGCGGTTATCGATGCAGAAGTGAGAGAATTCGATAGAAACAAAGGTGGGAGCGGTTATCGATGCAGAAGTGAGAGAATTCGAAACAAACAAAGGAGGGAGCGGTTATCGATGCAGAAGTGAGAGAAATCGAAAGAAACAAAGGAGGGAGCGGTTATCGATGCAGAAGTGAGAGAATTCGATAGAAACAAAGGTGGGAGCGGTTATCGATGCAGAAGTGAGAGAATTCGAAACAAACAAAGGAGGGAGCGGTTATCGATGCAGAAGTGAGAGAAATCGAAAGAAACAAAGGAGGGAGCGGTTATCGATGCAGAAGTGAGAGAATTCGATAGAAACAAAGGTGGGAGCGGTTATCGATGCAGAAGTGAGAGAATTCGAAACAAACAAAGGAGGGAGCGGTTATCGATGCAGAAGTGAGAGAAATCGAAAGAAACAAAGGAGGGAGCGGTTATCGATGCAGAAGTGAGAGAAATCGAAAGAAACAAAGGAGGGAGCGGTTATCGATGCAGAAGTGAGAGAATTCGATAGAAACAAAGGTGGGAGCGGTTATCGATGCAGAAGTGAGAGAATTCGAAACAAACAAAGGAGGGAGCGGTTATCGATGCAGAAGTGAGAGAAATCGAAAGAAACAAAGGAGGGAGCGGTTATCGATGCAGAAGTGAGAGAAATCGATAGAAACAAAGGTGGGAGCGGTTATCGATGCAGAAGTGAGAGAATTCGAAACAAACATAGGTGGGAGCGGTTATCGATGCAGAAGTGAGAGAATTCGATAGAAACAATGGTGGGAGCGGTTATCGATGCAGAAGTGAGAGAAATCGAAAGAAACAAAGGAGGGAGCGGTTATCGATGCAGAAGTGAGAGAATTCGATAGAAACAAAGGTGGGAGCGGTTATCGATGCAGAAGTGAGAGAATTCGAAACAAACAAAGGAGGGAGCGGTTATCGATGCAGAAGTGAGAGAAATCGAAAGAAACAAAGGAGGGAGCGGTTATCGATGCAGAAGTGAGAGAATTCGATAGAAACAAAGGTGGGAGCGGTTATCGATGCAGAAGTGAGAGAATTCGAAACAAACAAAGGTGGGAGCGGTTATCGATGCAGAAGTGAGAGAATTCGAAACAAACAAAGGAGGGAGCGGTTATCGATGCAGAAGTGAGAGAAATCGAAAGAAACAAAGGAGGGAGCGGTTATCGATGCAGAAGTGAGAGAATTCGATAGAAACAAAGGTGGGAGCGGTTATCGATGCAGAAGTGAGAGAATTCGAAACAAACAAAGGAGGGAGCGGTTATCGATGCAGAATTGAGAGAAATCGAAAGAAACAAAGGAGGGAGCGGTTATCGATGCAGAAGTGAGAGAAATCGATAGAAACAAAGGTGGGAGCGGTTATCGATGCAGAAGTGAGAGAATTCGAAACAAACAAAGGAGGGAGTGGTTATCGATGCAGAAGTGAGAGAATTCGATAGAAACAATGGTGGGAGCGGTTATCGATGCAGAAGTGAGAGAATTCGAAAGAAACAAAGGAGGGGTTGGTTATCGATGCAGAAGTGAGAGAAATCGAAAGAAACAAAGGAGGGGTTGGTTATCGATGCAGAAGTGAGAGAAATCGAAAGAAACAAAGGAGGGAGCGGTTATCGATGCAGAAGTGAGAGAAATCGAAAGAAACAAAGGAGGGAGTGGTTATCCAATGCAGAAGTGAGCGAAATCGAAAGAAACAAAGGAGGGAGTGGTTATCGATGCAGAAGGGAGAGAAATCGAAAGAAACAAAGGAGGGGGTGGTTATCGATGCAGAAGGGAGAGAAATCGAAAGAAACAAAGGAGGGAGTGGTTATCTATGCAGAAGGGAGAGAAATCGAAAGAAACAAAGGAGGGGGTGGTTATCGATGCAGAAGGGAGAGAAATCGAAAGAAACAAAGGAGGGAGCGGTTATCGATGCAGAAGGGAGAGAAATCGAAAGAAACAAAGGAGGGAGCGGTTATCGATGCAGAAGTGAGAGAAATCGAAAGAAACAAAGGAGGGAGTGGTTATCGATGCAGAAGGGAGAGAAATCGAAAGAAACAAAGGAGGGGGTGGTTATCGATGCAGAAGGGAGAGAAATCGAAAGAAACAAAGGAGGGAGTGGTTATCGATGCAGAAGGGAGAGAAATCGAAAGAAACAAAGGAGGGAGTGGTTATCGATGCAGAAGGGAGAGAAATCGAAAGAAACAAAGGAGGGAGTGGTTATCTATGCAGAAGGGAGAGAAATCGAAAGAAACAAAGGAGGGGGTGGTTATCGATGCAGAAGGGAGAGAAATCGAAAGAAACAAAGGAGGGAGCGGTTATCGATGCAGAAGTGAGAGAAATCGAAAGAAACAAAGGAGGGAGCGGTTATCGATGCAGAAGTGAGAGAAATCGAAAGAAACAAAGGAGGGAGTGGTTATCGATGCAGAAGTGAGAGAAATCGAAAGAAACAAAGGAGGGAGTGGTTATCGATGCAGAAGTGAGAGAAATCGAAAGAAACAAAGGAGGGAGTGGTTATCCAATGCAGAAGGGAATGAAATCGAAAGAAACAAAGGAGGGAGTGGTTATCGATGCAGAAGTGAGAGAAATCGAAAGAAACAAAGGAGGGAGCGGTTATCGATGCAGAAGTGAGAGAAATCGAAAGAAACAAAGGAGGGAGCGGTTATCGATGCAGAAGTGAGAGAAATCGAAAGAAACAAAGGAGGGAGCGGTTATCGATGCAGAAGTGAGAGAAATCGAAAGAAACAAAGGAGGGGGTGGTTATCGATGCAGAAGTGAGAGAAATCGAAAGAAACAAAGGAGGGAGTGGTTATCGATGCAGAAGTGAGAGAAATCGAAAGAAACAAAGGTGGGAGTGATTATCCAATGCAGAAGGGAGAGAAATCGATAGAAACAAAGGAGGGGGTGGTTATCCAATGCAGAAGGGAGAGAAATCGAAAGAAACAAAGGAGGGAGTGGTTATCCAATGCAGAAGTGAGAGAAATCGAAAGAAACAAAGGAGGGAGTGGTTATCCAATGCAGAAGTGAGAGAAATCGAAAGAAACAAAGGAGGGAGTGGTTATCGATGCAGAAGTGAGAGAAATCGAAAGAAACAAAGGTGGGAGTGATTATCCAATGCAGAAGGAAGAGAAATCGATAGAAACAAAGGAGGGAGTGGTTATCGATGCAGAAGTGAGAGAAATCGAAAGAAACAAAGGAGGGAGTGGTTATCGATGCAGAAGTGAGAGAAATCGAAAGAAACAAAGGTGGGAGTGATTATCCAATGCAGAAGGGAGAGAAATCGATAGAAACAAAGGAGGGAGTGGTTATCGATGCAGAAGTGAGAGAAATCGAAAGAAACAAAGGAGGGAGTGGTTATCGATGCAGAAGTGAGAGAAATCGAAAGAAACAAAGGTGGGAGTGATTATCCAATGCAGAAGGGAGAGAAATCGATAGAAACAAAGGAGGGGGTGGTTATCCAATGCAGAAGGGAGAGAAATCGAAAGAAACAAAGGAGGGAGTGGTTATCCAATGCAGAAGTGAGAGAAATCGAAAGAAACAAAGGAGGGAGTGGTTATCCAATGCAGAAGTGAGAGAAATCGAAAGAAACAAAGGAGGGAGTGGTTATCCAATGCAGAAGGGAGAGAAATCGAAAGAAACAAAGGAGGGAGTGGTTATCGATGCAGAAGTGAGAAGGGAAAAAAGGAAAGAAAGAAAGGGTAAAAGAAACAGAGAGAGTGAAAAAAGAGAAGAGGGGTGTGCCAATTCGCTCCCTTCACGAAACGATTCTATTTTTCTTTCTTTTTTTATAACAACAAAATTGAACACATCTGAAATAAACTGATCCACTCATTAAAATATTTTTAATGATAGATACATAGATAGATAATGAGCTTGCCTAGATAAATACATAAATAGATAGATAATGAACACATTGTATATATATATATATATATATATATATGTATGTATGTATGGAGAGAGAGAGAGAGAGAAGGAGAGAGAGAGAGAGAGAGAGAGAGAGAGCGAGATAGATGAAAAGGACTGAGGTAGATAGATAGATAAAGATAGATAGATAGATAGATAGATAGATATGAAAAGGACTGAGATATACATAGATAGACAAAACATTCATTATTTTTTTTCATACTCAGCAAACACTTGCGTCGGAGTGGCTTTTTTGCCTTGCTTTGGGTGAAATGGTTTCAAAATTAAAAAGAAAGAAAATGTCTCTTTCTGTTCATGGAAACATTTAAGAAATTTGAATGATTTAGAAATCAATAAAATTCATACTTACAGTTGATTTCTATTTCACTTGAGTGGAACTGTTTTTTGTCAAAAGGCGTGTGATCAAAGCAAACTGCAAACGTTGTCTTCTTTGTTGAATTGTCTGAAACAAACTGATTATTGCGAGCGCCCGCGCGCGTTTAAATAGTAATAGCCAATGAGGATGTAGGATGACGTCATAGAAATATAAGGCATTTCATTGGACGAGTATAAACACGCCACTGGACATGAAATAACAAAACGGCTTATGTTTAATATGAAAGGGGGAAAAGACAAAAAAAAAATTATAATAAATAAATCCGAATAAAATCGTATTTAATTCCATAGATTATCATTTTTATGTAAATAAAACCAAAATGTCGAATAAAATTAGATTCTTTATTTTTTAAATCAAATTCATATTTCTTTTATTTCTTGTAAAAAATCCAAAACGTATTTTGAATTTCATGATTTTGAAACAAAGACAAAGTGAAACTAGACTTGTTGATTCCGAGAAATGTGAAATAAACAAATTATGATTCAGCGGGAATTTCCGATGACCTTGAACCGCGATCAAGTGTCAAAAGACTGAGATAGATAGATAGATAGATAGATAGATAGATAGATAGATAGATAATGACCTTCCAAGATAGATAGATAGATAGATAGATAATGAATATACTGAGATAGATAGATAGATAGATAGATAGATAGATAGATAGATTGTATTTATTAATGTAAAATACAATAATTTGGCACATGGCCTAAAAAGTAGGAAGTGGGGTTGAGTTTGGTCATGCTTACCTATCCTATACTTAGCCAACCCGATTCACGGAAATAAACAGCTATTTTCAGGTATTAAGAGGTTCTCTTTTAACAGAACTACAAATTTGGTTCTTTATAATTACGAAAACGAAGATTTTAAAAGATCATGGTAATATTTCATTAGAATATCACCATGATCTTTGAAAATCCTCGTTTCTATTTTTTGCTCTGTTATTGACATTAAGCTCTCTCTCTGGATCTATATCCTCTTAGGAATTATACAACTGATTACCAAATATTATCATTATATATATATATATATATATATATATATATATATATATATATATATATATATATATATATATATGAATGAATATATAGTTTTAAGGTGCACTGTATTTATGCAATAAAGTGCTCAATATCATCTATGAATCCTCTTCTCCCCCCACCCAACCAGTAAATAGCAGGACCAATGGGAATTGGCCGAGAACAGAAAGAAATGGTAACCTACTGTAGGAAAAAAATCTGCCTCGTCAGTCATGTATCGAAAGATACATGATCGTCTAAGCGCATATCACGTATGGCATATAACTGAAGGTGTGGGCCTTACTCGTGAGTACATATTTTTGTATTTCTTTAAGGCATGGTCTGCCAGGAATCCTTTCATTGAGTTTATATTGGAATCTTTTCCAATCAATCCGAGGCCACCAACGACAACAGGGATTATTGATGTTCTCATTTACTACAATTTTGAGATTTCCATTTCAAGGTCCTTGTATTTTGATAGATTTTAGAAGATCTTTAAAGATACATTGCAGTCTGCAGGGACTGCCATATCAATAAGGAGGCACTTTTTTTTGTTTGCGGTCTCTAATAACAATGTCTGGTCAATTAGTTTTGATTGTTCTGTCTGTGTGTATTGTGTAATCCCATCAAATTGTTACAGGTCCTATCTCCGTAATCGGGTCTGGGTGGTGTTCATACCAATTTCTTTCAGTTCCCATAAAAGTTGCAGATTTTCTAGTGCAGATATTGGCCGACTCTGTCATAGCGGGTTTTATATTCAGTGGGTGCCAATACCGTGCAACCTGATACAAGATTATTATTATTATTATTATTATTATTATTATTATTATTATTATTATTATTATTATTATTATTATTCTGTTTTTATTGACACAATTATAAAATCTTTTCTGTCAAGCAAGAATGATTTCTCTTAATATTGAATGAAATTTAATTTTGTCACTCATTTTCCTACTTATTCCACTGACATTTATATCATGCACCACATTCAGTAAAACTCTACCTTGAGAGGCTCTTGAAACTTGCAATCCACGAACTTTAATAAAAGTTAAAAAATAAAATAAAGACTTATACTCGATTAATATATAATACAAAAGCATAACTACACACACACACACACACACACACACACACACACACACACACACACACACACATATATATATATTGATAAAACTAGTTTTCAATATATATATATACATTTCCAAGAGGATTAAATCCAGTAAGAGCTCTATGCACAAGACAGAGCAAGAATATAATATAAAAGTCGCAAACACTAATATTCCATGGTTATAATTTATTCCATTGGAATCAGGATCCAATTCCTCAGACCTACAATTTCAAAAAGAAAACAAAAAATATAACAGAAAATATGAAACAGAAAATTTAATTCTGGGTATATTATTGAATTTGTTGGTCTGATGTATATATGTATGTATATATATATGTATGTATGTATGTGTGTGTGTGTGTGAGTTCGTGATTATTTTTGGAAATTAAATTATGATGTAAATTGTTTATTTTATTTTATGGCATCTTTTACAGTGAGATTTTAATAAATAGAAATTATATAAAATTCTTCATCACTTTTTAAAATACAAGTATTTTTAAAAATGTTATTCGTAAATAAAGAATGCATTTATATATACATTTGGGAAAATATTTTAAAAACTGTTGTTATCTATTATAACTATAAAAAGATCTTTAGGGTGGTAGTCAAAATATGTTACCTTGATAATTGTCAGTGGAAACTTATCTGAAAAGAATCCTCATCTTTAATGATATAAGTACGGAAAAATTGATTAAAATGTGATAATTAGACGATTTTTGTGAATTTGAAATTCGACTGGAAAAGAAAAGTAGTCGTTATTTGTTAAGAAACCATTTCCATGTGTTTTTTTAAATTCATGAAATGGAAATTACACCCCAAAAATGAATTTATATAAACAGACAGACGGTGACTATTTTTATAGTTGAGCATTGACAATGGAATGTGGGTAGATAAAATGTAAATGCTAATGATTTTGCGTACAAGATAGATAGATAGATAGATAGATAGATAGATAGATAGATAGATAGATATGAGTAGAGGCTGGAACAGATAGATAGATAGATAGATAGATAGATAGATAGATAGATATGAGTAGAGGCTGGAACAGATACATAGATAGATAGACAGATAGAATTTATTTTTTCTTCTTTAAATTCTACAAATCAGACAAAAACAAGTATTTTATGAAAACAGAAATCATTTCGTGAAGAGTCTGTTTAAAATTTCAAGGCAAAAACTTGAAAATACTTCAAATTGAAAATGTCTCAGAAAATGACGAAGATATCAATAGAAAGAAAATCTTTTCATGATAGATTGAAATTTGCTTCTTTTGTGTCATATTGAATCATGTTAATGTTTATAAGGATCAAATATCACGGGATGGGCTGGAAACTTGAAATGATATGCGAAGGGGTCATTGCAACCCGATGAACACAAGACTTGTGTGCGTTGATGAAATGAATAAAAACTCTGTAAATAAAAGAATGCTTATATATATATATATATATATATATATATATATATATATATATATATATTGGAAACATACGCGGACTACTATTGTCAGTAAAATAACATGATTATGATGATGATCAAACCAAGGACTTACTGACCATTGCTCTACGGCAGGACACTAATTTCAATCTGTATATATCATTTTACATACATGACATGAAACGATAGGCAAAGTAGAAAGAACCGTCGAATTAATGTCGACAGTGACAAGTTGAATCATTTGAAATTGATTTTTCTGATTCTTAGCCAAAGAACATAAATTCTTATTACTTATATGAAAAGTAAAATCGTTCATCTTCGGAAATACTCAACACCAGCAGAGCAATGGTCAAGGAACTGGTGTTTCTGTCTTTAAACAAAATCATGGCAATATTTAACATTAGTGCCCGTCAAAAACAAAACCAAAAACGATGTGTCAAAAGGATCAAGGGAAGGGTTTATCTAAAGTCTGCCGCAAGTAAGACTGTTGCACCGGCCATGAGGCCGTCTGTTGTGTCTAATCAAAGCCAATTGCTTTTTAGTTTAGAATTTTCTTTCTTGCCACCCTCCATTATTATTATTATTTTATTTTTTCGTGGAGACCGTTAATTTTCTGAAATTGTCATTCATTATTCGTTGCCCAAACGAGTTTTACTTTTTATTTATTTCAAATCATTTTAAGACTGAATTTGCAAAGTAACTAGAGAAAATGAATGAAAGAAACTGAGCGAGAGAGGGAGGGAGAGAGAGAGAGAGAGAGGGACGGAGAGAGGGAAGAGAGAGTGAGGGAGATAGGGAGCGAGTGAGAAGGAGAAAAAAGGTGGGAAGAAGAAATGGTAATATAGGAGAAAGAGTTGGTACTTTTGTGCTGAAGATTCCATACGGAAATTCCAAGTCGGTTTTACGGTATTGCTTTAGGTATAGCCATAGAACCTATTGAAGAAAGAGAGATTCCAACAATTCATTATTTCATTTCCTCTTTGGGATTTTAGAAGGAAACTTAAAGATCGAGTTAAGAATTGTCATTCAAACAAGCCAATTGCTCACTGTAGATTATCCAGTTCTTTGGAATGAATTGACAGTCTTCCATCAGATGAGAATGATACAAAATCTCTTGTTCATATAAATTCACAGCTTCATTATTCAAAATATTCTTTCTGAAGTTCTGTGTCCTGTAGTCTGAGAACCATCAACAACATATTTCTCTGTAAATGCCTTCAAGGGTGCCAAACCGTTTTTGGAATTCTCTTCAACCAATAAAGCCACGAAGAGAATTGTGGGCATTTCTTTTTCTGATCAAAGATTAGCGATAAAAAGATGAGTAAAACTACACGATGCAAGTTTAAGGAAAGAACGAATTAGCAAAGAAAAAATATCCAAAAGAAATTCACAGAGAAAAAAATATGAAAGCCATCTTAAAGTTAAGATTCGAATAAATGTTGGCCAGCAGGAAGCATAATCAAAGACATTATGAAATTTACTACCGTAGTGGTGCCTATTACAATATCAAAGTATTTAGGTACGTGTTTACTAGTACCAACAATTCTATTCTTTTTTATATATTCATTTTTTTCCCCATTTACTTGTACATACTGAATATGAGATTATTTGTTTAAAATACACTTGTCTAAAATCATTCTGTAAAATATTTCTAAAAAGTTATGGGCAACATTTTAAACCCGGATATGAGAGATTTGTCGGGAGCGGAAAAGATGTATCTTATATCCGGGTTTATCTTATATCCGGGTCTCTTATATCCGGGTTACACTGTATGTATGTATGTATGTATGTATGTATGTAATAGCAATTAAAATCCGAAATAACATTAACTATTTTTTCAAATTAAAAAGCTGAAAAGAATTTCGACTATAATTTCCTGAGGGTAGAAAAGACAAAAAAATGAAACTCGTTTTTGTCGGTTAAATTCCGAGAAATCAAAATTTAGGTCAATTTTTCCGCGGCTAAAACAAGAAAAACAACTTTTTTCACTGTTCATTTGAGGACAATATCTTTGTAAATATTTTTTATCGAAGGACGAATCAAAAGAAGAGGAAGAAAAATAAATAAACAACAACAACGACAACAACAACAAAAACAACAACAGCGACATTAATAATAATAATAATACAGTGTAACCCGGATATAAGAGAAACCCGGATATAAGTTAGATTTTCTCTGGTACCAAATTAGAGCCATACTTACCTAAACAAAATAGACCAAACCCGGATATAAGAGAAACCCGGATATAAGATACTTCTTTTCCGGTCCCAACAACTCTCTTATATCCGGGTTACACTGTAATAACAATAATAGCAAATTTCGAGAAATAAAACTTTAGGTCAATTCTTCGTTGAATTGATTCCAAAAAAGTAATTATGATTGAGGCTGAAAATAACAAAATGATTATCGAATTAAATTCTATAAATTTTATACAAATTTAGGTATCACCACGGAAAACGGGGAGGCCTGAGGTTTTAAATGAATTTTAAAAAATGAAAAATCTTTCTTGAAGCTTTTATTTTAGTTTTAATTTCAAACTGAAATTAAATTTAAAATTTCCAATGAAACAAAATACTTCTTTGTACAAATAAATTTATTTATTCTGTCCCTTTTATTTTTTATACAAAATTCTCTGTAAAAGATATCGCAATATATATATATATATATATATATATATATATATATATATATTTATATTTTAGAATTGGACATAGTCCGACAATTTAATCTTAAATCTGTCGGAGAGCGAAAATTTTCTATGAAAATTTCTCGGACATTCAGGCCGGTAAATGTTATTTAATACTGTTTATTATAAAACAGAGCATTTGCTTAAATACTTGTATCTATAAAAAGAACGTTAAACATAATATAAATGTCTCTAAATAAATTGTCGGACAATGTCCAATTATAAAAATATATGACGTCATTTGTTTACATTTGATACGCTAAGAGCAGATATGAATAGAAGAGATTCATGGAAGATTTAAGTTTAAAGATAGTAAAATCGACCTTGCTAACCAGACGCTGCTCTGGCCGAAAGGTTAAGGCACATCACGCGAAATGATGGTTCCGTATAGGATACAGGTTCGATTCCTGTCGGAGAGCGAAAATTTTCTATCTCGGATATTCAGGCCGGTAAATGTTATTTAATACTGTTTATTATAAAACAGAGCATTTGCTTAAATACTTGTATCTATAAAATGAACGTTAAACATAATATAAATGTCTTTAAATATATATGTATATATACATATATATCTATTATGTGGTACGTGATCAATTTATATAACATAAATCATATATATATATGTGTGTGTGTGTGTGTGTGCATACAAACGCATATTATACGAGGATAGACTACTCTACTCACAATCTTATAGTAACTTTCACTGGTGATTTTTAAAAAAGTCAGTGTAAAACAACAACAACAACAATAACAGTAATAATAATAACAATAATAATAACTATTCACTTATTATTATTATTATTATTCTTAGCGTAGTAATCATATGAAAAGTGCTGGATATTAAAGGGACTGAGTGTAATTTGATCCCTGGTTAAAGTGAACAGAAATTATTGTTTTATCACTAAACGTCTTTCACTTATTTTATGCTACTACTGCTACTACTACTACAAAAACTAAGACTACTACTAGCTCTTTTGAGAAGATAGAGATAATTTTCCTAAAAAGAAGCCGAATTGTCGGTGGTCATGGAAAAGAAAACAAATTTATTGAGAGAATCGACTTAAAATAATTTGAAATTCAAGTTTAATTTAAATTTAAAGGATGTTATATATATATATATATATATATATATATATATATATATATATATATATATATATATATATATATATATATGTATATATATATATTAGTTGCGAAGAAAATTTTAATAATGAAAATATTTTGCTTATCATGTGTGTATGTCTGTGCGTGCGTGAGGCCTTTTGTGCGCGCGTGTGGTTCGTTAAAACATTTTTTTTTAATTACTTCATATTTACTTTCTATCTATCTATCTATCTATCTATCTATCTATCTATCCCAACCTCTGCTCATATCTATCTATCTATCTATCTATCTATCTATCTACATAAATACTCAGATAAAAATAAAATATATCTGTAAAATGAAAATATGAATGAAGACAAAAAACTTTTCTTTACAAATTCGTTTTTACTTTATTCATATATATATATACATACATATATATATATATATATATATATATGAAGAAATATAGTCTTAAAGTGTGCTATATCTATGGTATAAAGTGCTCAATATCAGCGATAGAGCGTGTGTAAATATAAAAGTGAACATAGAAGTCAACACTTAGAGGCGACAGTCTGTTTCATGCTAGATGCAATCGTCAGGCAACTAGTGCTGTTATTTTTCTCGGCTATTTATAGATACGGGTCGGTGGGGCATTGTGGGTAGTCTATTTTGGCGGTTATTTTTACCGGAAGTCGTTTATTTGTTTATTTATTTATTTGTGTCAAATTATTTTGCTTGTTTTTATTTAATTTAATTTTTATTTTTTATCTTATATATTTATTTATTTTATTTTGATCGGCGTTTTTATTAACGTAGAAAAAATTTATTTATATAGCTTATTGTGGGTAGTCTATTATGGCCGTTATTTTACCGGACGTCGTTTATTTGCTTATTTATTTGGGTCAAATTGTTTTGCTTGTTTTTATTCATTTTAATTTTTTATCTTATGTATTTATTTATTTATTATTATTTATTATTATTATTATTATTTTGGTCGGTGTTTTTATTAACGTAATAAAAATTTGTTTATATAGCTTATTTAATAGTTTTGTTTTTGTTTGGTAAGATAATTAAAGCTATTTGTTGAATTTTGGGGTTGATTGTTGTGGTTTGTTCTGACTATTATTTTGGTGGGAACGGTTTTTAATATATTTATTTGGATTGATTATCTTTATTTGTTTTTTCTAAACGGCTAGGTTATCGGTATCGGTTGTTAGTTTATTTATATATTTGGATGTATTTAGATCAATTTATTATACTTGTTATTTATTTGTTACACTGTATATTTCTCTTTTTGGTTTTCGATTTTTAAGTAACGCTGTATATTATTTTTTATTTATTTTTTTATCGTTATATAACAGTTATAGCTATTTTTCGTCCGATTTTTGGTTTTGATTTTTATAGTCTAATTTTTTTATCATAATAGTTTGATAATTTGTTTATTATTTACTTTATTTATTGATTTTGTTCCTTATTTTTTATTCTATTTCGTCTATTCTAACAGGTGTGATTTGGTAATTTGTTTGGATTAATTTATTTTGCTTATTTTATTGTCATTTTGTTTGTTTATGTATTTATTTATTTTTTCCGTTTTCGATTTTTAAGTTACGTAGTAAAAAATTGTTTTCATGTCTGCATTTTAAGATTAGTTCGGATCATTTATTTAATAATTTATTTTGGTCTGGGAAGGTAATGATAACTATTTTTTCCTCCAAGCAAAGTTTGCAAATTTTTGATAGGTTGTTGTAGGCTGATGATTTTTTCCTTATTTTCAAAGATATTTTTGGTGTGGTGTGCGTCTTGTTTTTTATTTTGCAGATATACTTAGAAAGCATTGTGCTGTTCGCATATTTATTATTTGTGAAAGATGTTTTGTGTACATAATTTCTTTGTTTCCAGGGACCTTCAGATACTCCTATGTATACTTTTTCTTCATTATCTGGTGATTTTATCGTGGCTTGGTAGATTAAGTTGTTTTGTAAACAATTACCGTTTAAGGGACATTCGTTTTTTATTCTACAGTTGCACGTGGGTTTAATTTGTTCGTGTGGTTTGTTAATAATTTTCCTGTTGTGCTTTTTTATTATTTATGCCATGTTCTCGGTGCAACTGTAGCTGATTTTTACTGTGTTTTTGTTGAATATTTTGTGTAGGGTACTTGATTCCGGGAAGTGTTTGTGTAAAAGTTTGAAGAATATTTTTCCTACGTTTGTTTTTAAGTTTTTGCTGTATTAATATCATTAGTAGTAATAGTAAACGTATTAGTAATAGTAATAATAGTAGCAATATTAGTAGTAGTAATTGTTAAAAATTTGTCAATAAATATAATTTATTTCTAACGATAATTTGTTCTTTTCTATTTTTTAATTTTAAACTGAAAATGTAATTTTGGTGAGAATAAAATTGTTTTGATTGATCATTTTGGGATTTTATTGATGGTTTTTTGGCAAATTAAAATTCTAATGTCAGTCAAAGAATTGTAGAAAGGTTTTTATTTATTCCCATCACATCTTTTACCTTTTCTGTTTTTCTTTCTTTTTATTTACGTTTTCTTCTCTCTCTCTCTCTCTCTCTCTCTCTCTCTCTCTCTCTCTTTTATTTTGTCTCTTTCTTTTTCTCGTTTTTCTCTTTTTTTTTACATGATGTTTCTTTCTTTCTCTATCATGCTCTCCCCACAAATGTCAGGTTTTCTATCCTTTCGTAATCACACATATTGCCTTTTTTCTTCTCTCTCTCTCTCTCTCTCTCTCTCTCTCTCTCTCTCTCTCTCTCTCTTTTATTTTGTCTCTTTCTTTTTCTCGTTTTTCTCTTTTTTTTACATAATTTTTCTTTCTTTCTCTTTCAAGCTCTCCCCACAAATGTCAGGTTTTCAATCCTTTCACCATCACACTTTCCGCCTTTTTTTTCTTCTCTTTTTCTTTCCTTCACTTGAAGGGAAAATCCTGTTTCTTTCTTAGCTTCACAAAACAATTTTTTTTTTGGTAATTTTACGATTTAAAAAAAAAAGATTTAGCGGTTATGGGGAAATAACAGCTGAAATTAACTCGTTTTTCCCCTTGGATTATCGCCCATTCCCGCTATGTTTTAATTCTCATAAAAAGCACGAAACCATCACATGATAGATAGATAGATAGATAGATAGATAGATAGATAGATAGATACTGAGAGAGAGAGAGAGAGAGAGAGAGAGAGAGAGAGAGAGAGAGAGAGAGAGAGAGAGCGGGGGAGGGATTTGCCGTCAATGAATCCGAACTAAAATATCCCCGTTTTCCCAATATTGAATCCTAGTTAAATAATCCTTGCCTTCTTTTGTCCTTTCTTCGATTTTTTCCATTTGTCGCAGAAGAAGGCATCGTCTTGAGATTCTTCCATTTCATTTCTGTGTCCAATTTTGTCCAAAGAGGTCATTGCATTGAAATGCCCTTCCTCACAAATATGGCGACTAGAATTCCTCTCAGCAGTTCTTAATATTTGACAAGCAGAGGCAACCACCCGTGAAATGTCTGACCAAGAAACTTTCTGGTGTGGATTTTACAAATAAATGATTTCATGTAAGCCAGTAATTGTTGTGGACGTTTCAGTCAGATTGGATTAAGAATTCTTCAGATGGGAATCTTCCATACAACATGGAATGATCGACTGGCTTATAGTATGTCTGTCTTTTTCAAGTTATATTAAAAAAGATTTTACAAGTATAAAAATATAAAAAAAATAACAAAAATTTATAAAGCCTTGTGCAAACGTTGTGTCTGTGTTGGTTGGTAAAAAAAAAGGAGGCGCCATTGTTATTAGGAATAACGAAAGTCATATATCGGTTTGTGAAGATGTTTTAAGGAATAAAATTCTTTATAAAATCTAAAAACAGACCCATACCCTCATTACAGAAAAAAGGGAGACAAGTTAATTCTGAAACGAAAGGAAACAGTTTCATCAATGAAAACAGAATCTAAAATATAATGTTCAATTCAAAGAACACAAGAGATTTACGGCCTTCCAAAAATACACAAGAAATTTGATCAAATTCCTCCATTACACCCGATTTATAGTGGATATGAATGGTGCATGGCAAAAATCTTTGAGTGGCTAGACGCTTTTTTATTTTCCATAGCAAAATGGTTTTCGACTTTTGCCCAAAACACATTTGATTTTATTTCTAAAATAAATAAATTCTCAAAGCGAAAAAAATGATTTTCATAATTGCTTTTTGGTCACCCTGAATGTCTTTTCTCTTTATTCATAGATTGATATCGTTGAAGAGATTGAGGAATACAGCAAAGCTTTTGAGAAACGCAAAAACAAAACCATTCCGTCAAACTTTATCTGCGGACTTATACGATTCGTCTTAGAAAGCAATACGATGAAGTCTGGACAAAAGTTTTACAAACAAACCAAACGATTTACAATAGGGACCCCACCCCACCATGGTCGTTAAATGTTTTTAGGACAAACTTCAAAGTCTCATGAACCATTACATTGGTTGAGAGTTATTATTGCTATTTCTTCATCTGGGAAGGTACCCAGAAAAATTTGCTAATATTTCTACAATTTTGTGATACTTTTGGAGAAAGCACAATTTTCGATCACATATAAAATTGACATCTTAAAGTTTCTTTAAATCTCGTGTTGAATTGTTTGAGTCTAGAGTAAATTTCTCAAGGAGTCATGTAATGATCGAACTATTTTGAAAGCCTACCTCATCACATATTTATCATTACTGTCCTTTTGAGCATCCGTATCACAAAGAAAACCGAAATGACAATTTTTGTGAATAAGGCTAATTTACACGGGGATAAAAAGATTCTTGCAAGCAGGCTAATGATTTCGTTCGGCATTATGTTAAACGTGGCGATCAAGAGTCGTGACTGAAACAAACTGACAATTAAAGAGCTAAAAATGAAGATTACCAGAATTTTACCACAGATCAAAATAGCGGAAAACACTGACAAAATCCCATTAGTCCTCCACTGGCACCAGTAGCGTGAAGATGTGTTGGTGGTCAGAGGATACGATGGCCTCCAAGCATCTATATTGGGAGGGCAATAATAAATTTAAAAAAATACTCTACCAGCATACAACAAAAACTGTTCCTGTTGGAAATACAGTGTAACCCGGATATAAGAGAGTTGTCGGTTCCGGAGAAGAAGTCCCTTATATCCGGGTTTCTCTTATATCCGGGCTTGGTCTATTTTGTTTAGGTAAGTATGGCTCTAATTTGGGACCAGAGAAAATCGCTCTTATATCCGGGTTTCTCTTATATCCGGGTCTCTTATATCCGGGTTACACTGTACGTGCATCCCACCAAAAGACGATAAATTCAATCTCTTCGCCACGAACCTTCGTACGGGCAACACGTGTTCGATTTCTCTCTGTGATATGGCATGTAATAATACGGAGTGACTCCTCCCTTTTATCACATGTAAAATGAAACAACTGCAACCTACAAAATACAACAACCAATACACACAAGAAAAATATAAATAAATTGTATGAAATTAATATACAATTTACCATGCTTTTCTTCTTATTTATGTACGTTTTATTTCCTGTCAAGTACACCAGAAAATACTCATAGAAGGGGAAAACCATGTTTGTTGTTCGACAACATGGTTCAAGTCATTGCATCACAAATTCAAAGAGAAACATCACGAATTTTTCAGGTGTCAATTATGCAGATTGCATTTAATATACGCCGTCCAATGTACGAAATATGACTTGATTGATGTTGGGTTGCACAACGGAAAAATGAAATAAAAGATTCAATAGACACGCGTAAAAGATATCAGACCCAACAATGTGACATCAACGGAACTCGAAGAACATTTTATTACAAACGACTGGAATTTCGACAAACATCCGAAGGTGCACAGACTCCAAACAAACCATTCAGAATCGATCGACCTTTCGACCCTTAAAACGCACGAGGATAGTTACGTATGCAAACTACTAACTTCCCGTCTTGTGAGATGATCCTGTGCATCATCGTACGAGTGCAAGTACCAGGGACATAAGCCGTGGGGTAGTAACCTAAGACTGAGTCTGATTGAGTTAAAACTTTTTTCCAAATTTAGTCTAAACTGGTCAAAGGTCATTGTAGCGGAGACACTCTGCATAGATCGGATTCATGAGACGCGTTGATAAAAAGAGTCACAAATGCTAGCGACTTCACTTTCACAAACCTGAAGAAGATAACTGTACGAAACGTTCCCCATTCCATCAAATGAAGAACAAAGTAAGAGGGAGTGAAGGAGAGAGAGAGAAATGGTGAGGAGCGAGTGAGAAAGGGGCGAGAAAGAGAGGGAGAGAAAAGGAGAGCGAGAAAGAGAAGGAGAAGGTGAGAGAGGGAGATAGAATTGCCGAAATTCAATGCAAGCTCTCAAGTAAATGTACTCATAAGATAAGGCATGTTCTTACTTTGCAATTGTTTACGGATTCAGGGGCAGATACAAGCAAATTGGAAGTTTTAATGTTGATTTTCTGAACAGATATTCCCAACTTAAAATATTGGTGCTGCACGATCTTCGTTGTTAACTGTTTCTCTCGATTTACGTTTTTTAAAATAACGGCAAAAGAAAATTTTGTAAAGGAAACTTTACTTTAGATTTTTTTGTATAGAAATTATCTCCCTTGCTAATCTACAGAATAAACGTACTTAAAAATAAAGCGGTTATCTCCTTTAGATTTTTTTATTTATTATTCCAATTCCTTTCTGTGATACTTTATGATTTTGTACCGCTCGTTGAGAAGCATCTTGACAGTAAAAGCAACAAAAAACTGTCGGTGGCTAAATACGGGATTTTGACAAATAAATTTCATCCATTCTGCAAATGTGTTTTTTTGTTGTTTTTTTTAGTTGACAATGAATGATTACAGACTCAATTAGAACCATCAGAGGATCCCTGGGTAATATGGTGATAAGTGAATAAATGTATTAAATGTGCTGTAAGATTAATTTACTTCAATATTTTCTATAGAATTTCAAAATGGTGAATATTTGACAGAGTTTGTAGGCATACAATCAAGTCTTAAATGGTGTACAATTATAGATAAACTGGATCCATAGAAATGTTTTGGATATTAACAAATGTAAGATTCATTCGGGGTGGAAGTTCCCAGATGAAGACTTAAAAGTGTATTATTAATCCTGTAAATAAAATGTAAATTATATTATTTCAACTTGGGCATACATATTTATGGATGGAATTTAAAAACGCCAGATGATCGGAACCTCTGCTGATCTCTCGCTTGAACTAGATCGGACAGATCGATGGGGAAATAACTGGCTTCTAACTTTCAATACCTCAAAAATCAAGCTATTATCGTTTCGCCATCATTAATCAAACCCCGAGTTTTCTCTAGACATGATGAATGGATCCATTCTCAGTGAAGCTCCATGAATCTCAGATTCTCTCCAGATCTCAAACAGAACTCGTATGTTCCCTTGGTAAAGATTTTGGAAGAATGGTCCGTTCATTCTGTCTCTCCGGGAAGTACCAGACTCCTCCTGCCATGCTTTATCTTTAAAAGTGTTAGATTAGACCAGAAACAGATTATTGGTGCTATATCTGGCTTGGAGCTGCTCAATTCCTACTTCTCGACCTTAATTCTCTTTTTTTAATTGAATTTACCCCAAGCAAGGCAGTAAAACCACTATGACACAATGGTTTACCGGGTATGAAAGAATTCGAAAAAAGAAACGTTATTAAGGAGAATTAAAACAATAGAAGAGTAATCAGGAAGTCAGTAGATAACGATCGACATTGCATTTAAATCTTTGAAGATCAAACTTGACCGGAAAGCATACAACAGGAAGAAAAGACGAGAAAAGAAACTCTTAGCATAGAACTTACGGTTGCATCTTGCCAATTCAACTGAATTCAGAACTGTATACCTGTCCCTACTCTGTCGTTATTTCCATGACCAATGTTCAGATGAGCGCTCCATTCTTTAATTCCACCAGTTCATAGCTTTACAGCTAGGATATGCCATGCTAGTTTCACACAATCAAATCATCCTCATTTCCGTCATATTCCAACTGTAAGGAAGAAGTTCCATGCCGACATCTTGTTCCCATCATCTTTAATTTCCCTCCCCCTCTTTCATTAAACACATTTTATTCATCATTTCCCTTTGAACAGTAATTCGCTACCTTGAGTGGGTCCTGGTCATTGTACTGGAGGAAGATTAGGATTAAAAACATTCCTCACCAAAAACATGTCTATTCGGACACCATGCAGTTGAAAACAATTCTCTTTGGAAAATAGACGTTGATTCTGGTTTCTCTTCCATCCGTCATTGAGGCTCAGTAATTAGGCGACGAAACCTGCGGCAACAAAATGCTTTTCTCTCTGAATTTCTGCCATTTCTGACTTATCATTATTGACATCTTTGTTGTTATGATCACGACATTTTGTAACAATATCCTTGTGAATAAATCGTTGCTTCATGAATCTGCTGTCATAGAAAATGGGAGGTCAATCCTTCGGCTAAATATTGATGGCTTAGACTCAGTGGAAACATCGCAAGCAATAATTGATTAGTATTAAATCAGAAAAGGAGAAATATCCCGAGACATAGACAACAGAGTAAGAACAAAATAAATTAAATAAAGTGATTTTTTGAAATTACCTCTTGTTCAGGTTTATCGTGAGGACCTCCTGGCTGACTCCATTAATCATTGCAGTCATGTAAGGGAATTAACCCAATTTTTGGATGAGTGAAACATTTTTTTTTTTTTATAATTCTCTGCTGGTCATTGGTGAGCTTCAATCAACCAATTTTGAAGAAATCTTTACGAAAAGCCTAACAAATCATTTCAGATGTCTTGGTACCATATTTGACGAACTTTTTTTTAGTAGATAACGACACGAAAAATAAAAAAACGAAAAAAACATGTAGGGATGCAAAATGCGAATCTCTCTATTTGGTTGAGATGAGGTCATGTGATGTCCTATATATATTTTTCTTCAGTAATTTTATTTAATTATGATTCGATTTAATTATTTTATTTATTTTTATTTATTACATTGTCTGTATTATTATTATTATTTATTTATTTATCTATTTACAAGGTAACCAAAAAAGTAATGTCCGTTTTTGATTAGTCATTGAATGAAGTTGAAATATATACGAAATGCGTGTAGCAATTGTTTTCAAATTCGGACAGCCGGAAGTAGGAACATCAGACGTTATAAAAAAACACGCGCACCGTGCCCGGCCATCAGTTATAAGCCGGACAGCTGTGAGAAGGATGGAAGTGTCTAGAGATCTCGTCCGGGGCTGTTTGCTTTACGACTTCAAAGTGAGCTTATCAGAAGCTGCATCAAGTCGCTGCATATGTCAAGCGTTTGGGGATAGTGCTGTGGATGAACGTACTGCAAGGCGTTGGTTTCGAAAATTCAAGTCGGAAGATTTGTCTCTCCACGATGAGCCTCGCAGTGGACGACCACAGGTCTTGAATGACGGAGTCCTGGAGGCGGCCATTGAAGAGGACAGTAGTCTAACGTGTGGTGAACTTTCAAGACAGTTCAACGTTTCCGATGAAACAGTTAGACTTCACCTGCACCGCCTAGGTAAGACGTACAAACTGAGCAAGTGGGTTCCGCAAACGTTGTTGGCGGTCCACAAGGGACAACGAGTGGCAGCCTGCGTATCGCTGCTTTCTCGCCACCGTACCGCATCCTTATTCAATCGAGAGTGCTTACCAGTGATGAAAAGTGGGTTCTGTACGAAACTCCCAAGCGTTCCAGACATTGGTTGTCTCCTCGAGGATGCTGTCTCTCACACCGCAAGACCGCCTATGCACCCACGCAAGATTATGCTTTGTGTCTGGTGGACAGGTCGTCAAGTGGTTCATTATGAACTGCTACCAACGGGCCAAACGATCACTGGAGACCTATACTCGCAGCAATTGAAACGTGTGCAACAGGCATTGCGCCAGAAGGAGCCAGCACTGGTGAATCGCAAAGGTGTGCTTTTCCTCCATGACAACGCCAGGCCGCATGTCGCGCGAGTGGTCAGGGATACCATACAGCAACTTGGGTGGGAGACTTTGTGCCATCCACCTTATTCACCTGACCGTGCGTCATCCGATTACCACCTCTTCCACTCCCTGGATAATCATCTTTGTGGGAAATCCTTCACCAATGAAGCAGACTTGCGCAAAGCCCTCACGGACTTCTTTGCGTCAAACCCCCTTAGTTCTACCGCAAAGGCATTGAACAGCTGGAGACATGTTGGCAGAAGGTGCTGGATGCCGATGGCGATTACTTCGAAGACTAAATATAAGTTACACATACTGTGAAGAGTTTTCTTTTTTCCTTTAAAAACGGACAGAACTTTTTTGGTTACCTTGTATATTGAAACAGCCTGGTCTGACGAAGCGAAACCAAAATTTATCGGTCTCTCGAAATATAAAATATTACCCTGGCTTTCTGAAGTCTCCGATTTGTTAATTAATTCTTACTTGCTCTGTTTACTACATTGAGCTCTCGGGATTTATATCCTCCTTGGAATTATCCATACGGTTTACCAATTAACTTTATCAATATATATATATATATATATATATATATATATATATATATATATATATATATATATATATATATAATCAATTCTAGGCGGAAACAGATGTCTTCTCACTGGAAATTATCGAAGCTCTCAAGCTGGACAGCTTCCATTCTTAGTGTTCAAGCTCCTCGACATAATACCAGCCGATTTGGTACCATTTAATATTTTGTTTATAAAATGCGTACAACCAAAATGGATGTTTTTTTCTGAAATGAAAGCAAAAATCGCTTTTAAAATTTTGCTACAAATCAGGCAAAAGATTTCATTAAAATTTTAGGAAATATTTTTGGGAGATATGTTTCATCCCACTTCTTATGTCTGGTGTGTACTTTGTAATTTCTTTGTGGGTCGGTCCAGTTTTTGTAGTTAGACAAGGAAAAATCCTCGAAGATATTATTTCAGTAAAAAATTGATTCAATATCAAATGTCAACATTTGGAACTTTGTCCGGCATTTTTCCAAAATGAATTCAATAAAACTCAAAATATTTTTTTGTGAATTGGTGCTTGCATAATTTAATAAAACAAGTTATTTTCTTTCAGATTGGACAACGGTTAATTTATTTTTGGTATGGATGTACAAAAAGGGCATAATTATTATATCACGCATAGACTGACTATTACTCAAAATCGGAAGGGTATTATTCAGTTCAATTAATGGGAGAAAAAAGAGAAGCTGAAATTATGGGAGGGGGTGGAGTCTGTGAAAAAGAAAGTATTGTATCATTAATTTTATTTCATGGAAATTTCTTCATAATTGTTAAAGATGACGATGATGATGATGATGATGATGATGATACCCAGACGATATTTTTTCTCTTCGTTTCTTCTTCTTCTTCTTCTTCTTCTACTACTACTACTACTACTACTACTACTACTACTACTACTACAATAATAATAATAATAATGATGATGACAACGACGACGACAATGTTATGTGTACATCTTTTTTTCTCTCTGTTGCTTTTGTCGCTTCAGGACATAATCTCCCGTTCGGAATAGAACGGCTGGTCCCTTTAATTTCATCCTACCCTTTTATACCGAACCTAAGTGTACGCGGTTGTGGCTCTCCACAGACTCCTTTATCTTTGTAGCAATATCTGTGAAATGTCATTGAATCTTTAGGGTATAGAGTGGATTCCTAAAGCCTTTTCCCTTGGCTTGTTGCCATTCAAGGCTAGAGAGGTCAGTCTACCCTGCTATGTATTTCTTTCTACCTCCCCTGATGATGACTTATCAAAGTTGAAACACTTCAACCATATTTCTCTTATTTTTCTTCCAATCTGAACTTTGGTCAATTTCTGACGGAATTTTTTCCTTGTCTTTGAAGGATTATTTTACATATATATATATATATATATATATATATATATATATATATATATATATATATATATATATGGCTGTTTATTGCAACTTATCAAAACAGGCAAAATGGAAATCTTCCGTCGTTTGTGTTCAACCACCTCGCTATAATACCAGCCAAATGGATTCAGTTTAATATTTTGTTTAATAGAAAGAAAATGCATTAATAAAACTATAAATATAGCTACGACTCAAATCTATTTTTGTCTATTTTCTTATTCAATTTCATCTCTCTTCAAGATATAATGGGTTTATGGCTCTCCACAGTCTCCTCTCATTTGATTGGCTTAATTAGAAATCTAATTTAGTTTTTTGAAAGTTTTCTCTTGGACTACTTGGCTTTCTTCTTTTTCTTTCGTTTGCGGTCATCGAAAAATGGCAGACTGGCTTTGAAAATCATAAGCAATATCAAGAGAGAGGGAAAAAGTCGAGGTGGAGGAAAGGGTAGAGAAAATCATTTTAAGGGAGAGGGAGGAAGGGGGAATGAAATTTAGAAGCGGGAAGAGGAGAGAGTCTGCGAAAAAGAAAGGATTTTGTCAGTGATATTATTTCATCTGATTTTATTCTTAATTCTAATTAATGATGATGATGATGAAGATGATTGTTGTTGTTTTTAACTCCTGCCCCTCCTGACCTCATTTTCCGTCCGTTAAAGACGGGCCACACCCTTTCCTATCGATCTACTCTTCCAATTGGAAGCCAAGAGATGTCCTTTTTAAAAAGAATCCTTCCTTACTCTGGGGCATCAATATAACCCCCCACCCCACCCCGAAGAAATGAATAAATAAAAAAATATTATTAACTATTTGACTAATCTCATATTGTTATCAGACGAAAAAATGTAAAAATTTCAGAAATTCCTCGGTAAAAAAAACAAAAAACGATCAATTTTAATCGATTTTTTTTCTTTAATTCCATTTGAAAATTCAATCAAATTCAATTCCACATTTTTTGTCGACTTTTGATGGTCGGAGAAACAAAAAAATGACAACAAACGAAAATATCTTGTAAAATCCATTGTTTTTTTTCATAGAATTAGTAAACATTTTTTTAACATTTATTTGCCTCGACTCATATTACGAAAAATTAACATTTTTCTGTCTAATTTACCTGAACTCATATTGGGAAATCAGTAAAAACATTTACAAAATTTTAGAGACGAAAATTTATTCACATCAAAATGAATAAAAACCAAAACAAACAATTTTAATTAAAATTAATCTTATTTTTTTAAATTAATTTTCAAAATTTCTATTAAATAAATAAAAAAAAGAATTTTAATTAAAATAAATTTTATTTGTAAAATTCACGAAAAAATTGAAGTTCTTTTTAATTAATTTTCAAAATTTTCATTAATTTTTCTCCGTCGTTTTTAAAAAAAACAAACAATTTTTTTCCAGAAACAAAAATCCTCGGCCAATTTTCAGATTTTTTCGGAAATTTGTACAGAAGTTTTTCTGGTATGACAGAAAAACTTCCTTCCTTGTTGCAAAAATAAAACTGACCAAATTTGTCTGCATAAAAATCGAAAATTTCTTTCTCAGTTTTGACGATTTGAAGAATTTGGCCATTTTGCTTCCAGACGAAGAATTCCGACTCCCCAAATCTTGCCCCCCACAAATTCCCGGTCGTGGGATCGGCACGAAGGAGGGGGAAAGAACCCGACCCCAGCGATTTCTCAAGTTCGATTCTTTTTATTCGATTTCCTTCTTTAGAATAAGAAAAAATTTCTTTAAAATCCAAATCGCAAACGAAAATTTTTTCGTTCGTTTGACACAAAGAAAAAAATGGATTTTCTTTTGTTTTGATTATTTTTTCTTTTTCTAAAAATGGCGGACATTCTTTTCGCGCCCAAAACAAAAGTTCTCCATCCCTTCCCCACCCACAAACAACGAAATTGTCTTGAGAAAGACAACAAATGTCCACGGGTGAGAATCTTTCGTCCCTCAAAGGACATCGGACGACGAATTCCCCAGTCTCACCGAATTCCTTGATCGAATCGTCGCCCCAATCGACAACAAACACGTGACCGTCTTTGTCGCTGACGGCAATCGACCGAATCGACCGAATCGACCGTTGGTTCGAATCCTCCAGTTCGAATTTGCTTTGAAGTTCCAATTCTCTTAGGGGCCATGTCTTTACAGTCTTAAAGTCTACGATTTCTACTTGAAGTTGGTTCAATGATCGTTGGCACCATTCTGGAAAGGTCACCACAAAATGACCTTCCTCCACAGGAAAGAACGATTCGTGGAGCCGCCCTGAGAGCTCCGCTCCCAGCGACCGTACACCAAAAACAACGTCCTCGCCGTCGTTGCTGGCGCCTAACAAATGGCGCAAACCCAGGAGCCATTTTTCCGCCCCCTCCAAGAGATTTTCTTTTTCTTCAAGGAATTGGCGCCATTTCCTTTCCTCTTCGGTCGTTTTTCGTTTCATTTGGTCGCACAACTCTGCGGCCTTCATCCTTGTCTTTTCCAGAAATTCATCGAATTCTTGCCAGACTTTTGAGCAATTTAATTCGCAATCGATTGACAATTGTTCAATCGATTTCTTTGTCCATTCAATCCCTTGACGGAGCCGCTTTTCGAAATATTCGACATCTTCCTGCAAGTCGACGAGGCACTTTTTCGATTTTTTTATGTCATTCCTCAAAGACGACGAAGCCATTTTTTGAAATGAAATCTGAAAATACGAAAGAAAAAAACATCTTTTTTGTGAAAATAAAACCATAAAATGTCGATTTCTAAAACCAAAAATAAAATGACCCAAAATTTTTAGATTTTACGAGAAAAACAAATCGATTTCCTGAAAATTCTTAATTTTCTTCTAAAATCACAAATACATAAGGGCGGGAGGGGGTTAAGAGAAAAGATAATGAAATATGAGAGAGTGGGGAACGGGGAATAGTGAGAGTGAGAGAGAAAAAATAAAATATATAGAGAGAGTAAGAGAAGGAAATATAGAGTGTGTCAGAGTGAGTGAAAAGTGAGAGAAATCGAAAGAAACAAAGGAGAGAGTGGTTATCGATGCGGAAGTGAGAGGAGAGAGAGAGAAGACCAATTCGAGAAAGGGAAAGAAAGAAAGGGTAAAAGTAGCAGAGAGAGAAAAGCTTCAATTTGCTGCCTTCACAATCACTTTTAACATTCAGATGTTAATTAAATTGCTTCAGTGTTCCTTTCACCGGACACGATTTAAGAAATTTCAAAATGGCGGCTTTTTATCGTCTCCTTTTTTTTTAGAATTACAAAATTGAATCCATCTTAAATAAACTGGTCCACTCATTAAAAAATATATATATTTTAAATGGGGTCATTTTTGGGGTGCCTGTGAAATATTTTTGTAGATTAGCATTTATTAGACTTTCAAGCCATGATGATTGACAGAAACGAAAATTTGTTTTGTTTTTTTTTACATAAAGGGGGTCCTGTTTATAATATCATTAAAATGTAAAATCGATCCCTGAATTTTCTAAAAAAGTTTATTTTCTTATAAAAAAACTTCGTTTAAAGAAGAAAAAAAAAAAACACAAGTTTTTGTATGAAAAAAAAAGTCACATAAATTAAACAAAGTCTGATTCGTTTATTCTTCATTTAAGATTTTAAAAAATGATTCCTTTCTCTGTGAATTGCTTCCCCACACCCCAAAAAAGAAGCGAAAAATATGCAGATATTTCTGATGACGGCAGAGTTTCAAACTTAAGATTTGTAAATAAGAATTTAAGTCCAATAATTCTTTCAAAGTCAGGGATCGATTTTACACGATATTGTTATTATGAACAAGACCCTCACTTTATAAATCAGAAAAAAATGATTCATTTTTCGATGGCGAAAAATGTCGTCGTCGTTTGAAGAAAATCCAATGAATTTTAATCGACAATAATTAATTCCCTCCCGCTAAAAATGTTCACCATTTTAATAAAAATGGACCAAAATATTTAAATAGTGCCAAGAAGTGAATTAAGTTTTTGGAAATATTACAAACTGTCTAAAAACGAAATAAAGAAGGAGGAAGAAAGCAAAGAAAACAAATTCGATGATTAAAAGGAAAGAAATAAGCAGACGACATAAATAAACAGAAATAAACGTCATCTTTAAACTTATATCATTGGAAAGACTTTATCAGAAATATTAACTAAAAACGAATTTATTTTACCACAGAATTCGGATCAGACATACTTTGTAAAATTATATGAATAGAAAAAAATAAAAGGTAATAAGAAAAAGTTTATCTATAAATATGAATGCGGTTAAAAAAATAATAAAAAATAAAAGCAGGAATTCTCGTTGTCTTGATGAAAACATTTTGGAAATTTCGATTATTTGGAAATCGATATGAAAATTCTGACTTACATTTGATTTCGTTTCGATTTCACTTGAGTGAAATTAGTTTTTCTTTAAATTTCGGGGATAAAAAAAACGTCTTCTAATATTTATTTCTGTAAAAATACAGAAAATGTGGCACAAGGCCGTAAAAAGGGGGTGGAAAATAGGACGGTCATCATTTGACTTAATTTTAAAACTTAGCTAGCCACAACCACTGACCCAATCATACAAAACAATAATCCTACCACCAAAACAACACATTTATACTTACCTTTCTTACTACATCCACCAAAATACCTCATTTTCTCATTGAAAATCCTAAATAGTCCTCATATGTACAAATAATATTTGTGGGGGGAGGGGAATAAAAACAACAAGTTAAAAGATCCCCGATATGACTTAAAATTATTTACATGAAACTAAACAAAATCATGTTAGTAATAACAAACCCTAAATGTGTCGGAAAAATCAGTTAACTGGACGAAATCGATGCAGGACCTCAAAAATATAGAAAACATTCATCCATTCCAAGCACTCACACAGACACGCAGTCATTCTGACAACAACAAATACGAAAACACACACGCACGCGAAAACGAAAGGCACCCCGCATCCACCAGAGAACTGACATCACTGACCACCTAACGAGGGAGGGAATGGAAAAAAAGGGACAGAAATAAAAGGGGCCAATGAGCAAACACACCCTAGCTAAGTTTACAGGAAAAGAAAAGAAAAAAACAAAAGAATCAAATACAAAAACCTACTCTGGCCTAAATCCAGGGAGGGGTTGCCCAAGCTCAACCCAGGAAAGCAATATCCTGATGCCTAACCGGCATCAAAATGCCACTCCAGATCAGCCACTTTTACTCGGCACAAGCGCGCAAGATTCACCCACCTTTTGCCAAATTCTGATGAGGTGAGCCGCCGCTTTTCCGTCCTAATCTTGACTTTAAGCTGATGCTTAAAGAACAAGATCAGTTGGGAAGAAGTGAACTTCTCGCCATAATAGAATTCCTTCTGACGCGTCGTCCAAATCACGACTCTCATAACACCTAGTAAGCAAAAGAACACATATTGTTCAGCCTCCGTCATCTGCGGCACCACATTGCTACAAACAGAACTGGCCTCAAGGACAAAGAACTTTCTTTGCAGCATGCGGACCATGAGGCCTTCAACAAACTTGCACAACGGCGTAACCACCCTGAAATAAAAAAAGGCGTGACCAATGGTCTCGACTTCCCCGATACAGCGTCGGCAGTTTGGAGATTTCTCCAAGCCCGCCGAGCAAAGTCTTTTGGCGACCCAGAGGGCCCCACGAATCACCAGCCAGGTGAGTGATGCTTCATCGTTATTGAGGGATTTCAACCCAGGCCCCCAAGGCCATATTGAGAGAGCCTCCTGCTTCGTAAGACCGAGCTCGTCAATCAGATCATTCTGAACGCACCCCCGACTAATATTTGATACAATGCCCTACGAGACAACGCCTGGACGTTGGAAAGGCCATCCAACGCCTATAAGAAGCGTTTTCAGAGCAACACGACATTCACAATAGAAGAAGCATTCGGCTCGGGGTAAGCGGCGGGCCTCCTCCTTGCTCGAGTGCATACTTCTCAGGGATGGGAAATTTCTACGGACGTCTTCCTTCCAGAAGGCGCCCACCTCATCCGATTCGCGACACATTCGGTCTAGGAAGGCGATGCGATGCATATATTGACGAATCGCAATGCTCGGCATACCCAGACCGCCTTCAGAAGGATGAAGGCAACAGATCTCCCGAGATAACATAGAAAGAGAACAAGAGCCTTACTAATGACATTAGTGTGGTATACGGAAGTGGAAGTACAGAGAGTCGGTAAAGAAGAATCGGGTAGATGTGTGAAACACATACTTCTGCCCTCCCCTTCAAGGAAAGCCTCCTCCGAGACTACAGATTAACCGCGATCTCGGCCTTCCCTTATACCTCCGACCAATTCATTTCCAACTGGAGATCAAGACCGAACCAGACGCCGATTACCTTGACCGGCCCATCCGTCCAGAGGAAAAGTCCGGGAAGAGAAACTCTCTTCCACGCACCCAACCACAAGCCAACAGACTTATCGCAGTTGATCTTGGCCCCTGTCACCATCTCATAACCACTGATCTCTTTGCTGACTTCGTCAATCTCGGCTCTGCTCGACACAAGAAGCGAAACGTCATCAGTATAGGCAGAATAACTGGCTGAGGTGGTAGCCCCAGGCAGGGAAATTCCGCGCAGGACCGGATTCGCCTTTAACTTGCGAAGGAAAGGTTCCAATGCAAGAACGTAAAGCAGATCCGAAAGCGGACAACCTTGACGAATGGAGCGAGACAATACGAAAGGCTCCGATCTTACCCTATTCACTTGCACCAGCGCACCGGGAGTCGCATACAAAAGTTGGATCCAGGAGCGAAAGTCCGGCCTGAAACTGGCCGCCGAAAGGATAGCCTCCAGAAAACGATGGTCAACCATATCGAAGGCCTTGGACTGATCTAAATTGATCAGCGCGGCTTCACTGTGAACTTGTTCTAAGGTCAAGCGTACCATATGCAGGTGTCCTGAATAGTCCTGCCCTTCACAGCACAAGTCTGTTTGGAGCCAATCCGACTAGACAGGACAAGCTGCAAACGGTTGACTAAGATCTTCACATAAATTTTTAACTCTGTGTTTAATATAGTTAAAGGGCGAAAGTTATTTAACCCATCCGCACCGTTCTTGTCCTTACGCAGCAACTTGATCACACCCCTGGTGAAGCGTTGGGGTATAGACTCCTGCTTCATCCAGTTGTTGAAAATCAGTTCCAGCAATGGAACAAAAACGGGCGACTGCCTCAAGTAAACTTCATTGGGAAGACCATCTAGTTCCGGAGATTTATCCAGACCAACCCTTTTCAGCGCTTCCCAGATTTCCGACTCTGTGATGGGACCCTCGCACCCAGACGTTTCAGCTCCCTCGAGGCAGGGAAAGTCAGCTAAATAGGCGTCGAACTGAGCAGGGTTCAGACCGGGCTCCCGGGTGAAACGTTCCTGAAAGTAATCCCGAAAGGCCTCGCATATGCCCGCGTTTGTAGTCACGGTCCGCTTATCCGGCAATGTGACGCACGCGATATGTCGCCGAGACGCTCCGATATTCCTCTGCACGCAATTCAGCGGTCATATTCGTCGCCTCAGAGGACATTCTTTTTAACCTAGCCCTAACTAACAGAACTTGATCCTTCTTGATAAGCAAGGAGGACAACTCTGCCTTAGCTAAGGCTATTTCCCCACTATCACGGGATTTCACTGCCCGATCAACTTTTTGTTCTAAAGCCGTTTGCGCCGCTAATCTATCTAGATTGAGTCAACGACTAAAATCGGCAGCAAACATTCTAATTATGGATTTCAATTTATCCCACCAGGCGTTCCCCACAACCGACCCCGTACCATTAGTAGTAGCTGGTGCCGGAAATCCTGCTCACCAAATAATGAACAGTTTAATTTCCAGTAACCAGCTAACCTTACCTTAGGCTTATCTAAGTTTACATGGACCCGGACAAGCTTATGATCCGAATAAACAATAGAATATAAACTTGGACACCCTAAGTGCCCTACATCGACTCTCCTAACTAAGACTCGGTCGAGGTAGCTAGCAAGCGTACCAGGAGCCGAGTTGCCACTATTTGTCCAAGTCCATGCTACCTCCCGAGGGTGCTCATTCCGGTATTTATCGACAAGATCAACCTCATCGATAAAGTCCCGAAATGGTTTCACGTCCCCGTTGTTAGTACCCAGATTTTTCCCTATACGATCTATATCGGCATTCCAATCCCCCGCTAAAACTACCCGACGAGATGTCGTCAAGTACGGCCCGATCTGCCGAAACAAAGCAGGCAGCTCAGAATGCTTATTGGGCGCATAAACCCCAATGAGACATAGAGCCTTATCCTTTATGGTAACATCCAGCACGCAAGGCCTGCCCGCCGGATCTGCAAAGACAAGAGTACATGCAGCCTTCAATGACTTGCTCACTAGCCAAGAGACTCGAACGACCATCATAACATGCTGAATAAAGGGAGAACCCCTTAGACAGCACGTCCCCACGGTCATGAGAAGAAAACCGGGTCTCTTGCGCACAACAAACATCCCCCCCCTCCGAGGCGCTGAAGTTCGCGGGAGAGCCTTGCCCTGCGAGACTCGGACCTCAGGCCCCGGACATTCAAACTAGATAACCAGAGAGACATTATCAAACCGATTAGGTTTGCTTACCTGAATTAAACATGGACGGGGTTTAGGATACCGACAGCCTCTCCAATCGACCCTTGTCCCATCTCAGTCTTGATGGGGCCGTCTTGGGAGATGCCACCTATATCCCACGGGAAAGTCAGCTTTAGTGCTCTATAGAGGGAGGGGCGAACAAAAACCGGGTTCCTTCCAGCACAAAATTGCTTCAGTCTTTTTAGTTTATCGTTTTGGACAATCGCAATAGGCGGGGACATACTGCAAGAGGCTATTGCTTCGTCTAGCATGGCCGACGCCTGCATCGCCCCCATCCCAGTCCTTATGACAGTGAGGACCCTTTCCGCTCTGCAGAAGTTTTTTGGTTCCTCAATGTTCTTGTTAGCAAATTGATTTATTGATAGGAGGTATTTGAGGCCCTTAATTCTGTTGTCACAATCTCGGGCTTTTTCTGCTTGTAATGGGGATATCTTGCAGACATCTTGCCCGGGGTTAAATATGTGTTTTTGTTTTTTTATATTCCCGGATAGGTCATGTGTGGGGCTTCTTAGCCTCTTGTTTTGGGGAGGGAGATTGACTGGGTGTGCTGCGGGGTATATAAGTTTGTCTAAAAGGGCTGGGATCTCTACGGAGAGAGATTTCAGTTGGTTGTCTCATTATTGTTTAAGAGATTTGATTTTCTCCGTTTTTTCAAAGCTAGGATCATATTTCCTTCAGCTTCTGTTCATATCTCTCTCTCTCTCTCTCTCTGTGTCTCTCTCTCTCTGTCTGTCTCTCTATCTATCTATCTATCTCTCACTCTCTCTCTCTCTCTATCTTACTTTCTCTCTCTCACTCTCTCTTTCTCTCTCTCTCTATCTATTTCAGCTTCTGCTCATATCTATCTATCTATCTATCTATCTATCTATCTATCTATCTATTCCAGCCTCTGCTCATATCTATCTATCTATCTATCTATCTATCTATCTATCTATCTATCTATTCCAGCCTCTGCTCATGTCTATCTATCTATCTATCTATCTATCTATCTATCTATCTATCTATCTATCTATTCCAGCCTCTGCTCATGTCTATCTATCTATCTATCTATCTATCTATCTATCTATCTATCTATCTATTCCAGCCTCTGCTCATGTCTATCTATCTATCTATCTATCTATCTATCTATCTATCTATCTATTCCAGCCTCTGCTCATGTCTATCTATCTATCTATCTATCTATCTATCTATCTATCTATCTATCTATCTATCTATCTATCTCTCTCTCAATCTATCTATCTATCTATCTATCTATCTATCTATCTTGTACGTAAAGACATCAAAATTTACATCTCTTTCTAATCACTTTCATTGTCAATCCTCAACTATACAAATATATATTGTCTATCTTTTTATATAAATTGATTTTTTCTGTGTAACCTGCATTTCATTAACATTCAAAATTCATGGAAACGCTTTGTTAACAAATAACGACAACTCTTCTTTTCCAGCCGAATTTCAAATCTATAGTCAGATATCAAAGACATAATAATTAAATATTAACGATAATTTAATATTTAATTAATACAAGTTGAAATCTACAATTTATATAATAGGAATAAAAATCCAAGTTAACATTAACTTTTATTTCAAATGTAAAAACTGAAATGAATTTTAAATGTAATTTTATGAGTGCCGAGAAAATAAAGTGAAACTCGATTTTTTCGATCGAATTCTGAGAAATGAAAATTTAGTTCATGTTTTTTTCCCGCTCGCCAAGGACAAAAAAAAAAAAAGAAATGAAAGTAGGATTTATTTTCAAAAACCTACCACCTCACCCAAATTTCCATGACTCATATCGAAATCTAGAGCAGGTTTTTCATCGAGCCTACGTTGTAACCGAAGCTGACACAAGGTCATCGATTAAAGAGGGCTTACCGACAATACTGTGGGAAAATTGCGCAAGTCATCCCCTTAGCACTCACCCTTTTGAAGGGAGAGGTATTACCTGGGGGTGCCAGCCCCCTTGGAGCCTGAGTAATATTAATTTGAAATTCTCCCAACAAAAACAATACAAATCATAATTTTATTTGCTAATAAAAGTAAAAATATCTTTATTTTAAAAGATGATCAATAATTCTGTAAAGTTTCTATTTATTAAACTCTCCCTGTAAAAGATGCCATGAAATAAACAATTTCCTAATGTGAAAAAAAGTCAGGAAAACACACACACACACACACACACACACACACACACACACACACACACACACACACACACACACACACACACACACACACACACACACACATTTAAATGAGGATTTGCTGACAGGACAAAAGGATTTCGACAAGATTTTTAAAAGGTTTTAAAAAAGAATTTTATTTATTATAACTTCCGTAAACTTTCATAAAATGCAATAATTATCTGATTTTTTACGGATTAAACAATAACTCAATTTTCGTTGCAAAATTAGTTGCGTCATTTTTCCTCTCATTTCACTTGTGGTATTTTTACCTAAATTCAGAATATAAATATAAACAATATACGATTCTTTATCTATCGATCTATCTACACATACATATATATATTTATTTAAAGACATTTATATTATGTTTAACGTTCTTTTTATAGATACAAGTATTTAAGCAAATGCTCTGTTTTATAATAAACAGTATTAAATAACATTTACCGGCCTGAATGTCCGAGAAATTTTCATAGAAAATTTTCGCTCTCCGACAGGAATCGAACCTGTATCCTATACGGAACCATCATTTCGCGTGATGTGCCTTAACCTTTCGGCCACAGAGCGGCGTCTGGTTAGCAAGGTCGACCTTGCTAACCAGACGCCGCTGAGAGAGAGAGAGAGACAGACAGAGAGATGAAAAGGACTGATATAGATAGATAGATAGATAGATATATAGATAGATAGATAGATATGAAAAGAACTGAGATATAGATAGATAGATAGACAAAAAATCATTATTTTTTTCATACTCAGCAAACACTTGCGTCGGAGTGACTTTTTTGCCTTGCTTTGGGTGAAATGGTTTCAAAATTAAAAAGAATAAAATGTCTCTTTCTGTTCATGGAAACATTTAAGAAATTTGAATGATTTGGAAATCAATAAAATTCATACTTACAGTTGATTTCGATTTCACTTGAGTGGAACTGGTTTTTGTCAAAAGGCGTGTGACCAAAACAAACTGCAAACGTTGTCTTCTTTGTTGAATTGTTTGAAACAAACTGACTATTGCGAGCGCCCGCACGCGTTTAAATTGTAATAGCCAATGAGGATGCAGGTTGACGTCAAAAAAATATAAGGCATTTCATTGGACGAGAATAAACACGCCACTGGACATGAAATAACAAAACCACAGAAAAATTTTTTTATAATAAATAAATCCGAATAAAATCGTATTTAATTTCATAAATTATCATTTTATGTAAATAAAACCAAAATGTCGAATAAAATTAGATTCTTTATTTTAGAAATCAAATTCATATTTCTTTTATTTTATTTCTTGTAAAATATTCAAAACGTATTTTGAATTTCATGATTTTTAAACAAAGACAAAGTGAAACTAGATTTGTTGATTCCGAGAAATGTGAAATAAACAAATTATGATTCAGCGGGAATTTCCGATGACCTTGAACCGCGATCAAATGTCATAAGACTGAGATAGA
>OZ038517.1:7855214-7927714 GCA_964036315.1 Acanthosepion esculentum | reverse complement strand
AATAATTTTCTTGACCAAACGATATTACGGAGACGTAAAAAACGGACGTTTTTTCTTATTCGTATTTAGGGTGAAAGCGCAGTGACGTCATAAGAGAGTAAGGCATTTCATTGGACGACAATAATCCCGGCACTGGACTGGTGAATAAGTGACAACAATATAAGCAAACTACTACAATGCTAGCAGAAAGGCAGTCGACTGTCAAACACTTTTACACTCGTTACTCTGACACTTCATGATGATAGGATTTTTTGTAGGTATCTCCACTTGGTCGCGTAAAAAACAGCATAACATGATTTAAAAAAAGGCCCCAAACTCATCAAAATCTCATGAAGAGGAAAGACCAAAGTATTTTTTTATTAATTTGAAAATTTTACTCCTTTCGAGCACGTTTGAAATTTTGGTTAAAATTGTTTGTCCAACATTTCGCAAAAAAACAACAACATAGCATTAAAAGAGAAAGGCCCCAAAGTTGATAAAACAATTTTTTAACGTCTAAATGTTTAGTTTTGTCTACTATATATTTCTACTATTAAGATAAAAGACCAAAGTATTTTCTGAATATTTTTTCAGGTTTTTTAGTCCATCCAAAAAATTTTATGTAAAAATCTTTCTTTTTTTTGAGTCAATAAAATTTTCGCGAAATCGATCGTATATTTTTTTCTGACTTTGTAATCAAAATTAACAGTTTAAAAAATATGTAAAAATTCAGTTAAACATTTTTCTAAAGTTATCTTAAGAAAATTAGAAAACTTAAAATATACTTAATGTAATGTGAAAGAAACTTTTTTAAAGAAATTTTTTAAGAGAGACATTTCCACCCGTACTTGCTTTTGGGGCGTGTTTGAGAGGTGTTAACTGATGTACGTCAAGTAGCGACAACTTACGTCAGGGGAATGAATTTATTGGATGGTAGGACAGAAGTGACATAATTTGCGCTAGTTTTAAGTAAATAATATTAGTAGTTTGTCTCACACTGAAAAAGGAAAAATTGATTATATAAAAAATTGAAAAAAAAAAAAGAATAATTTTGAAAATGCGACGAAAACTTGACACGTGTTGTTGCGTTAACTGAACGAATGCAAAGCAATTTCTGAAGTAAAAAGATGTCTTTTATCAAGGGAAACAACTCTACTTCACGTGACAGTATTTCAAAGCTGTGCATCCATACTTTTGTAATATTTAATACAATTTTGGAATATTAAAAAATTATTTTAAAAATATATTTGCATTGCAGATTTTAATAAGCTTTTAAATTTATGATCTTTAAAAAGTAGATAAAATAATAAGAGCATTTCCATTGAGTTTCAGTAAGAAACTTAATTTTAAAATGTATAACTTTTTATCATATGTATTTAAAATTGAAAAAAAAATGTATAAATTCATTTTTCATCAAAAAATATTTCGGATTCAGATAAAAATTACCTTAATATATATTATTCAGAAAATCCATTAAAAGTTTTTTTTAATTAACTATTATCTTAGTTTTGTTGGAGTTTGTATTTTTACAATTGAGCTAAAAGTTTGGATAATTTTGCACATTTTTTTACCAAATAAATTGATGGTTTATATTCTTCAGAGTCTTGTACATTTAATTTTTAAAAAAATAATATAGTCACACCTGAATTTTTTCAATATTTTTATAAAATTAAGTAGCGAGGTGGGGGTAACAGATGTATAAAAAAATACGTCTACCATGAATTTCGGAATGATTTCGAATAAGTCCTGAAGGTTTCATTAAAATCTGACAATTATTTGATTTTGCAAGATTTTCCAAATAAATGTTTTTCAACTGAAAAACAACTAATGGCAAATATTATGCGACCGCTGAGCTAAAAAGGAAAAAAAAAACAAGATTTTCAACCTAAATTTAAAACATGATGGAAAGGAAAAAAAATTTTAAAAAAATAATTAAATGTCTTGGTCTTTCCTCTTATTAATAAAATAAACTTTTTCACGATAAAACTTTGTTTTTATTAAGTTTGGGGCCTTTTTTCTTTCTTCATTCCATGCGATTATTTTGGCTAAAAGTTGGACAAACCTAAATCCTTTTTTTTTTTTACGACAGCGGCGAACTAGAAGAGGTTTATTTTACGCTTTTCCCGAGGAAAAACATTTATTTGGAAATTCTTGCAAAATTCAAATAATTGTCGGATTTTAATGAAACTTTCAGAACCTATTCAAAAATGAATTAAATTATTTTTTAATTTTTTTTTTTTAGAAAATCTTGGTAAAAAATATTTTTTATTAGTTAAAAACAGGACTCTTTGGAGAAAGTAAATCATTTTTTTTTTTTTTAATTGTTACCCGTTTCATCGAAAATCTGCTCTGAATTGTAAAATAGAAAATGCAATAAAACTATATTATTTAATTAGAAAAGCTTTGAATTAATTTATATTAAGGACACTATTGTCTGAAGAAATAAAAAATTTTCAATGAATAATGAATTTTTACAAGAATTTGTTTCAATTTTTAAAATTTTAATGATAATAATAGTTCAAATATTGTTTAAAATTCTTCATTGCTTTCAAGAATGCAATTTGATGATATCGTTAAGTGAAAAGTAAATTTATGAATCAAAATTTGAAAAGCTCTTAACAGTCGTTTGAATCCGAATATTTTAAAAATAATTTTTAGTGAAAAAAAACGTTCCTATGGGAGTCTATACATGACATAATCCTTTAAAAGGTCACGTGATTTCAGAGTCGTCTGCAATTATTTCACTTTTAATTCAGTTGTTTCCTCATTAACGTCTTTTCAAAATATCAAAAAAGTTTTACTTTTACTTAATTGGTATTTCACTAAATATTTTTATTTCATGTATTTATTTTAGTTTGGGTCATACTTCGATTAATTAATTTTTTGTTTAGGGTAGTAAACTTAAGAACCTAGAGACGAAATGTAAATTTCATAAAGTTTCTTAAAAACATTACTAAAAGTCAATAAAATATTAAATAATTGCTGAAAATATGTTAATTTGTAAAAATTACTCGGTAATTAAAAACTAAAAAAAAAAAAAAAAAAAAAAAAAAATGGCTTCACTTAGTTTTCGTAAATATGTCATTTCTGGTCATCCATAAAAGCTATCCCGTCCTGGGTATGACGATAAACTACGTCCAACAGTAAGGCCTCTGATCAGGTTTTGAGGAGTGTGGAACCACCTCTTAGCTGCTGGTGTTCCCGGGTCCGCCCTGGTCTGGGGTAGTGGTTTACTCCAGAAGTCGGGTAAAACACAGGTTTTAATACCCGAAATACTTTGTAAAGAAATTATTTCCAGCAATAAATTTCTGAAGGGAAAAACTATTACCAGCTATACATTTTTAAGGAAAAAATATTACCAGCAATGAAAATTTTGTCGGCATTAAATAACCCATTGTGGTTGATATGCCATAAAAGAGAACTAACCAAACAAGAGTTGCCATCACTTTAAGTGCTACTCGATAAATCAATGAAGATCAAAGAAAGAGGAACCTATGCCGATCATCATCATCATCACACACACACTTACAAATTCAAATCTTCAACAGCATTCATTCACTGGACAGTAAGCAACGCTGCTATCTGAAGCGACAATTTTAAAATCGCTATATTTTCATATTTTGTGCACTTTTGGGAGAATCGACTCCCAGAAGTCTCCCCAAAATTCATGCGCTGCTTGGTCAGTATCGACCAATCAGATTCTCTGCATGTGGAGAATGATTCTTCCCGCGCGGAGCTCCTGATTCAATGACCATTTCTAAGCAATAGAAAAGAGGAGCCAAACCAGTGAGACTTCAGTTGCCACAGAAATCCACATCAGTTGAAGATATGCACCCATCTTCTCACTTAACTCTCAAACTGCATATTCTATCACACTTACATAATTTTCCTCTTGCACGGCAGAACTGTTTAAAAAACATTTATAACAGACTAATAACTTTCATTTCCTTTTCAGAGAACTTTGATAGTCAAAGAGAGACAACTCTTGTCTTACTCATTGCATGCTTTTTCGTGTACATTCTTTGTATGCTTTGTTGAATACAATTTTTATACCTTTGCCTTGTCCCTTTTTCTTACATCAGCTTGGGTTCCTAAACAAAATTAAATAAATGTACTAGAAGGCCGCCACGAACCCATCGTTAAGAAATGTTTGTATATTGTTTTTTTTTATGCTATAAGTAATATTTATTTCAAATCAGATTAACTTAAAATTTTCTACTTTTACTCAGATAACGTGTCACAAATCTAAAATTTAATTTCGAAAGAATTTTAAATCCGATAAATTTGTTTACAAATTTCTCAAAAATTAAGAAAAAAAAATGGCCGCTTTTAAGAATTTTTAAAAATCGAGCAATTATTTGACATTGAAGAAAAATCTAACTAAAAAAAACAATAATAAAATCTAATTAAAATTGAATTGAATTTTACCTGTGTACGATCTTAAACTAAACTGCCGATAATTTTCTCGGCTTCTTCATAGGAAAGTAAAAAAAATAATTGAATGAAACAGACGATCTTAAATTATAGAAAATACAAGACTAAACTGTAAAGTTCACAGATAAATTTTTTTATTTTAACTCAAAAACAATTTCATCCATATTGTTCCATATGCTAAAAATACAGCAACAAAAAAAAAAAAAAAAAAATTTACTACTTACATAAATAATTTTGTCAGTCTAAAGAAAGTCTTATTCTTTAAACTGATTTTTTTTCTTTGACATTTTTTTCTTTTTACAGAAAAAAAAAAAAACTTGTTAATAAAATTTTTTCTTCTACAGGAAGAGATAATTTCTTTAAATACATTTTTATCTTCTTCAGAATTCTTTTTTCTTATGTACAGCATAACGATAAAGAGGATAGATAATTGTTCTTGAAGAAGAGTCTAATTGGAGGCAGAGTGGCATTTCTGACACGATTTTCAATTCAGTGTCTGATCATGCTGTTCCCCATCAGTGATGAAATGCAAAAAAAAAAAAAAAAAAAAAAAATTCACATGTAAATCAAAACGATTCTTGGAATGGGAGCCGACTCTTGTTTAAGCACAATTATCTCATCAATTTATACTTGAGCTGGCTAGCTATAGCCGTAAGTTCTATGCTAACAGTTTCTTCTCACACTTCTCGCTTGTGGAACTCCCTTCAAGCTCCATGCTTTCCAGCCAACTTTAATCTGCAAAAATTTAAATGCAATGTCATCAACTGTCCACTTGATTACTCTTTCCTCTCATTACTAATGTTTCTGTTCCTAATATCATATCCTTGCAAATGCACTGACAACCATTGATGGTCGGAGAAATTGTGGTAATAAACAAAAATTCTTTCAAAATCAAACGTTTTTCTTACAAAGCCATTTTTTAAAAACATAATTTGACTCATATTGAAACATTGAAAACTTTCATAAAAATTCCCAGGCAAAAAATTTATTCACATGAAAATCTAAAAAACAGTGAAAATAAATTTTTTTTTCAAAAATCAAAAACAATATAAAAATTTATTGTCTAAAGTAAAATTTCACTTTAATTAATTTTGAAAATTTTCATTAATAACTTTCGGTCGTTTTCAAGACAAACAAACAATTTTTTTGAAGTAACAAAAATCTTCGGGAGATTTTCAGATTTTTGGGGAAATTTATACAAAACATTTTTTGGCAACAAAGAAAAAATTCCTTCTTCAGTACAAAAAAAAAATAATCCAAATTTATTCCCGCGAAAATCGCAAATTTCTTCTTCAGTTTTCACCGTTTCAAGAATTTGTCCATTTTGATTAAAAACAAAGATTTCTGACAATTCTTCTACTGTTCCCCACAAATTCCCAGTTGTGGGATCGGCACGAAGGAGAGGGTCATAATAAGGACACGACCCCGGCAAACCCCCAATGTGGATTGTTTTTATTTTCTCCCCGTTTTTAGAAAAACAATCAATTTCATTGAAATAAAAATCACAAGCGAAAATCTGTTCGTTCATTTGACACAAAGAAGAAAATGGCTTTTTTGTGTTAATAATTTTTTCTTTTTCTAAAAACGGTGGACTTTTTTTTCGTGCCCAAAACAAAAGTCTCCCTCCCCGGTCTCTCAAACAACCACAAACAACCACAATGTCTTCAGATAAGCAACACATGTCCCGGGGATAGAATTTCTCCTCTGTGTCTCTGAATAAAATTTGGCCAACAACTTCTCCCGATTCGCTAAGTTCCACGATCAATCTGTCGTCCCAATCGGCAATAAAGATATGACCGTCGTCGTCACTGACGACAATAGAAAAAATAACCAGGTTCGATCCCGGTAGCTGGCATTCTCTCTCCAGCTCCAAATTCCTGGGAGGCCATGTCTCTACCGTGAAGTCGGCCACCACTTTTTTTAGTTGATTTAATGATCGATGGCACCATTCGGGAAAGGTCACAACCAAATGACCTTTCTCGACTGGAGTGAGTGATTCGTGGAGCCGTGATGAAAGCTTCGCTCCCACCGTTTGCATACCACGAACAGCGTCCTCGTCATCAGCATCGGCGTTTAAATGGAGCCACTCTTCCATCTCCTCCAAAAGGTTTTCGTTCTTCTTGATGGAGAGGCGCAATTTACTCTGCTGTCCGATTGTCTTTTCCTTCATGTTCTCGCACAGCTCTCCCGCCTTCAATCGGGCCTCTTCTATAAATGCATCGAATTCCTGCTGGAGATTTGAGCATTTTGAATTGCAATCTATTGATAGTTGATCAATGGATTGCATCGTCTGTTCATTCATTTCACGGAGCCGCCATTCAAAATCTTCGAGTTCTTTATCCAGGCTAAGAAGCTCCTCTCTCACTTTCGAGACCTCCTCCTCTCCCAAGGGCAATGAAGAAGCCATTTGTAGATTGAAGGCAAAAAGCAATCTGGAGAAGAAAAAAAAAATCATTTCTAAAAAAGAAACTGTCACTGAATAAAATAAAAAAAAATAAAAATAATTTCAAAACAATTGTAACTGAGTATAAACAAAAAGAAGTCAATTTGCTGGAATAAAAAATAATCATTTCTCAAAAAAATTGTGACTAAATAAAAAAAATCATATGTGAGTGAATAAAATAAAATTACTAAAAAAATGTCACTGAATAAAGTAAAAAGTCATGTCTAAAAATAATTGTGACTGAATAAAAAAATTGTCACTGCATAAAAAATAATTTTTAATTTGTCTAACTGTTTATGCTATAATCAAGAGGAAAGATCAAAGTATTTTTTGATTATTTTTTTACTTTTTTTTATCATTTCGAGCACGTCCAAAATTGTCGTTTAAAATCATGTTTTGTTTTTTTTTCGGAAAAAAATCGATCGTCAATCATTTTTTTCAATTTTAAAATTTTATAAACAAAAGTTAATTTTTCCGTTTAAAATTCTGCCAAGAAATAGTTACTTTTTTTGAAAATTTATTTTTACAAAATTTAAAATTTAAATATTTATTTAACATATGTTGAAAGAAAACATTACTGACTTTACGCGCTGAAAAGTGTACTTTAAAAAAAAAAAAAAGACCGTGTTTGAACAGCAGTGACACATTCGAGGTGTCGATAGATGCTGTCATCAAGTATTGACAGCTTACGCGACCTAATTTCATCGTACGGATGGACAAAAGTGAAATAATTTAGCGTTTTATTGAACAAACTTACGTAACCAATTAAGGGAAAATTTCAGCGTTTTAATTTTTAATTGTTTCTTAGCTTTCCATCTTTAACGTGTACGATGCTTTATGAAAATTTTAAAACTAAGACTGTTGACAAAAAAATTTCATAAGGTGCATACAAATTAATTTAATTATTTTAATTACTTTAATTAGGTACCTTTCTTATGAAAAGGCTAAGTGTAAAATATAAATATATACATTTTATTTCATGGTATCATTTGTATTTCTCTTCATTTTATTAATTTTGAAATGAAAAGGCTGACTGACAGCGGAGAACAACATTTCGCCATGCAAACCACGTGACTTTTTGTTTTCATGTTTCCAGTCTTCCGTATATTTGAATTTAAGCTATTTTTTAACACAAAAAGAAATATGTTATATTAGATTTTTACCTAAAAGCAACTTTCTGATTGTAACCAGGTTTATCTTATAATCTGTAAATGATATTTATCTACTTAATAATACCATTGACTAACTGAAAATCGATTTTGATCATATTTAACAACTTTAAGCAATAAACATAAATTTAACAATAAGAAATAACAAATAATTGTTGTAAAAATTTATTTTTCATCGAAAATGTTTTTGCTTTCAGGAAATATTATCCATAGTCATACAAATAAGTAAAAGCAACTAAAAGTTTTTGAAATTAAATAATATCTTTGTTTTATTGAGTTTTGTATGTTACAATTCAGAGCTGATTTTAAGATAGACGGGTCTCAAATAAAAAAAAAAGTAAAAATGATTTGCTTTGGTCAAAGCCTTGCGCTTTTAACTAATTAATCGCTAAATCGTAACACCTTAGAATTTCATGAGTTTTCATGAAATTACTTATGGGGGGGGGTGTAATAAATAAAATAAAAAAATTACCATGACTTTAAAAAAGAAAAATCATATTTATAATAATTTCCATCATTTGAGAATAGTTTCTGAAAGTTTCATGAAAATCCGACAATTATTTTCATTTTTACAAGATTTTCAAAAATTAATGGCTCCTATTTAAATACAAAAAAAAAATACACGATCTCATGAAGGTACCTTAAATCATTTCTAAAAAAATTGTAAATGAATAAAAAGTAAAAAAAAAAATATTTCTAAAAAAATTTGACATTGAATATAAATCATTTAAAAAAAAAAAAATAACCATTTAAAAAAATACGGAGAGAGAAAAAAAATGAGGTTAAGAAAAAATTTGTCTCTAAATATGAGTTCAACTAAAAAACAAGAGAAAATAAAAGCAAGAATTCTCGTTGTTTTGATAAAAAAAAACTTTTGTGAAATTTCGATTAATTGGAAATCGATATGAAACTTCTGACTTACATTTGATTTCGTTCCGATTTCACTTCGATGAAATAAGTTTTTCTTTAAATTTGGGAAATCAAAAGAAATGACATCCTCTTCTCAGTGTTATTTCTCGCAAAGTGAATTTTGCGAGAAAGCGCTGTGACGTCATAGGAGATTAAGGCATTTCATTGGACAAGAATAATCACACCACTAGACTAAAAGGGCGTTTCCTAAGATAACAAGGGAGGGAAAGTATCGAGGGGTAAATGAAGAGGTGGAATGAGGAATGAGAGAGAAAAAATAAAAGGGGGAGAATGTGAGGAGAAAAAGGTAAGGTTTTATGAAAGAGTGGGGATTCTTCTTTTCTTTCTTTCTTTTCTTTTCAAATCGCTGACTTCATTCGAATGGAAAGAAACTTTTAAATAAGTAAACTTCAAATGTGATAAAATCGAATTTAATGTAAATAAAAAGAAAATGTTGAATAAAGTTGGAATTAAAAGTTTATTTCATATAAATTGTGTGTTTTATTTGTTGGAATCGATTTACTTTCTTTTTTGGAAATCGAAAGAAATAAATTCAATAAAAAATAAAATATTTAGACACTCGTAGATAAATTCTGAAAAATTTGTTTTATCTAAAATTTACATTGTAAATAGATGACAAAAGTGAAATAAAATGAATCCAACTCGACGGAAATACAAGAGACGTAATTCATTGTAAGTAGAATGAAAATGTCGACGAATACAAATTAATGTCGAACGTATATTCTCGTTTAATTTTAATGAAATTCATTTTAACTTCAGTTTGGTTTACTTGTTGCAAAAAAAAATTCCTTACATTTGCCTTGATAAGAGTCCATCAGAGGGAGAAATACGTCGGTAATGAAAAACTTTCCTTTTAGTTATTTTCGTTATTCATAATGACGTATAGTCAAGGTAATTTAATTTTTAATTCATAGAAGCTGAACTCTAGAAAATATTTAGGAATAAAAATTCGAATTAATTTTTTCTTTCAAATTAAAATGATTAAAAAAAAAGAATTTCGAACACAATTTCATGAGGGCGGAAAAAAAAACAAAATGAAACTAGTTTTTGTCGGTCAAATCCGAGAAATAAAAATGGAGGTCAATTGCTTTGCTACCTACGCACAAATAATGAAAACTAGAATTCATTTGGAAAAATCTATCACGTAACCCAAATTTCGATGACTCATATTTTCAAGGAATTTTTTTAGAATTTCCGTAAGATATATATATGTATGTGTGTGTGTGCGTGTGTGTGTTGTATAATATAGGTCGCTATTTTAATTTTTTTAAAGTTCAACAATAACAAGGCTCAAGAGCCTGTCAAGGTAGAGGGTTATTGAATGAGGTGCGTGATATGAATGTCACAGGGGTAAGTAGGAAGTGAAGATGAACAGAAAATTAAATTTCTTTCAATATCAAGAGAAATCATTCTTGACAGAAAACATTTATCGTCGTATTAAGGTGAATTATCATTACGTAAAAGACCAGTCAAAATTTCACGGTTTTGCTATTTCCATTTTTTGATGAATCTTAATTCTTCAGTTAATGATTAAATAAGCTCATGCCGAGTTCTATGACAATAAAATATCCATAGAAATCCTCCCCTCCATCGTTAAATATTTGAGCTTTAACAACTACAACAAAAAATATTGAAATTGAATGGATTCTGGTCGTGATTTTAAGAAGTAGGTGCAAATTAAAAATTTTGAAATTTGTGGAGGTTGTGTTAATGGATTAAATTATATTTGTAGTGACGCCTACACACACCACGCCCACAAATTACTCAACAGCAATTGGACAATAAATAAACAGTACTTTCTTCAAGAGACAATTTACTCATCGCACGAACCGCATAAAAATTTCTCGTGTTTTGTTTCACCAAACATGCTATAGTAAAAAATCAACAATTGGTCGATTTTGGGCCAATCAAATAAATTGACATTTTCGTCAACATATTTCCCGCGCTCGTCTCTGGAGCCTACCTAAGTGTATAAGAACCAGAAATTTAAGGAAGAAATTTTAGTAGATTATAAATTTTCACAACCATAATCACGTACGTGTATTCTCCATCTTCTACTCACACACACACAGACATTAACTACATTCACACACACAGTGAACTGTCTGTTATCAAAGCCAAGCGAACTATTCTGAACTTTAACATTCTTCTGCACGAACATCCAACTTTCAAATTCAAACATCAAACATTCTTAAACACTAAACAAATATTAACAAAGAAACTCCTTACAACATTGTTGAGTCTTGACTCAATGTTGAATCTCGCCTATTGCATGGAATAATAATGCAACACAAAATGTACTTAGAACAAGAATGTATTATAACAAGAAAGTGTACACAATAAGTACATATAGTATTTCTGTATATTTCTGGGAAGACGTTCCTGGAGAATGTGTTGACTAGTCGCAGTCGATCAGAGTCTCTAGTTGGATCTCGTGATTCCTTTTCTCGTCTTCCGGTATCAACCATTATTTATATAGTTGGTAGTCACCTATGCAGATTAGGTGGATCCCACCACAACACCCCCTCCCAAGCCTTGGAATCCTTTTGGATTTCAAACTGGCTTCTATATGGGTTGATGATTATGGTTATTCCTTTGTAGATCCCCTTTGCATAGTTCATATATATATCTGTTTTTTTGTTTTTTTTTCAATATCTTTTTCGTTTTGGATTCACGTCCAATGGGTCCGTGAACTTTCGTTTCCTACCGGATCTTCTCGGTTCATGAGCACTCTGCGGAGGTTCTACTTGAAAAGTATCATACATTACATCAATGGGATCTTCCTCCTCATCCGGTATACTCTCTTCATGCTCTAGCACGTAGCATTTTTTGAGTTGGTTCTGGTGCCTTTTATGAGTATTCTTCGGCCCTTTTATTATGTAAATCAGGTCACCGATTCTCTTATCCACTATGCCTCGCTCCCAGAACTCAATGTTGTTTCTATAGCACTTGAAAAAGACCTTCTCTCCCGGGGTGTATCTTTTTCTAGCTGTATACATAGTGTTCTTTATTCTATTTCTTCCTGGCAAAAGCTTGTCAAACACTGACTTAACTTTCCTAGCGAACATTAGTTCAGCTGGTGCCATGTTTGATGGTGTTCTCTGGTTAGGCGTGATTCTGTATACTTGTAGGAATTGCTGAAGCGCCTTTTCCGTTGGAACTCCTGAGGCTTTCTTCAGAGCGCGCTTTAACGTATCTACAAATCTTTCTGCGAGTCCATTGGATCTCGGATGATACGGCGGCGTCGTTATGTGGTTAATTTGATATAACTCACAAAATTCCTTAAATTCGTCAGAAGTGAATTGTGTACCATTGTCACTCACAATACACTCTGGCACACCGAACCGTGCAAATAGTTCATGCAAAAAAGTTGTTGTGGTATTGGACGTAGGCTTTTTGCAGCGTAGTACTTCCGGCCATTTTGTAAAGCTATCTACCACTATTAAGTAGTAATAATCTTCTACTGGACCAGCGAAATCAATGTGTAATCTTTCCCACGGATGATCCGTCTTTGGCCATGGTTTGTGTACTATAGGTGGTGCCTTAGCTGCTAACGCACACCCTTTACATCGATGAACCATGTTTTCGATATCCACATCCATTCCTTTCCAATATACAAAGCTTCGCATTAAGCTTTTTGTTCTATTAATCCCCGGGTGACCCATATGAAAGTCCCGTAGGATTCTTTTCTGCAACTTTTTTGGTACTACTACTCTCTCACCATATAGTAAAATTCCGTCACAAATTAAATAGATCTCCTGAACTTTTTGGTCATTTTACTTTTTATTCCTAAAATGAAATCATCGCTTTCAGATTCTTTTTTGATTTCTTTTGACGTAACCGGTAGCTCTCTTACAATGTTGTTTACCATGCTTTTTACCTCATAATCTGCTCTGATATTTGCGATAATTGTTTCTTCGAATCCTTCATCTTTATTCGGTACGAGTCTTGATAAGGTATCCGCATGAATTATATTTTTGGATGATAGGTGTTTTATGTGGAAATCATAATTGAGAAGAATGGTTCCCCATCTTAACAGTCGATTTGCCGTGTAAACGGGTAACCCTTTCTTTGACCCAAAAATAGTGATCAGAGGTTTATGGTCCGTTTCTAACCTGAAATGTCTGCCGTAGATGTACCTATGAAATTTTGTTATGGCAAAAATGATACTCAGCGCCTCCTTTTCTATCTGTGAATAACTTCGCTCTCCTGGGAGTAATGCCCTCGAAGCATGCGCAATTGGTTTTCTAGAACCATCTGGCATTATGTGTTGAATACATGCTCCTATCCCGTATGAACTAGCATCACTTGCCACTACAATATCCAGTTTAGGATTGTAATGGGTTAAAAAGAGGTCGGACGTAAGCATTTTCTTAATTTCATCAAAGGCTTTTTGACATTCTACCGTCCATTCCCATGCCTTGTCTTTTTTCAGTAGTTCATTCAACGGAGCTCTTAGATTGTACATTCCTTTAATGAATGCTTGATAATAGTTTGCGAGCCCCAGAAAACTCTGTAGTGTCGCCACGTTAGTGGGCGTCGGCATGTTTCTAATCGCAATGGACCTTTCCGGATCTGGAAATCTGCCATTTTTGTTGATTATGTGACCTAAATATTTAATTTCCTCCAAACCAAATTCACACTTTGATTCTTTGACTTTAAATCCAAAGTCCTGAATCTTTTTAAATACTTGATTGAGGTGCTCTCGATGTTCGTCGACATTTGCACTCCTTACTATAATATCATCTAAGTAGGCACACGCAAAGTCTAAGTCATTCAACATGACGTCCATGGCTTGTTGAAAAATGGCTGGTGCCACTTTAATACCAAAAGGAAGCCTGTTGTACTTGAATAAACCCCTATGCGTGTTTATCCCTAGTAACTTCGAACATTCTTCTTCGACGGGAATTTGGAGATAGGCATCTGATAAGTCGATTTTCGAAAAAATCACTCCGCCATTTAGCTTGTTAAAAATCTCCTCAGGACTCGGTAACGGGTAATGGTAGTCCTTAATTACAGAGTTCAACCCTGTCGAAAAATCAACGCAGACTCTGATTTGGTTTGATTTCTTTTTTATGCACACAATCGGCGCAGCCCATGAATTAGATTCTACTTTTGAAATAATTCCCATTTTTTCCAACCTATCAAGTTCTTCGTTAACTTTCTCTACACTTGCGAAAGGCACGTTACGTTTCTTTTTAAATATAGGCATAGTATTTTCTTTTAATTCAAATTTAGCTTCAAATTTGTTACATCTTCCAAGACCAGGTGTAAAGGTTTCCGGAATCTTTTTCTTTAATTCCTCTTTAATGTCCTGTCTTGATTGCGTATTACTTTCTACTTTTCTGCAGAAAGAGTTTAACGGTTTATCCCACAATTCGAATGTTTCAATAAAATCTGTACCCAACAAGTTTTCTCCATTTCTCAGAATGAAAACTTTCATTTTTTTAACGATCCCATTCACTTTCATTGGAAGTACAACCTCGCCTTCGAAGTTAATTTGCTTTCCAGTTACCGTTCGAGCGAGTTTCGTTGACTTCATTATTGTAGGCCTTTTTAAAATTTTCCATGTTTTATCGTTCATTATTGTTAAATCTGACCCTGAATCGAGTTGAAATTTGATATTCTTTTTGAATATTTCAGTCGTCACATATTTCCTCAAATCTCTATCTGATTTGATATTCGAATTTGTTTGTCTAATTCGGTTCTTGCATTTTTTCGTTTTACAACAAGATCCTTTGTGACCATTCTTTTGGCACACGAAACATTTCTTATTTCTATATGGGCAATTTACCTCCCAATGTCTTTCGTTACAACGTCTGCAATTATATGGTGGGACTTTTTTATTTTCGTTCTTTTTATTTTCTTGTCTATTATTAAAATACGCTGAGTTTTTTCTCCAATTTTTCTCTACTGGGTACTTTGACTGCTTTTTTTATTTTTTTAATATAAGCAATACCAGCTTCTTCGATTTTTTGCGACTCTTTCTTTAACTTTACGGCCCGTTGACACTCCTCTGCTAACTTTTGCAGGGTAAGGCCTTGTTCAGATTCGAGTTTAGACAAAACTCTACGTCTTATTTCGGCACTCTTACTGGATACCAGTCCTTGAGCAAAAATTAAGCACTTGAATTCTTCAACCGTAATTTCTGCCAATCTGAAATTGTCACAATGTCTATTCACTATAGATGCATATGTTAAGTAATCCTGATCGTCGGATTTAGAGGCATTCATGCATAACCATCGCTTATGCCAAAGCGACATATTTGCTCCAAACAGCTCTTTTAGCAATTTCACTGTTTCCGAGAATTCCAATTCAGTTGTTTTTCTCGGTAGAATAAAATCTACAAATTTGCTATGTTCTGCTGTACCTAGCTTTCTTAGTAATAGACTGACTTTTCTTGAATTCGACCAGTTTTCACAGTCTGTGTAGAAAATATCTTCATATCGTTTAAAGTACGCTTCAAACGTTTTTTCTTCGTCTGGCACATAGTTGAAAGTTTCCAGCGAATTAAATATGGTGTTATTAGAATATGAAGAATTTCCCTCATTTGCCTGAAAGTTGTTTAATTTCTCCAGTGTTAACTTTTGAATTTCCAAAAGTCTTTCATCTTGTCTTTCTTGATATTTCTGTTGTCTTTCCTCTTGTTTATCCTGATATTTTTGCAGCGCTATTTGTTGTTTTTGTTGTCTTTCATCTAGTTTCTCTTGATATTTATGCTGTGCTATCTGTTGTTCCCTTATTAATAAGGCAAACTGTTCCTGCTGGGATTTGAATAATTCGGATATGACTTTGGATAGTTCATCCATTTTTAGCTGATAGTGTTCATGCAACAAGGAATATACTTTTAATTTGTGTATCCACGAATATCTATAAGCTGACCAAAAAAATCGAAGCAACGTACGACTTTTTATATTTTATGTCTTGCTTTTACATTCACGCCCGTGCTAATCAACTTTGGTATTTTTTTTTTTTCGTGAACAGAGAGCGTCGGACTTTGTTTTTCGTTTTCGACTTCTGTTCGCGTATTTCAATGACAACGTCTGATTTTCTTATCAGAGGTAATTCGTCACTATATTGTTGAACAATTAATTTAAAAAAATAATTTTTTAAAGTTTGTTACCTTTCAAAGTCGACACGGTGTATTTGTGCTCCTTTTAATCCATGCATGTTTTTGTAGTCGGCCAATTTTTCTTTTTAGAGGGTGTCTCCGTGTAGATAATTTTTTAATTTAAAATTACCGTTATTCGTTTACGACACCTTTCCAATTTTTCTGAGTGAACGTTCCTTTATGCTTAGTCGTCTTTTAACGAGTTCTACATATCCAGAAGTTTAGAATCCTTCGTCGTTACGTTAACGTTGGACTTTGAATTAATAGTTTTTTTTTTCAGCCTGGGTTCTTCAATGAGTTGTCCCAATTGTTGAAAACTCTCACTATTAATTCTTTCTTCTTTCCTTATGGTTCGTTCTACTTCTTTGCCTTTGTTGAAACTTGGCGTATGGTTCGTTCTACTTTGTGGCCATTGTTGAAACTTGACGTATGGTTCGTTCTACTTCGTCGCCATTGTTGAGTCTTGACTCAATGTTGAATCTCGCCTATTGCATGGAATAATAATGCAACACAAAATGTACTTAGAACAAGAATGTATTATAACAAGAAAGTGTACACAATAAGTACATATAGTATTTCTGTATATTTCTGGGAAGACGTTCCTGGAGAATGTGTTGACTAGTCGCAGTCGATCAGAGTCTCTAGTTGGATCTCGTGATTCCTTTTCTCGTCTTCCGGTATCAACCATTATTTATATAGTTGGTAGTCACCTATGCAGATTAGGTGGATCCCACCACAACAAACATACACTTGTATTTCCCAAACGGTACAAGGGAAATCACTTTTTACGACTTAATCTTTATTGTCATTGTATATATATTTGTTTCAATATACATTTTACTTGTTGATCATTCAATCATCTCTTGTTCTTTTCTGTGTTTTCTTTGCAAATTGAACGTGGAGTGTTAACGATAAAAACGCAACCTTCGACAAAAACCTTCTGATAATTTCTTACCAACACCATTAGCGCCCCACATATTGATGAAAAATTGTTGAGTAAATTAGGCTGCGTGATGAAATTAACAATTTCCTCTCACATCAAATTTTTAGTATTCAACAAACATAGAAGGACAAGATGAGAAACAACAGTTTTTGCACATCAATGAATAAAATATTTATATAAACAAGAGACACAAACAACTGGAATAAAGATGTCATTTTAAAAAGTTCAAACGTCCTTTTATGTTTAGATTGAAATGTTATCAAAGTTCTGGTTTGATAGATTATAAGTTGTTGAATGGTCTGTACAATAATGAGAATGTGTGTTTGGGTATTATTGTAATTTAAGAAAAAAATAAACAGTTCAAGTTTGTACTTAAAGTAGAGAAATATTGTTTACGACTTTAAGGTTTACGGAATTGTCGCTCTTTGATTTGTTTTCATTTGTTCGAAGAGAATATTCTAGTTGGAGTAAGTGGTTCTTAACAAGCTGTGTTTATGTTAATTGCAATAATTAACGTTGAGCTTGAAAGCGTATGAAAAAGATTCGTGTATTAAGTTGAATGTGGAAAACTTGAGTTGATTGTTCGTGATAAAATATTGCTGTGTGAGTGAGTGTTCTTTCAGGTTGGAATCATGTTAAGGAACTTTAACGTAAAGCCTGGAACTGTGTGACGAGTTCAAAGGATTCCGATCGGCTCACTGTCAAAGATGAAAGACGTTTCATATTTTATTGCTAACTTTGGTCACGTGTTAGGCTCACAGAGGCTTGAAAGATCTTGGCGGAATTATTTTTTTGGTCAGGTCAAAAACTAGGACGACGTTATTAAATATTAAGTGACCAATTAGAAGTTGAGATTTTCTGCAAATATTTATTAAGCTGAATAAGCTCTGTGATCCACTTTTTGTACAAAAATTGATGTTGATAAAAAATAAGTGGTAGCGGGTTGCTAAGACTTTTTTTCATTTCTCGCATACGATATTTATTGTACATACATACAATTATAGCACAAGGCCGAAAAGGGGGAGTGGGTTGAGGTTCGTCTTTACTATCTTATCTCAAATAGCCGTGAAACATTTCTATCTTCTTTCTTTCATTCTTTCATTCATTTTCTCACAGCGGCTTTTGTTAACTACGCAATCAAAACGGAATAGTCCATTATTTATGAGGTATTGGCAGACTACTTTCTTTTTTTTCTGTCTTTTTTCTTTGTTTCCTTCTTTCTTTTTTTCACTGAAATGAAGGAGTGTCTTTTCCGCTCTTTTCACGTAATCAAAACGGAATAGTCTATTATTAATGAGGTATTGACAGGAGATGTTAAAGACTACTTTCTTTTTTTTCTGTCTTTTTCTTTCTTTTTTTCTTTCTTTCTTTCTTTTTCTCACTGAAATCAGGGAGTATCTTTTCCGCTCTTTACACGTAATCAAAACGGAATAGTCCATTATTTATGAGGTATTAGCAGGAGTCGTTAAACACTTCTGTCTTCCCTTCTTTGTTTCTTTGTTTGTTTGTTTCTTTCTTTCTTTTTCTCACTGGAACCAAGGAGTGTCTTTTCCGCTCTTTACACGTAATCTAAACGGAATAGTCCATTATTTATGAGGTATTAGCAGATGTTAAACACTTCTGTCTTCCCTTTGTTTGTTTGTTTGTTTGTTTGTTTCTTTCTTTCTTTCTTTTTAGACAAATCCTCATCTTACAAACATTTCTCTAAATAATAATTTAAAAACAATTCAGAAGACGATGTTATTTTATTTATGGTATCTAGATTTTTGGCGATTGCCTTACTCGGTTTCCGTCGTTCGATACTGTGTGTTTTCACGTGCCCGGGATCCCCACATTCTGCCAGAGTGGAGCGGCAAGAAAATACAGTTGCTTCTCGGCCTTTTGGCTGGGATCAAAGTGTAGCGTAGTATCTACTATCTCTCTTTTGATTTTTTTTCTTTTTCAGTATTTTTTATCCCCCCTCCCATTTTAAAATTTTTTCCTTCATTTTGCTCTTATTCTTTTATTATTGGTTTTCTTTTTGATTTTCTTTTACTTTTAAGTTTCCTTTTAAATTTATTTTTCCATTTTTATTTTTGCCAGAGTTTATCTGTTTATTTTTCTACGTATTATTCTTTCGACAGACTTTTTTTTCCTTTTTTTTTTCCTTTGTTACGTGTTACTTCATTCGTTGTCTTTTTTCCTTTTAAATATCCGTTAAGTTTTCCGTGTTTTATTTGTTTAAAAGTTTCTGTGTCCATATTTGTTTTACTTTTTTTGTATTGTCTAATCTGTCCATTTTTTCTTTTGTTTACTTTTTTATTTGTTATCAGGTTGACGCGTTCTTAGCGGCAGCCATTTTGATTTTGTGATTAGCTTCGTATATTATTATTTCGTATTTTCTTTGTATAACGTTTTCTTTTCTTTTTTTGTATAGCGTTTCGTTTTATCGTTCATTCTCGTCTATTTAATCTTTTTGTACGTCCTTCTGTTTTGTGTTTTTTTCTTTTTGACTGTTTAAATTTGTTGTTTCACCTTTAGATGAACCTTGTTCATTTGTTCTCATCTGTCATTTTAATTTTTTACGTCCTTCTGTTTTGCGTTTTTAATTTTGCTTTCAGGCGAAACTTTATTTTCGTTTGTTGCCTATTTTTTAACTTGCTATCTCGCTTTCAGGCGAACCTATTTTTGTATATTTATTTTTCTTGTCTGTCTTTTTTGTGTCTGTTTAATTTTTGTCTGAATTTTTTGAAATTTTAGTTTCGCCTATAGGCGAAACTTATTAACTATTTTCCCCCCATTTCCCCCCTCCCCTTCCATTTTAAAAATGGAAAAGAAAAAAGGATTCCATTCTTTTTCATTTTAAAAAAGAAATAAAAAATGGCCGACTTTAGAAAGTCGGTCAGAAAACACCTATTTAACCCCCAAAAAGAAACTGCTGACAAGAACAATCCTGAGGAATACCCACCTTAAGAAACTTCATCCTTTAGTGCGGAGGTCGTTGGTGGCAAAGACCAAGTAAATAGTATGGAGGCCAATAATGGCCAAGAAAAAAACGAAAAAAAGTACGGTGACCAATAATAGCCAAAAAATCATCCAAGAATATGAAGGCCAATAATGGCCAAAAAAGATAAGACAAAAAATAACGCAGAGGCCGAGGATTCGCCCTGTTGTTGGAAGTCTCCGCCGAAATGCATCATCGATATTGCGGAGTTCTTGGAGTGTGCCAAGAGTTACGCACACCTTGTTGTAGAAGGTGGGCTCTGAAGAAGATCGATGAAAGGATAGTGTCGGTCTTCGTTGTCGACAAGCGTACGCGTAAAATTTGTCGTTCGACGAAAGACACAGTTGTAAAAACACTAGAGTCCCTGGGGTTTAAGCCACTTCGAATTAAGGGTAAGGGCTTTTACATGTGGGACATATTGTTACCCACACCAGAAGATTGCGTAAAAGCAACAAATCGTGAACTGATTACGAAAGATCTGATACTCCGAACAGAGTACGAAGGAAGGAGAAGGACCAGTGTAGCAATATACCTCAGGTTATTGGGGAACACTTAGCGGCTTTCTTGTCTTAGTACGGAGAAATTCTAAGTGCTTCCCGCGATAGCCTGACTGGGGTTTGGAGTTTCGGCATAATGTTGGACCGTAAAGCCTTCATCTCCATCCCCAACTGTTTGGATGTTGGGGACCTGAAGCTCCCGGTCATAATGGCCGGCCATAAACCAGTTTGTTGGAATTGTGGAGAGACTGGTCACCTCTCCTCTTCCTGCCCAAAGAAGAAGGCCTCTGGAAGTCAGGCCCCAGTTGACCAAACTCCCCCTCTGGGAGCGTCTTTGAAATCCGCCACGCCTGTAATGGGCATGCCAGCTTCCGGGACCGGGGTAGTTAAACCCCCGGTTGGGCCTACACCTAAGCCCCATATTCCCCGAAGAGCTTTCTCCCGCTGCAAGTGCAGTTGTGGAGGATGGAGAGGGGGAATGGCAGTTTGCTAGCAGGACCAGAAGGAAGCGCCAGACAGCGGGTCCTCGATCCCCTGAAGCTCCAGAGACAAATGATACTAACAGTCCCACTCCCTCTGTCAACAGTAAGGGCGACGCCCCGGCCTCAAAACCGACCTTGAAAGAACTACAAAAAATATGATTCCGGATATGAAAAGACCGAGAAAATTAAAAAACGGCATACAAAATTCTCCCCCATTAAAAAAGCCGCTCCCTCCACATCCACTGCCCCACATTCAGCACAGTCTCCCCAGCCCTCTACCTTCAGTCAGCTCAAGACCTCCTCTACAAAGAAGTCCACTCCCTCCACACCATCTGTCCCACCACATTCTTCCCATCCCTCAACCCCTCCTAGTAGAGAGAAGACCTTACCTGTCCAAAAGGTCACTCCTTCCACATCTTTTTCCCACCCCTCAACCTCACTCAGTAGAGACCCCAGCCCTTTCAGACAATCTTATACGCCACGCCGCACTCCCAGTCTTTCTCCCATTAAAACTCCTGAAATGCCCCCTCTTCATAACAAAAAACTAACAAGTCCTACACAGAACTTAAGTGAAAGAAGGAAAAAGCAAAAACACATCTTCAACCCTGGGGAAAATGTTTGTCGTATTTCCCCTGCCCAAGACTACGGGAACATGATAACAACTTGAAATACCTTTTATCGATTAAACAATTTGCAGATAAAGACATTGAGGATCCCCCAAACTTTCCCAATGCTGAAAGAGTACTAACCATCATCAGAACTGAGACGGGGGCTAAGCAGGCTGGGGCCATGCTTGATGAGGCAATAACTTCTTTAAAAATGTCCCCGCCAATTGTGATTGCACAAAATGACAAATTGAAAAAATGAAACAATTTTGTGCTGGAAGGGTCCCTGTTTTTGTTCAACCCTCCCTCTATAGAGCACTATAGTTGACTTTCCCTTGTGATATAGCTGGCCTCCCCCAAGACGGCATCATCAAGATTGAGATGGGCTACTGGTCGATGGGGGGGGGGGCGGTCGGCATCCTTACCCCGTTCATGTTCAATTCAGGAAAGCAACCCTAATCGGTTAGATGAATGTCTCTCTGGTTAGCTAGTGTGAATGTCCGAGGCCCGAGGTCGGAATCTCGCAGGGCGAGGCTCTCTCGCGACCTTCAGCGCCTCGGGGTAAATGTTTGTTGCGTACAGTAGACCAGGTTTTCTTCTCTTGACCGTGAGGACATACTGTCTAAGCGGTTCTCCCTTTATTCAGCATGTTTTGACGGTCGTTCGAGAGGTGTCTCTTGGCTGGTGAGCAAGTCTTTGAAGGCTGCGCGTACTCTTGTCATCGCAGATCCGTCAGGCAGACTTTGCGTGCTGGATGTTACCATAAAGGATAAGGCTCTGCGTCTCATTGGGGTTTATGCGCCCAATAACCATTCTGAGCGGCCTGCTTTGTTTCGGCTGATCGAGCCGTTCTTGATGACATCTCGTCGGGTAGTTTTAGCGGGGGATTGGAATGCCGTCCTTGACCCTGATATAGATCGCATGGGGCCAAAATTCAGGTACTAACAACCGGGACGTGAAACCATTTCGGGGCTTTATCGACAGGTTTGATCTTGTCGATGAGTACCGGAATGAGCACCCTTGGAAGGTAGTTTAGACTTTTTTTTTAAGCTTATCACCCCAAGCAAGGCTGGAAGCCACTAGCAGGCAAGGGGTTACAGAAGGTTTGGAGGAAGAACAGATAGGAGTGGAAAAGGAGAGGATGTGGCGAAAGATAGTGGATCGATCAAGGCAAGGGGGTTACAGAAGATTTGGAGCGAGAGCAGATAGGAATGAAAGGTGAAAGGATGTGGAGAAGGGAAGTGGATAGATCAAGGCAACTGGAGATGTCGATTGACGTTACATTTAAATAGTTGGAGATTATATTTGTCAGGGAAACATGAATAAGGAAGGGAGTTCCACAGGCGAGATGTGCGAGACATGAAGCTATTGGAGTAGAAGAGACGTCTACATCTAACAGTTTCAACGGTGAATGGGGTGGGAACGGGATGCCAGCCTCGTAGGACGTTTAAATTCATGAGGCCTGGGAACCAGCGAAAGCAGCTCATCGGAGCAATTACCGTGAAAGTATTTGTAAAAAAGACAGAGCGAGTCTGTGAGAGAGCGACTGCAGACGAGATGACAGATCAGGGCCAATTACATTGCATATCCGTCTCTGGATCTTATCAAGAACCCTGAGGCAAACAGCAGGGGCTCCAGACCATATATGGCAGCAATACTCCATGCAAGGGCGAATGGTTGATTTATAGATTTGGAGGATAGATTCCGGGGAGAAAAAATTCCTGGCTCGGCACAGGGAGCCAACTTTCCTTGCGGTGAATGAAGCAGTTGACTCGATGTATTTGTTCCATCTCAGATCAGCGGACAGCGTGAGACCGAGCAGCCGCAGAGAGGAGCTATCGAGAAGTTGGTCTTCAGACATTCTAATGGGATGCAGGGATGGATCCCTGTGGTAGTTAATAGAGAGCAGTTTTGTTTTAGAGGCGTTAAAGTTAACCATCCATTTCTCGCCCCAGTTCACAACCGATTGTAGGTCCTTTTCGAGTCGAACTGCCAGGTTAACTTTGTCAGCATCACTAGATTTGTGTTTGAGGCAGGAGTAAATTGTGATGTCATCCGCATAGATGCCGACTTGGGAATCTATGGCGTCAGGAAGATCGTTTATGAATATGAGGAACAGAGTAGGGCCTAGGATGGAGACTTGAGGAACACCTGCGTTAGTGGGATAGGAGCTGGAGATGAATCCATTGAGAACGACCTTCAATTCACGGTTTGACAGGAATTATTGTATTAGGTCAAACAATCGACCTGTAATACCATAACCCTGAAGCTTGCGAAGGAGGCCGGCATGCCAAACTCTATCAAACTCTTTGGAGATGTCTAGGGCCACGGCACGAGATTCACCGTTATTATGAATAGCTTGGTAGACAAATTCAGTGATGGCCGTAAGCACATCGGCTGTAGATCGGGCAAAGCGGAAACCATACTGCTTGTCTGAGAGCAGATCATGGGATGTCAGGTGATTAATCACTTCGGTGTTGATAAGGGCTTCGAAGTCTTTGCCAAAGAGGGGTAGGAGACTGATAGGACGGTAATTAGAAGGGTCGGAGGGGTCACCAGAGTTCTTAAAGACAGGAACAATGGATGAGGACTTCCAGCAGTCAGGAAAACAAGACTCCTTGAGGCAGTAGTTGTATAATTTAGCTCGACTCCTGGGGTGCTTTCTAACTACTTCGACCGAGTCTTAGTTAGGAGAGTCGATGCAGGGCTCTTAGGGTGTCCAATTTCCATTATATAGTTTATTCGGATCATAGACTTGTCCGGGTCCGTGTAAACTTAGATAAGCCTAAGGTTAGGTTGGTTGGCTACTGGAAATTAAACTGCTCATTATTTGGTGAGCAGGATTTTCGGGACCAGCTGCCACTAATGATACAGGGGGAATTGACGGGGGCGGTTGTAGGGAACGCCTGGTGGGATAAATTAAAATCCAAAATTAGAATGTTTGCTGCCGATTTTAGTCGTCGAATCAATCTAGATAGATTGGCGGCGCAAACGGCTTTAGAAGAAAAAGTCGATCGGGCAGTTAAATCCCGTGATAGTGAGGAAATAGCTTTAGCTAAGGCAGAGTTGTCCTCCTTGCTTATCAAGAAGGATCAAGCTCTGGTAGTTAGGGCTAGGTTAAAAAGAATGTCTTCTGAAGCGACGAATATGGCCGCTGAATTGCGCGCAGAGGAGAATCGGAGCGCGTCTCGGCGGCATATCGCGTGCGTCACATTGCCGGATAAGCGGACCGTGACTACAAACGCGGGCATATGCGAAGTTTTTCGGGATTACTTTCAGGAACTTTTCACCAGGGAGCCCGGTCTGAGCCCTGTTCAGTTCGGCGCCTATTTAGCCAACTTTCCCTGCTTCGAGGCAACTGCAGCGGCTGGGTGCGAGGGTCCCATCACAGAGTCGGAAGTCTGGGAAGCGCTGAAACAGGTTGGCCTGGATGAATCTCCGGGACTAGATGGTCTTTCCTACGAAGTTTACTTGAGGCAGTCGCCCGTTTTTGTTCCTTTGCTGGAACTGATTTTCAACAACTGGATGAAGCAGGGGTCTATACCTCAACGCTTCACTCGTGGTGTGATCAAGTTGCTGCGTAAGGACAAGAACGGTGGGGATGGGTTAGATAACTTTCGCCCTTTAACCATGTTAAAGACAGAGTTAAAGATTTTGGCGAAGATCTTAGCCAACCGTTTGCAGCTTGTCCTGTCTAGTCTGATTGGCTCGGAACAGACTTGTGCTGTGAAGGGCAGGACTATTCAGGGCAACCTTCATATGGTACGCTTGATCTTTGAACAAGTCGACAGTGAAGCCGCGCTGATCAATTTAGATCAATCCAAAGCCCTCGATAGAGTTGACCATCGTTTCCTGGAGGCTGTCCTTTCGGCGACCGGTTTCGGGCCCGACTTTTGCTCCTGGATCCGGTGCGCTGGTGGAAGTGAATGGGGTAAGATCAGAGCCTTTCGTATTGTCTCGCTCCATTCATCAAATTTGTCCGCTTTCGCCTTTGCTTTACGTTCTTACGTTGGAACCTTTCCTTCGCAAGTTAAAGGCGAATCCGGTCCTGCGCGGAATTTCCCTGCCTGGTGCTACCACCTCGGTCAGATATTCTGCCTATGCTGATGACGTTTCGGTTCTTGTGTCGAGCAGAGCTGAGATTGACGAAGTCAGCAAAGAGATCAGTGGTTATGAGATGGTGACAGGGGCCAAGATCAACCGCGATAAGTCTGTTGGCTTGCGGTTGGTGCGTGGAAGGGAGTTTCTCTTCCCGGGCCTTTCACACATCTACCCGATTATCCTTTACCGACTCTCTGTACTTCCACTTCCGTATGCCACACTAATGTCATTAGTAAGGCACTTGTTCTCTTTCTTGTGGAGAGGCAAGGCCGCTATGGTATCTCGGGAGATCTGTTGCCTTCATCCACCTGAAGGCGGTCTGGTATTCCTAGCATCGAGATGCGTCATTATATGCTTCGCATCGCCTTCCTAGACCGAATGTGTCGTGAATCGGACGAGGCGGGCGTCTTCTTGAAGGAAGACGTCCGTAAGAATTTCCCATCCCTGAGAAGTGTGCACTCGAGCGAGGAGGAGGCCCACCGTTCACTCGGAGCCGAATGCTCCTTCTGCTGCGAATGTCGTCGTGCTCTGAAATGCCTCCTATGGGCGTCGGATGGCCTCTCCAACGTCCAGGCGTTGTCTCGTAGGGCATTGTATCAAGTATTAGGGGATCCGTTCGTGATGAGCTGATTGACGAGCTCGGTTTTAAGAAGCAGGAAGCACGCTCAATATGGCCTTGGGCGCCGGAGTTGAAATGCCTCAATAAAGATGGCGGGTGATTCGTGGGGTATTCATCGGATTTGGAACTGGGGAGGCGGTTAATAATAGATAAGAAGAGGAAGTTTCTATTGATGCGGGCAAATGCTGCTGTGCGACTATTGTAGTAGATATACAATTTTCTGTCTATATTTCTGAGATGAGGTATTATGTACACTATTTACATTATTCCGACTATTGTCCTCATCTTTGTCGCCATATTTATTACAACGTTTCGGCCCTTCACTGTCTATATTTCTGAGATGAGGTATTATGTACACTATTTACATTATTCGGACTATTGTCCTCATCTTTGTCGCCATATTTATTACAACGTTTCAGCCTTTCAGTATCTGTCTATATTTCTGAGATGAGGTATTATGTACACTATTTACATTATTCGGACTATTGTCCTCATCTTTGTCGCCATATTTATTACAACGTTTCAGCCTTTCAGTATCTGTCTATATTTCTGAGATGAAAGATACCTTAAGACTATATTTCTTCATATACATATATATATATATATATATATATATATATATATATATATATATATATATATATATATATATCCTACGGACGGAAAGGTAATGAAAAAGGTTGTTGTTTTCTTCAATTGACTCATCAGCTGCTATGGAGTTTGTGGAAGCGAAATAACTTTTCAGGTGTGCTTAACGCGATGACCTAATTGACACAGCAGCTGGCAGCTGGGTTAGAACTGTCTACGCATTTCAGAGACTCGTATTTATAGATGATTCAACTCGTGCGCCCTGCGTGATTCAAAGGTGACGAAAGATGTCCAGGGCCGGATAAATTCCTTTTTCTGTTCCCAAAATAACATGTGAATATGAAGAAAGGGGTGAATAGTATGACTTAGGTCAGTGAAAATGAGCTAAAATGTCTCCGTCGCAATTTCAGCCTAGCCCTACGCGATATGACTCATTCGCACATGAATTCTGGCGTCAGCCTTTCTGACCCCTTTACTTAGGTTTCGCAGTTTCAAATCCTCACAGTTCCAATTAAGAATTTTAAAATTTATTCTTATTCTCCAATCCGATTTTTAATCTTCGCTTCTTTCCAAAATTATATTCAATTTAACATCAACATCTCCCTCCTTCTCCACTCTCACCTTATACATGCTTTTAACCAAACCACCTCATGGCTTATGTCAGAGGGTATCCCCCAGAGGAGGCTCTGCCGAAGGGCAGAGTTTCGTCTCGGGAAATTGACTCCGTTTTTACGTGGTCTGTACGGAAATTTTGCCCGAGCCTACGGGCTCGGATACCCGACTTTAAACACGGCCTTGTGCCACATCTTGCCGTGTGGGGCAGCGGGTAAATAATTATATATAATAAATGCGAATGTCAGTGTGTCACACTTTTTCAATTAAAGGGACACAACTCTCTAACTGTTAATAATAGCTCATGTTACAGAAATTTTGGATTCCCAAGTTTTCATTACTCCGATCTTTTTACGTGATTTTTTGCAACGAATTTTTTGTATAATTTTTATAACTTGGAAATAAATTTAGGAATAATCGAAATTAATTGTGAGATTCACTGAAAGTCACCTATGAAATAAAAATATTTTTTTTTTACGGAAAGTAAGGACCTACGCGCATCAAATTGTTTTTAAGTGGTGGCAGAAGAAATATCGTTGAACTTTTACAAAGTAAACTTAAATATTAATGCAATAATTAAATGCAGTGGTCAATTTTGAGTTATTCTGTAATTTATTGTTGCCTAACTCATTCAGCAGCAGTATGTCTCGCAAAAAGAAATCTCCGCCAACTGAGGACCAGATTGCAATCAAAAGAGCCAAACGTGTATCGAGAAAAAGAAACTCCCGTGCAAATGAAAACCCACATCAAACGGCAACCAGGAGTTCTTCTAATGCTGAGAATATGCAAAGACTTAGAGACTCTCAAACTCCTGAACAAGCCGAAGGCCCAATCAAGAGCACACTGCGGGAGCTAGCTTAATTGCCGCCCGATAGTCACACTAAACTCAACAACAACTGTTTATTGGACTCCAGCTCGATTTATTTTCCTCCTAGCCTTCCCTCGTGGGACTGGAGGTCTTACACGATTATCATCATCATCATTGATATAATGGATTATCTCCCTTTCTAAAGTAATTTCGTATTTTCTTAATTAATTTCTGACGTTTCAAATCACAAAATAAATGATTATATGCCAAAGTTTGGTTTGTTTACAAAGGGGGATAATTCATTTTGCGAAATAAATTATCTTGTGGTGTTTCTCGTTCATCTACTTGTTTTTACAGTATTTTTTTTTTGTATTATTTATTCGAAAATCCTTGTAATGTCAACTTGGTTTCTTTCTCAAAAGTTTATTTTCAAAACCTGAAAATGAAATGTTTCGTATTTCTTCGGAAATCACCTTGTTTAGTTTTCACAATATACGACCTGTTGTCAGTGTCTGCCGATTTAGTTATTCTTTTCGTAATCCAATTTTTATTTTTATCTTATTCTAATTCTATCTCCTCTTTTTAGAGTTGGTAAATTTCCGGCACTCTGGAATCTGTTAAACTTCTTTTCAATTCTGTTTTTTGGGAGTTTGTCTCTCTCCATGATTCGTGTGAAATCAAGCCATTCTGATAGTAACTTTTTTTAATGTAATGGTAAAGTGATTCTTATTTTCCTTCCCATAATTCCGTTGGACTGACTCCTGTGACTTGAATTGGCGTACTTCAATGTACCATTAATGCCTGAAATGTATCTGATGATCTTGTGGAATCTTCCACATTAGCCTTCCACCCCTTTCGGAAAGATGTATTCTTCCCTAAAAAAGCCTTAACCAATCACCACTTCGTTTCTGTAAATTCAATCTTCTATTGGTTAAGAAACACTAAACTGTAGCAAAGTCGAAACAGATCCTTTTCCCGCCGAGCTCCCTGGAGCCGATTTTTAAACACCAAAGTCTATATAAACAACCACATGACTCAATTCAAGTCAGTCAGTCATCAAGTTTCGTGAGATGCTACCAAACTCCACGCGTGTCAATTCACTGACTCAACATCACTTCAAAATTCTCAAAAAAATCAACACAGCACTCAATCGACCATTGTCCGCGTGGTACTCAAATTACAATTGACTTAAGAAGTGAACGTTTTCACTACACAAACAGTAATTGTACAATTCATCAATTTAGCCTATCAGTTAAAGGCAAACAACTCTTCACAACTTAAATTCTAACTAACAAGTAACACACGCATACACGCTAGTATTTGAACGAACACATTTGAGATATTTCCTTGCAGAAAACAAATTATTTTAATTTTTCTAACAAATCAAAACCATTAACTTTTATTAACCAAATTTCTGCATGAACATTCCTCATAACCTTGTCTCAATTGCCACAATCAACAAACATTCTGTTATCCTTGCATGTATATCTATTGTATATATAAAAAATCTCTTTATTGTTGGATCTCTAACCACTGTGTTTTTAGTAATTTCTTGCAATGCAAATTGTCCTTATATTCTTTGTTTGATCTACGTGTTGTGGGATAAATGCATTATAAGCACACAATCTTTGCCTTACATAAATTTACCTTCTGATACATTCTCATTCAGCTACAACACGCAACAATCTCAAAATTCTCAGGAATATTAACAACGCTTTTCGGTTCTCCAATTGCTTGAGGAATATAGTTTTAATATGTTGTTCCTATGAAAAACTTGCAATAAATAAGGTTTGTTTATTGCACATTGTCTCAAGGAAAGAATATTAAAAAAAAATTAATTAGTAGTGTAAAATAATTAAAATTAATAATTAATTAAAAAGTGTAAAGAAAGAAATATTATAATCGTTTAGGTTTGTCATTTACACGTACTTTTTAGAGAAGTGTATTTTAAAGAAAGCCAGGTGGTTTGTAAAACAATGTCACATTTGTCTTAGAAAATTTCTATCTTTAGAATGACCAGTTAAAGAACCGCCAAAATTATTTTCTTCTATGTGAATTGTTTCGGATTCATTTTTTTGAATTCAAAAAAATATCATGCCCTCGTAAATTTTAAAATTAAGGTCTGTCTCGAACCTCCTGTTTTCTTATATAAAGAGTTTGGCCAACTGATAAGGGCAGATGTAATCAGCTTTCAAGACAGAAAGACGTTTAAACGAAGGAAGGCGTGATATCTCACTCAAATGGGACAAGGCCTGCTGACTGCGAAAGAAGGTTTCAAAGCCTCTAAATTTCAACCTTGACGAATAGATACCCCTGAAGGAGAGAAATCAATTATACCTGTTTCATGAGGAGAATTTGTAAAGGAATTGAAACCTGTTAAACAGAACTTTTTCTATATTTCTGAGATGAGGTATTATGTAGACTATTTACATTATTTGGACTATTGACCTCATCTTTGTTGCCATATTTATTACAACGTTTCGGCCGTTGTACGCTCCGGCCTTCTTCAGGTGGTGGGAATGCCGAACTGAACCCTTTATTTCGCTCAGTGGGGTAGACTGTTCTAGTTCCACGTGCCATGTTTAATGGATGTCAGTTATCAGTTATCTCCTGTTAATTTCCCTTCACCGGGTATTGAACTCACACTCTTTGGGTTCTGTCACTGGGTCTAACTAATGCCTTTATCCACTGTGCCATGTTTCCTTGAGGAGAACTTATTCTATAAAAGAAAAAGTTTTTACGACATCGATATTTTGGTATTTACCCAAAGCCTCTCCACAAGGCGGGATGTGGCACAATATAAAACAAATTTTCTTTTACTTTTTTTTTTTAATTGTAAAATTTCATTGTAAGTACAGTGCTGTTCGATAAAAGTGACTCACCTGATATTTTTTACTTAAAAATTTTTTCGCCTATTGTTTTTGGGGTCAAACTCATTTTTTAATCTTACTAATATAAAGACCCCTTCCCGACCCCCTAGTAAAAAAAGTTTACTCACCCTAAGGTATTCTATTGATAATAGATATTTTGGATATAAATGAGATTTAAGGAAAAACTGTGCAAAAAAAAGTTACTCACTTATTTCATGCAACTAGTAATCAATAGAAACATAACCGAACAGCTTTAAATAAAGAATAATAGAGGTATAATTTATTTATAATAGGTAATATAGTTCGAAATATTTAATAATTTGTAATATAGTTCGAAATATTTAATAATTTATAGCTCTTTATTTTGAATAACCTTTTCAACCCATTGACTTGTTTAGGTTCTGGCAAATCTCATATCCATTCGGATATGAAATTCACAATCAAATCCTCTTTGTTGCTCAACTGCTTTCTCGAGAGCCTGTACTTTATAATGCTCCATAAGTTTTCTATGGGGTTGAGTTCAGGAGATTGGGGCGGCCATGTCATGACACTCACCTGCTTCTCATCAAAGTATTCTTTCATCAATTTTGATTTGTGACAGGGGCTATTATCCTGCATAAAAATGAGCTTGGTGGGGTCGATTTGCACCCTTTCAGCAGAAGGGAGCAGACAAGACTAAAATTCTCTTGTACTGCTCGCTCCTGAGGGTCTTTTCAATGGGTTTTAAGAAACCAGTTCCATGAAAAGAAAAGCACCCCAGAACATTATACTGAACGGATGTTTGACAGTACTTACTGCTAAATTCAAAGAGCTTTCAAAGTTTCTTCTTCGGATTTTAGATCGCTTATCCTTTGAAATTAGCCCAACTTTCATTTCATCGGAGAAGAGAACATTTAGTGAAAAAAATCAGGTGAGTCACATTTATCGAACAGCACTGTACCTGGGATATCATCTGCATTTACGAAATGTGAATAATTCTCTGATTGTTGGTATTTTTTTCATTCTGAGGCTTGGAGTTGTTAAGCTAAATGCCAAACAAATTATGATTTATAATCTCAAAAAAGAGTGCCAAAAATTTAATAAAGACAAAACAAACTTTGATATAAAATCTATGATCATTATTTACATTATTCGGACTATTGTCCTCATCTTTGTCACCATATTTATTACAACGTTTCGGCAGTTGTACGCTCCGGCCTTCTTCGGGTGGTTGGAATGCCGAACTGAACCCTTTATTTCGCTCACTGGGGTAGACTGTTCTCAAGGACACACGACACAGTGGATAAAGGCGTTCGTTACATCCAGTGACAGGAGCCAAAGAGTGTGAGTTCAATACCCTGTTAAAGCAGTGGAGAACTTTCAGAGGGAAATTAACAGGAGATAACTGACATTCATTAAACATGGCACGTGGAACTAGAACAGTCTACCCCAGTGAGCGAAACAAAGGGTTCAGTTCGACATTCCCACCACCTGAAGAAGGCCGGAGCGTACAACGGCCGAAATGCAATAAATATGGCGACAAAGATGAGGACAATAGTCCGAATAATGTAAATAATGTACATAATACCTCATCTCAGAAATATAGACAGATACAAAATTTATAATTTCTTTGGGTGAATTAAGGTTTTTGTGATAAGTAATTTAAATTTTACATTATTAGAGGTGAATTAACAGTTAAAGATCTTTAGAAATAAATATAGTCTTTTTTCAAGAATTGACTGAAAGAAAATAATGTTCTTATTTTTGTAGATCGATGAAAAGTACAATATATGCAGATATTGTTAGTTAAACTAATTTTATTTTATGATTGTAAGTTGGTTTCAGAGACGAGATTTTATTTTGGACGTGAAGCCTTCTTATTGGCTGTTGAAACATTTTCATTCTGTTTTTTTTCCTTTCTTTTTTTGATATGTGCGATACTCCTGTGCAAAAAAACAAAACAAAAAAAAAACACTTGTTTTCCACCTTCAGAAATATCAACTTCTGCTTTCGTATCAGGCTTACTACAATGACAAACAGTCAAACACGGATTATTTGGTAGCGAAATAAGTTCGGTCATCATTGGGTTTTCCTCGCAGCACTAAACAGACTGAGCTACTCATAAAAATAGGGAAATATATATATATATATATATTTAGATTCGCATTGGTTAGAGCTTCCTTAGGCCACAATAATTATCAGAATAGAAAAATATTGATTTATTATCGATTTAAAAATGGGGTCCAGTTTATAATATCAACACAGTGTCAAATCGATCCCTGACTTTTACAGAGTTATCGAACTTTCTTTAACTAAATCACTTAGCTGTTATTTACAAATATCATAAACTGTTTAACATGCTTGACATCTGCATATATATATTTGTTTTTTTTAAAATCTTTTGATTTTTAAACTTTTTTAAGCACTTTTTCGTATGTGAGCTTTTTGGGGGTGGGGAGGATGAAGTATACGCACTAGAAATTAATAATTATTTATCTTTAGTGAAAAAATGAAGAAAAAAAAAAAACGGAATATTTATATATAAATTTTTGTTCTTTATTTTAATTAAAGATTATATATCCGTGTATGAAAAAGAAGAATGTTGTACCCCATAAATGGATACACGCCCACAAAAAATGTTTTCGTACGCAAAAAAAAAAAAACAATTTAGAAGGCTAGTAACTCTATTAAAAAGATAGGATCGAATTGTTGACAGTTGACACTGTAAAAGTGTAAAACTGAAACCCTTTTAAAATCGATAACAAATACATATATTTATTATGACGAGTGTTGCGACCTAAGAAAGGTTTAGCGATTTACTAGGCACAGATTATATGTGGCACAAGGCGAAAAGAATGGAGCACCCAGTGAGGATCAAACTCATTATGAAGTTATAATTGAATTGATCTAACGAGACAAGCCTCAGAAAACAAAATGATATAAGGAAGCTTAAGTTAAGCGTAGCTTAGATATGGCTCAAGGCCGAAAGTACGGAGCACCCAGTAAAGATCGTACTCACTACTCAGTTGTTAGATCTTTTAGCGAGTGATGTTTGCTAAAGTACCCACCTAAGGAAAGTTTAAATTTTTACCGTCGTGGTAATGGTGGTTATTATTACTACTACTATCACTACTACTACTACTACTACTACTACTTACCACTATTACTAATACTTAATCACAATCAACTCTACTACTACTACTATCACCACTACTACGATTACCACTATTACTACTGCTATCATCACCACTACTACTACTACTATCACCACTACTACGATTACCACTATTACTACTGCTATCATCACCACCACTACTACTACTACTATCACCACTACTACGATTACCACTATTACTACTGCTATCATCACCACCACTACTACTACTACTATCACCACTATTACTACTACTATCATCACCACTACTACTACTATTACCACTATTACTACTACTATCACACCACCACTACTAGTACTACTATCACACCACCACTACTACTACTACTACTACAATACCACTATTACTACTACTACTATCATCACCACCACCACTATTACTACTATCACCACTACTACTACTATTACTACTACTACAAGCACATTTCTTGTCTTGGTTGTTTGATTCCGAACGTTTCAGCTGTAGTACTCTCTGGCCTTCTTCAGGTGTCTGTCTTTACTTTTCGTAATCGGTAACTTTCCTGGAATTTCAAACGGGTACCTTTTAGAGATGCAAAGGAAAGAAAGAATGAAAAACTATTGAAATATTCATCATAAAAATCGTGAATTTTTTAAAATGGTTCTTTAAAATTTTTCAAAGCCTTTTTTTTTTTCGTTGTCCAGGAATAAGAAGATTAAGATTTAAGAATATAAACTAGAAAACGATTTCAATTCCTGAATTAAATTAAGTTATTTAGGAACAAAAAAACAGGGATTCAATCTACGGTGAAGCAAAAAAAACAAAAAACAAACCTTTCGTGAGTTTGATCTTCACTGAGTAAACCATATTTGCAACCTTATGTCAGACTTAGAAACATCTGGACTTGTGAAACAAGTGTCAGCAAACGAATCCCACACGTCAATTAGTTCGATACTCAGTGACCTCAACCAGTAAATTAAATAAAACGTGTATTTTGGGAGGGTCTCAGTTTAACATTATTATTATTGAATTAATTAAAAATGCCATCCCCCAAATTAATAATTACAGTAGTAATTAAATAAAGTAATTCATTCTAAATTGAAAGACAAAAACTTCCTTGTTAAATTATTGCTTATGTGCCTAAGGGGCCTTCTGAAGGCGACTCATCCAATTTGTCGAGGATCTAAGCGGCCATTGCTGATGTCACAAGGTAAAGATGGCTGTCAGTACGTGAGTTGTTTTATGGTGTAAAAAGTCTTGACGTCTTCTTGGGAAATAAAAAGAAAGAAGAAAAATAGAACTCGATTCACACCAGCCGAAAATTTTCCTCTTGGTTCGATTTGCTACTAATTGTATCACTTCGTAGTCACGTAAGGTGAGACCCATATTTTTTTTTCATTTCTTTAACAAACCCATAAACAACAAATACGGATGATGAAAGAATAGATAAATTATTGGATATTTATTCTTAAGAAATAAGTTTTTTTTCTTTCCTCCTCTCATCATCACGGATTTTTACCTACATATATATAATTAAAATAACCTGATGTGCAACCATTACAGCTTTTAGTTTTCTACAACTTATTTTTTGTGTTGTAAAAATCAATAGACGTTTTAAAACACAACTTATAAATTAAAAATAACATTCATTAGTGATGTGTTTTATAAAAACTGTAAACGAAATAAACATGTAAATTAATATATATATTGATTGAATGATATAAATAAAAACTTAGTATTTTTTTTATTTCTTTTTTTAAAAAAAAATCACGTAATGTTTTCACATTGATTTCGTTTTGAATTTCAATGTTTCTTAGACTTGAACTAAAATTTCCCACTAAAAATAAATAAAAAAAAATTATTTTCTCCTTTTTACAAATTTTGTGCATTTTTTATATTTTTGTCCTTGATTTACTTTCAATTTGTTTTAAGGAAGCCTAAAAACAGACTTTTTTGGAAATTATTCTAATAATTAAAATGCATTTTTTATTTATACCAAAAATAGGTTACATATACTCTCACGAAACCATTTCCTGCAATTAGAAAATACGTATTACCATATTCTTCTCTTCTTTTATGCTAAGCGATCATGGCTCTCCACAACTTCCTATTTTTTAAAACTCTAATTAGTTTTCCTCGTACTATCCCCCCATCTCTGTTTTGCTATCCTCGTTTGGTAGGTTACTCGATGTTCCCTCTGTCACTTTTGTCCTGTGAGTGTCAAATTCTTCAAGCCCTCTTTCTTCATTAAAGAGTCCCAGAAATGTAAACTCTCTCTTTCTGATTCTAAGTACAAGTGTTCTTTTTATTCTTATTCTCCTAAAAACTTCCTCATTGCTCAATTGTTCCGTTGATGGCCTTCTCTGTAGAATCATATTTGTTGCTTCAAGTTTCCTTTTCATGTGCAAAAGAAATTGTCCAGCATTTACTGCCATAGAGGAGGAGGGCTGATACTGCATAGCAGTAACCATTGTTGTAGTCTGACATTTCACATAACTAGAATTTTGTTCACTGGAACTGAAAAATTATTCAGTTAGTTCACTGTGTCATGCTAGACAATTTTTCTCTCTAGAAACTATTTTATAAGTCTACCGTTCCCCTATGCTTAGAATATTGCTGCCACATATGGTCTGGTTCTCCTGCTACTTATTTAGAGATTCTTGATTAAATCCAAGGGAGAATCAGAAATATTGGTCCTGACCTGGCATCTCCGGCTTCAGTCACTTTCCCACCACCATAAAGTGGCTTCCCTGTACCTTTTCTATAAAAACTTACCTAGTAATTGTCCAGATGTGCTTTTTGCTATATGTGTTCGTCTTGTCTGGTTTCTGCACATCGAGAGCACCCCTCCTCTCGACTGAGAAAAGCACTGGTGTTATATAGCTCACCTAGTCCTAGACCCACACTGACTATTGGCAAATATCTGCCCAGTATCGTTCATATGCAAATAGGCAGTGTCACCTACTCTGAGTAGAAGGTCTTCTCTCAACAGCCCATTGTGGAAGGGGTCGTATTCCTGGTGCTTATAGCACCAAATACAACCAACTCTGAGTCTTTTATTGGTCTGACTTGATTCTCTGTTACACTCACCCCTGATCTCCTGATCACAGCACCAACATGCAGAGGAAGGTGTTTCCTTCTGGTGCTTCTTCACACAGGAGGTACTTAAACCATGTTGTCACTACATGGGGGACGTACCTAGACTTTATGAATTTAAGCACAGTACTAGATTAGCAAAAAGGTTTCATTCATTTACATTTGAATTGGTAAATGTAACTGTAAATTCTCTGCTAACAGTTTTTTTTTAATTTTTTATAAACTTCTTGCTTGTAGAACTCTCTTTCAGCTCTATGCTTTCCGGCAAAGTTTGATCTTCAAAAATTGAAATGCAATGTCAATCGTTATCTACTGTCTTCCTGATTACTCTTCTATTGTTTGTCTATATTTCTGAGATGAGGTATTATGTACATTATTTACATTATTCGGACTATTGTCCTCATCTTTGTCGCCATGTTTATCATAATGCTCCGGCCTTTATTTCACTCATTGGGGTAGACTGTTCTAGTTCCACGTGCCATGTTTAATGGATGTCAGTAATCAGTTATCTGCTGTTAATTTCCCTCTGAAAGTTCTCCACTGTACACAAACAACATACTTCGGAATGGGATCACACATATATCGACAGGATTAGGGCTTAGCAATGGGCTCACCATTATCACCAGCAATGGTGAATATATACATGGAATACTTTGAGGAAATGGCATTAGACTCTATATCTCTAAAACCAACTATATGGTTAAGGTACGTAGATAACACCTTCATACTCTGGCCACACCAGGAAGATGTTCAGGTTCTACTGGACCATGTGAACTCAATAAGACCTTCGATACAGTTCACAATGGAGAAAGACAGTAACAACACACTCCCTTTCCTGGATGTTCTAATATCTCGAACAGAGCATGGGTTCAAGACATCCGTATACCGCAAACCGACATTCACCGGACAGTACCTCAATTTCAGCTCCCACCATCCATACAGTGTAAAGAAAGGGATCGTCTTCTGCTTACAACACCGAGCAAAAGTCATAAGTGGCGACCCAGAGACATTAGATAAAGAATTGGTCAGTATAAGTAGTACCCTACAACGTAACAACTACCCTGGGTACATGGCAGCAGCCCCCAAATAATGGGATAGGTAAGTACAAGAGGAGGAGGACAACAACACTCAGAAAACAGTCTGCCTGCCTTATGTGAAGGGGTTATCAGAGAAAATACAAAGGATCTGCGGTCCATATAACATCAGGACAACCTTCAAAAGCTTGACGACACTTCGCAGATATCTCTCACAAGTAAGACCCCCCATAGAGGAGAACATTACTAAAGACTGTGTGTACACTATCCTGTGCAGCTGCGGAAAGAAATATAAAGGTGAGACAGGCCGCCCCCTTAAGGTGAAGCTTCAAGAACATCAGAAAGCTGTAACACAAGGGGAAGTGGAAAAATCAGGTGTCGCTGAGCACATATGGAGAGAGAAGAGAGATCACCACCATCAGTGGGATCAGGTTGAGATCATAGACAAGGAACACCATTGGAAAATTTGTAAACTAAAGGAATCAGCACATATGCTAGGCCACAAAAATCTCCTGAGCCGACCAAGCATAGAAATGAATACAATATGGGAACCAGTAATAAGGAGGGCCAGAGAAAAGCGATAATAATAACAAAGTTGCAATATGAGCTCTGGTAAAAACATGGTGTGATAACAGCAAAAAATTGCAATATGAGCACTGGTAGAAATAGTTGCTGAAGACATTAGGTTTATAATACCCAGAAATTCATACACAGATATCCTCAAGGACAGTGGATAATGGCGTTGGTTAGATCCAGTGACAGGATGCAAAGAGTGTGAGTTCAATACCCGGTTAAGGCAGTGGAGAACTTTCAGAGGGAAATTAACAGGAGATAACTGATAACTGACATCCATTAAACATGGCATGTGGAACTAGAACAGTCTACCCCAGTGAGCGAAATAAAGGGTTCAGTTCGACATTCCAACCACCTGAAGAAGGCTGGAGCGTACAACAGCTGAAATGTTGTGATAAACATGACGACAGAGATGAGGACAATAGTCCGAATAATGTAAATAATGTCTTCTATTGTTCTCACTCAATTTTGGCTTGTGGAACTCTCTCCACGCTTCTTGCTTTCCAGTCAACTTTGATCTTCACAAATTTAAATGCAATGTCATTTATGATTTACTATCTTTCAGATTAAAGGAGTGAGAACAATAGAAGATTAAAGTGTTTTCTGTTATCTAATTCTTTAGCACCTATTAACCTCTTGTGTCTTAGTGGCTTTACTGCCTTGCTTGGGATAAATTTGATTAAAAAAAAGAATCTAAATAAGTTAAAATAAACTGTTTACTTAGATATACTTATAACGGTAACAGAACAGGTGAAAAAAAATGAATCTATTAATAAAGAAAAAAAAACTATTCAAATGTTTCTGTTATGGTCAGTTCTTTGTAGCCATGTCTAGGCAATTTAAGCAAACATAATGACAAAAGGAACTTTAAAAAAATAGATGTCTTGCTGTAAATGGTTATGTAGAAATTTTAACACGATAAGAAAACTTTTCTCTGTCCTCCTACAGAACCTGTCTCTGTCCTATCACCTGTGTTTATCCATGAACTATGATGTGTTAACTCTGTGTTCATTAGCCTCCCTTTAATTCTGCCAACCATCCTTTCCTTTTGTCCCCTTACAGGAACATCCAACTCCTCTAGTTTTAGGTTCATTTGCATGTACCTACTTTGTTTTCTCTGCCACCTGGTCCCAGATCACAAAGGTTCTACAATTCTGTAATAGAGTCTCCATTTATAGTCTAGCTTTGTCTGACATGTGCCCTGTAGAAAACTGGGCTCCCTACTCTTAGCCTTACCTCCTGCCTTTCCTCATTATCTCGTTGCTGATTTCTCTTCTTTTGAGCCCCGCCTATCCTGCTCTTGGCTTGCACAAAAATCTGATGTTGCTGCTCAATCAATATCTAGCGAAATCATTCAAATATTTTCGATAGTGTTAGAACAGTCTCATCAAAAGTTACTTCTCCCAGCTTCTTCGGCAGGGAATAATTTCCTCAACAATAATCTAACTTTTTTTCTCATCACTCCAATGCGCACAATCCCTTTTGAAGACTCCTTCATATCTTCTACAGTATGGTGGGAAAATTATTCTTTCATCTGGATTGTACCGAAACTCGGTGATTGAATTAGCGAAAACATCAGGAATAAACGAATCTGGAGTTTTTTCTTCCATCATTTTAGTGAACAACTTGAAAAACTTTTGTTGCTGTAATTGCAACTGCTGTTCGTGGTGTTGCTTTTGTTGCTGTAATTGCAACTGCTGTTCATGGTGTTGCTTTTGTTGCTGCGATTGCAACTGCTGTTCGTGGTGCTGTTTCTGTTGCTGTAATTCCAGTTCCTGCTGTAATTCCTATTGTTGCAGTATTTGAAACATAACGGCCTTTAATTCTTCCATTTTTCTGCTGAACTCTGCTGAACTTTTTGTAGATTAATTTTTTCCATCCATGTAAGTTCAAGGAATCCTTGCGAATGCTTGCCCCTACTTTTGTGATTCCCTGTAAATCCTTGTCACCACTTTTGTGATGTTGGATGGCTTTGCTTGTCACTCTTGCTATGTTAAGTGAAAGCTTGTTATTACTTCCAAAAATGCTCGTTATATTCAAGACTTTGTAGACGCCAGTACTAGTGGGTAACACCTTCCAATAATATTTGCATTAGTAATACTTGTTCAAGTAGTAATTGCCAAATAGTATAATGATCAGAAGAGAATCGTAATCTGTATAGTAGTAGTAGTAGAGAGAGAGTGAATGTATTGCAATAGTGGATAGACAAAAAGAATGAACTTTATGATAACGTGATCTACTTAATCACACGTGTTATTCACTGGCAATCTAGTTTCAAACCACAGTGTCGGAAGTGACACTTACTCATATAAAACATTCTGTAGGTAAACATCATTTGGGATTATAATTGTGTGTATAGGTAAACATCAGCCCGGTTTATACTAGCGTCTGTAGGTAAACATCAGCCAGGTTTATACTAGCGTCTGTAGGTAAACATCAATCTGGTTTATACCAGCATCTGTAGGTAAACATCAGTCAGGTTTATACTCAAATCTGTCTTCTAGGTTTGCACATGTAAGATCCTGACACATCTATACTGATATTCTCAAAGGGTCGTTAGAGTATTTCAGTCTCCATCAAGAGGGAAATGTCTCTTCTGCTCCTTGCCTAACAGGTCTCGCAACAAATCACATAGGCCACCACTACTCTGTACACGTTTATCCAAAAGACTGATTTGGGTTGAAATTCCAATTCAGGCCTAAAATTGACTTCTTCAAATCACAAACTCCATAGCACTTCAAAGACTCATGTCCCAAAAACTTTCACTTATATCTGATTCTTTCTTCTTTCTTTTTTTTTTTTTTTTTTTTTTTAAAGAAATAAAATGAATTTCCTCAATTCACAAAGTTTTGGAGATATTTTAAACTGAATTTAAAAGAAACATTTTTTAAAATTCACAGTTTTTGTGTTAAACTCACTATAAATTAAAAAACTTTTAAAATCACTAATTTTTTTCAGTTATTTTAAAATTTGAATTTTAAACTTTTCCCTTCTCATCTGGACACAAATCCCAAAAGCTGGATGTTCAAGCACCAGAGGATGGGCAGATTTTCAATCTCGGGATCATCCTGAGTTCAAAAAGTTCAACATGCCTATGTTGAGCAAGTGTGGCCTGAGTTAGAGGTGTTTCAGACACACAGACAGACAGAATTTACCGTTTATTTATTTAATGTAAGTCTTATCATCTACCTCTGCTTCTACTGTTCATGATTCCTATTCTTGCTTCTTAGGGATTTGTGACAGCAAATCTCTGCACATATTTTCCTTCCCCGCCAAATACTCTATGTGACAGTTTTAACGCCCATTGTTGGATTTTATTATTTGTCCGTTCAGCTTCAAAAAGATACTGTGATGATTTATGATTATTCACAAACTCTGCCCAATTCATATAATAATTCAACTTTTTTTAAAGCATTTCCAATATAGCACAGGCCACCTTCATGATAATAATCATCTCTTCTGAGTGCGGGGGAGAGCTTCCGAGACAAGAAGTAAATCAGGATTTCCTCAATCACATCTGCTATTAAGCAATTCTGTCCAGGACAGTTTTGTCAGGCATGTCCCAATGCAGATATCACTTGCATCTGTTTACAAGGTTATTGGCTACTTCAGTCTGAGTGATCCAACAGAGATACTGCGGTTAATTGCCTCAGAGGTCCAAGAGGGCTAGAGTAACGTAGTCTAAATGTGCATATAGAATGAGCAAATTGCTAGCGAGGCAAATCGTCCATGCATCAACGCTAGAATGACGAGGCACATGCATCATTGAGTCAGATCGAGGTTGGCAGCATGATCAATATGCAAATTCTCTGGCTTGGCAAGAATGTATAAAAAAAGGCAAGTGTTTGTTGAGACGGCAGAAGGCTTTTGCGCCCAACACAGGTCAAGTTGGTGCACACAGAACCAGAATGTTTTGTGAGTGTTCTCAGTGCCTATGCTACAGAATCCCAGGTTTCCTGCTACAGGAACATTCACACTCTGTGGTCTCTATTTAAGTTAGGCATATCTCTTTAGCGTCCTGGGTAAGACGATAAACTACGTCCAACAGCAAGTCCTCTGATCAGGAGTTTTTGAGGAGCGTGGAACCACCTCTTAATTGTTGGTGTTCCCAGGTCCACCCTGACCCAGGGTAGTAGCACCTGTTAGGGGTTCCAGCTATGGGCAAATAGTTAACACCCAAACTTGTGTAAAAATAGGTTTTAATACCAGAAATACTTTGTAATAAAAAATTATTACCAGCAATAATTTTTGAAGGGAAAATTATTATCAGCAATACTTTTTAAAAAACATACCAGCAATAAAAATTTGTCGGCATTAAATAACCCATTAAAGATGAAGTGCCGTAAAACAAACCCAACCCAACCCAACCCAACCCAACCCAACCATGAATACCTGTGTCATTAACATATCCCTATCATTGGTCTTGAGAGAGAAAGCACTATATTTTTGACGAAAAGTATTACCAGCAATAAAATTTTTGTTGGGATTAAATAAACCATTGAGGTTGATGTGACACCAAACCGTCAACTCTCAGTTGCGGCACAAAGCTGTAATGTTTCTTCTACCAGCGTTTTGGGGTTGATTCTTTGTCTCTGCCACGACCCTGTGTCCCGGTCACTCAGTGGTTGTCGCTACTCGGCACAATTCCCTGGTCAGGATACCAATATGGGACACTGGCCCGTCCAGGGTCGAATTATGGTCATCGATGTTAACGGCTTCACCAGCTGTACCGGTTCAATACCAACTCTATCGTTCCCAGCTCACTTGCAACGTCTGGTTACTGGAGTAACTGCTTCGATCTCAAGTCTAACCTACCCACGTTGTGACTTTGATCTTAGGTAGACGAGATCAATCGGGCTTTGGGCCGTAGTGTAAGCTGAGTCCAGACTGAAGGTGGTATTGCACAAGCACAAAGAAAAAAGAAAAACCCAAGAGGTTCAAGTATGTTAAGAAATAACAAATTAACTTTATCCATCTGTTATATACAGGAGTGTGTTTTTCTCCCAGCCCGTTTTCTATGAAATGTGACACTTCTATGTTTCAAGCAAGTTGGTATTTCAAGTCAACTGATTTAGTTCTTAGGTGCTGGCTTGGCTTCGTTCGTCAGCATAACTTGCTATTGGTAGGATAGGCGAAGTCGGAGGTTGTGGAATCTCTCAGTCAGCTTCTGCGAGGCAACACCCTGGTTAAGCTCTGACTCTAACCCCAAAACCAGTTCAACTGTCACTCTCTCTGCGACTGACTAACTGAACAAGCCATCGACGTTTGTTTATATGGGCACCGACCAAACCCCAGTGTAGGGCCAGATGCGGCCTGGGGTTCACGGTAAATCTCGATTTCTAACAAGAAATCTCTTTGTTGTCAAGCCAGGAAAATTGATTACTTCCCATTTTTGGAAAATTAATCACTTTCCATTTCGGGGAGGGGTCTCTGTCATCCATGAGGGAAGGTCGTAGAAGAGCTATCCTCCTAGACTCTTTCTCTCTCACATTGATATCTCATACCAATCCCTTCAGTGGGTGTTAATAACTTCTCCGTCTTTCTCATGCATTCACCTCCGCCTATCACCATTGCTACCACTCGACCAATGGCATTCTGCCCATGTGGGTGTGGCTAAGCTGGCCTCCTTAAAATTATAATCTAGAATTTTTTGTTTGCAAAATTCTCCTTTTTCCCATTGGCCAAAAGTTTTATGAATTCCATATGCCAATTAAATTTTTATCATATCTTTTGGCCACCCAGAATTCACTTTGCTAGCATTCTTTACCGACTCCATCAATCACTGTCAAAGTTTCCATCTGGTCCCTTTGTGAAGTTTGCTTTATAATGGAATCCTTGGCTTGTTGATAAATTAAATTCTTTTATCTCGCCAAATCTCGATTCTTCACTCTAGTTTCTGTCTCATGCCAAAATTTTACAATGGCCAGATTGCTATTCATGTCTCAGCATCTGCAGCAACACGTTGATAAGGTAAATAATAACAATTCTCTCACCTGTGTCGAGACAATGCCAAAATTTGATAACCACCACATTGCTTCTCTCTCTTGGTGGCCAAGAAAAAAATAGATCTTATCTTGGAAAGATAATTGACATTGATTCTACCTGTCCTGTCTCTGCAATTGTCTCAAGCCGAAATTTTTATGACCGGCACGTGTTTTGCCCGATATCTTCATACCTTTCTTTCGATCTCCCTCGGCGAGACATAAATCAACCTGACAAGACCTCACACAAGGCTTTTTCCACGGGTTTACTGTCTTTTGTGAAAATTATCTTTTTCATGAATAGAATAAAATCTTTTTTTTTTTTTTTATAACGATCTGTCTATCTTTCAAGATAGCTCTTTTTTGTTTTAAGAAGGTCTATTTTCTGTTTTAATTTCTATGGTTAATTAGTTAGCCAATTACCATAGCTAAATAGTGTCACATTGATTTGTCGTAAACCAAACCAAACCAAACTGCTAATGTTTTGATCCTCAACAACAATTCCACCAAAGTTTGTCCTTCTTTCTTCTCAGCCCCTGCCAATGCTCGCATTTCTTCTGCAAGGCTAGCCAAGCTACTAAATCGCCAACTAAGTGCAGCCTGCACAACTCTGCCCAGGTAATCTGTCTGTTTCCTTTCAACAGTGACATCACAAAGTTGGAAGCTTTGCTCTTTGTATAATCAAATGCCTGAGTAACCAGCTTTGCATCGGTCAACTTATATATTATGGCCTTTTCGTTGAGGGCTCACAGCCAGGGCTTAAACTTGTCATCAAAATGCAACAGCTTCAAACCTGTGATATTCAGGTTTCTTGTTAACCTGTTGATGTGTTCATCAAACCCAAGCTTCTCACAATATCCTTCTCTTTTTTTTTTTTCAACAGACTCTTTTGGCATATTCTAACTTCACAAACATAACCAACTGAGAAAAAAAAACCAAATAATTAAGGAAATCGCAATCAATCCAAAGAGAAGCCTCAGCAGTACACAACTGAAGAAAGAAAAGGAACGGAGGAAAATTAATTTTCGACCTATCTTATCCGTTCATTGCATCTTACTCATGGCTGTCCTCTGTGTTTTTGCAAATCTTATTCATGGCTGTTTTCTCTGTTTTTTTTTTGTTTTTTTTTTTTCTGGCTGGGTCCTTTGCCTGATGTCTTCAGTTGCATCCTAGATCGACTTGATGGTGGCACGGCACTAAATGTAACCCACCCACTGTTCACACTCTTCTCTCAGAGTTGCTAGTTTTGCCAGCATTGTTAAGTAATAGCAACTTTACAGGTCATCTGCTTTCGTGCATATAGATGATAAATTTGATATTGATACATCTAATTTCTTCATCCTGATCATCTTAATCTTAGGGGATTTGTTAATAAACACATGACTATCTTTTTTTTTTAGAATTTTCTGCTCTTTATTTCTGTTAAGATGAAATGATGATTGTGCTTCGGGCGGATAGCATCAATATAAACAAACTCCAAGTTTGGGATTTAGGCATAACCCACATGGCCTTTCTTTATTTAAATAAATGTAGGTAACTCTATTCTGTAAGAATATACATGTTTTGGATGGATAGTATGAATGTAAACTAACACCAAGTATTGGATTTTAGATATGACCCAGATGCCTTTCTTTGTTTAATTTTTAACAGACTAAATTCTTTGTTCCCCCTGCCACTGCATTTTTTTTTTGAGGGTGCAAAAACATGAACATCTACTGTTTTAAAATTGTTATAACTTTGTATTGTGCATAGAGATTTTAATTTTTGTACATTAATAAAAGAATGAATGAGTAATATTTTCATGCAATGCATTACGTTTTGCATGCATGTTTTGACATTGAAAGCAAAACAAATTGAAATGCGAAATAAAAAACAAATACATTAAAATATACATAAACAATTCAACGTACTTTAACTTTTATTACACTTTGTGGAGTTCTGGGGGTGCAATAAGAAGCAAAATTGCTAAGAAGGCTTTTATTTTGTCAAAAAAGTGACGTGTTTCCTCGTGTTTACATACGAGAAGACGCCAGCATTTGTTGCTCTTTTTTTCACCTGACTCATATTTATTTGTGTCGACAAATAAAGTTATTATTTCATTGTTTATAAATAGACAAAATAATTCACCTTCAGAAAGGCTATCAGTTATATCGATTGTGGCCAGTAGCTTCCATGAAATTAGTCAGGCATGGATGTTAGTAGCTGCTAGTGGTCATCATCACTTTCCTCTATGTCACTAGGGTGGTTATCATCTTTGGCTACTTTACCATCAATATTCACTTGAGTAAAGCCTTCAAAATCATCTTCAGAGTCCCAATCAAAGAAAAACTCCTGAATAAAGGCTTCGTTGGATGTTAATACAAACATTTTTGTTTACAAAAAAAACGCAAAAAAATTAATGTGTGTTTAATCGGTGTTACACCTCATGTAGTCTAGAAAAATTCAAAATGGCATTGTAAAACAAAAGTTTAACCTTCTTCCAAAGCAGTAGTCGACAATTTCCAGCTTAAAATACCAGAAATAACAGTTAACAAGTGTTTATTTATAGCAACCATCTCAAGGCAACAGAAGGCACCTAGAGTAGCAAAAATAGAGAATTCTTGTCGCCTGCAGTGTGGTAAAGGTTAAAAGAATTTGGGTCACTTTTTTCTGTAAGAATAAACACGTTTTGGATGGATAGTATGAATGTAAACAAAACCGCAAATTTAATTTCCCAGGACCAAAATTGTGACAACACATTAATCTGTTTTCTTCTTATCAACAGGAAGTGCATAGAGTGGGGAACCTTGGTCTTGCTCAATTTTACTGAATCTTGGCTAGTTAATTCTTCATTCAATTCACTTTGGAACCATTCTTAAATTCATTTTATCGTTTAAATCAGAATTCTTAACACGTTTGTTTTTTGTTTTTGTTTTTTTCCCACAACCATTCAACCTACTCTATTCTTCTGAAAATTTTAATAATTATTATCCAATTTGTAGTCCCTCCAAATTATCATCCAGCAGTTTCATGCAATAAACACTTGAACAATGTCACTGCCCTGTTACAACATGTGTTGTTGAAGATTCTGAAATCTCATCTTTAATGCTTTTATATTTTGTACATTTTTAAATCATTTAATTCACCATTTTTAGGATATTGTAAATTTCATTTCTCTCTCTATGATAAGTCACTGGGCCTTGTGGCTCCTTTCTTTCTGGCAGCATTATTTTTTGTTTCAAATCACTGACCTATTCCATTAATAGATGAATGAGAAGCAGGAATTTCCTTTGGCTTTAAGGTTTTATAAAGACCTTAAAGCCAGTCCTTTTATAAAGCCGTAAATGCTGGACAATCGCCTCAAAGATGAAGAAGAGAAATGAAGCAACAGAAACGCAGTTCTACAGAAGGTTACTGAGAATTACCATGGATGGAACATGCAAGCAACATTTGTAAGAAAATTGATACGAAAAGGATATTTATACTTAAGATCAAGAAGAAATAGCTCAAATTTCTTGAACATTATGAGAAAATCAGACTTGAAAAATGTGATACGAGACAAGAAGGACAGAGGAAACTACACATAACCTACCTAGCGCATTTAAATTAATGGATGACAGAACAAGGTTTAGGAGAAATAACAAAAAGACAAAATTTATTAAGAGCTACATAGGACAGAAAATTGTGGAGAGCCATGATCACCTACACCCTGAAGAGACACAGTACATAGAAGAAGAACGAGCTTAAGTAAATGGATGGTGGAACAAGGTTTAGGAGAGATAACGAAAAGATTTAAATAGCACGGGACATTGTTGAGAGCCATAATCGTCAAAATCCTGAAAGGACATGGCACATAAAGTCAAGCAGTTTTGGTTCACTGCAATTTTGGTGGTGATGGTTTGTCCACAATAGGATTAACACCAAGATATACTGAAGCCAGAATATAAAAAGGATTAAACAGAGTGTTTTTTCCAATATTTTATTTGGTATATTTCCAATTCAGATTTTACTGTTACCGCCCAATAATTCATAAATAAACTTTTGCCTGTAGATACTCTGGGTTTTTCTTCTAGAAATCCTTTTTTTATTTTTTGAATATAGGAGGACAATTTTCTCTTTGCAGATGGCTTGCAAAAGGGTGAACACAACTGCAACAGCACGATTAAAACAAGATTACTTGAGAATTATGAAGGACCCTGTACCCTACGTGAAGGCTGTACCCCTCCCTTCAAATATTTTGGAATGGTAAGTATTACGCAACTCCTTTGCTAACATTCTTTTGCTAAATATAAAATAATGTTTGGCAAACATGGACTTTCGTACCCATAAAAAAAAAAAACGGAGTGTGAAAAGGATGTTTTTCCCTTGACACCACTATTATTTAAACTACTCCTCAGCAATGTTTATTGTTTTAAAAGGTGATTTTATTAGAATTGGAATAAAACCTAAACATAATGAAAGTGAATTTATACATTATTATTCTTTTTTTTGAGAATTTACCACCAAAATATTAAACACTATTTATTTAATTGTTTATTTACAAGAATAATTTTATATTTACAACATCCTAAATATTATGATAATTAAAACTAATGCAATATTTATCATCTACCAATTTATCTATATCTATAATTCTCATAATGTGTGTGTGATCGGATGTTGCTTATGTGTTTCCAGTTTTCATCCGATTTTGATGAAATTTTTTGTTTGATAGATAATTCTTCAGTGCCAGTTTTGAGTTCAAATTGGCCGAAAAAATGACAAACTCGAAGGTGAAAAATTTTTTTTTTTTTTATACTTTGCGCAAAAAACAGAGGCAAAATTTAATGTCTGTAAAAGACAGTGTACAATCAATTTAGACAGTTAAAATCTAACGCAAAAGATTATTAGAATTATAAAATAATTATATTATAGATAAAAATGATTGTATATTATTATTATTATGATGGCCCATGGAAGAGGTTCCTTCCTTGCAAGTTTGAGAACACAAAAACGTCCCTTTTCAGGCCCCCCCCCATTCAAATTGTTAACCCCCCCCCCCTCATTTGGGGATGTGCGCCCAGTTGTTGTTAGTAATATTGATTTTTGGGTGGGCTGACTTTAAACTTAAAACTACTCCAACTGAATAAAAATTCCCACACCCAGTGGAAGATGGGTTATATGGCTAGTAACTAAATAAATATGAAAATTTTTTATTCATAAATTTATAAACATTTACTAAATAATTAAAATATGTGAACCAACTATAAGGAAATCCTTATTATTTACCATTTTCTAAAGTTCAAAACAATTGGCAATTACCAAACATTCCAATAAACAATGTAAATAAGCAATCTAATAAATAAATAGTGTTGATTTTTGTTGTTGTAAATTCTCAAGGACAAAAACAAATTCACTTTCCTATGTTTAGGTTTTATTACAATTCTAAACATTTCCAAGGAATGAAAGTAGTTAAAATAATGTGCAAACATTTCAAAAATCTTTTGAGTAATTGCAGTGTACGTTTGCGGTTCCGGTGTGCCTGCCGGGAATGGTATAGTAGAAAGAAGTCACCGAAGCATCAAAACCATTGCAGCTAGAAAGCAGTGCTCTATACTGGAGGCGGTCTACTGGTATAACGTTACACCTAAAGATAATCATTCGCCTACTACTGCACCAGCTGATGCACTTCTTAGGTACCACACCCGTTTATGGGGCATCGAGGCTATGTCCCCCATTGAACCTCAGAATACTCAAAGAGCATATGAAGTGGGAGACGTCGTTTGGGTGAAAACTCCCCATGGGAGATGCACAACTAAATTTAGAATGGGTCACGTGACTCGGGTTAATAGCCCACAGTCAGTGCACGTCGATGGAGTTCCACGTCATGTGAAGGACTTGCGTCCCTTCATGGGATCGGTCCCAATGCCTACACAGGACAGTGATTCTGAAGAGAGTGAGCGGTTAGTAAATTTGAGATCAGCCACATTTGGAGAAACTGATCACTCTCTTGATACTGAATCTGTTACAGACGACACAAACGGGGAAGACGACTCCCCAACTGTTAGCATCCAAAATACTAATGTGGTACATCCTGCTAGCTCCCCTGATGACAGTTCATCTGAAGATGAAGCTTGCGTTGCTCCACTTCGTCAGTGAAGTACCTGGCAAAAGCGACCTGCTCGCGACTGTATGTTTTGTGATCATGAGATCACGGGGGAGTGTGGTGAACAGCCCCGTAGAAGCAAGGGAGCCAACGTGGCTTGCATCTGGTGCATAGGAAAATAAGGGTCTTACCTTAACGGGCAGCACGTGACATCGGCAAGTTTGCTCCGTGAAAATGGCATTACTCTCCCGTCTAGCAATTCTAGCAGTATGTGCAGTAATGAGGTTTTTTTGTACAGTTTGGCATGCTTCCACCAATAGCAAATCGTGTGCTGATTAGTCGAACTGGAGGAGGCTATTTGCCTGGGTAACTGAGAATATAAAAGAGGGCTGAAGCAGTGAAAACGGGAAGAAGGAAAGACGAATATATGTGGTGACGTGTTCAGAAAGCAAGGACGATGAATTGAACCAGCGGTATCTTGATTTCTACAAGTGACATCATAGCAATACAGACTTATTTAAACTACAAATAAAAGCAGTTTCATATAAAAATAACATCCTTTTGACACTGTATTTTTTGTGGGCACAAAGGTCCATGTTTTCCCAATTATTTTTTTTGTAGTCATAAAATAAATGTGTTAGGATAATTTTAAGTTTATGTCTGATGATTATCACGTGCATGAAACTTTGAGTAGCATTTGATGCTACTGGGGAACCATACCCCTCACTCTGATAACAATTTTATATTATACTAGCTGAATTATCTGTGCCTTGCTGCATGGCACCCATTTTATTTTTTTTGCAAGAAAATGATGTTTGATTTTAAATCATTGTTATAATTTGTGGAGAAAAATGATGCATTTCGATATTACTCAACAATCTTACTGATGTGACCTCTATCTGCTGGCTTTTTCCTTCTATATTTTGGATAGGAGTTATTCCCTTGTTTAAATTTAATTTAAATCAAAGGGCAGTTTAACCGAAAACCGACTTTTTTTGGTTTCATCCTTACACTGAAACTGCATCAAAATATTTTACAAAACCAAAATCAATCAGTTTAGCGTTATCCCTATTTACAAATATTTTTATGGTTTTATCTACACTTAAGATTATATATTAAAATGATTAAAATAGTTTTTCATTTCAGTTTTAAAATGTGTATCTAAAATAGAACAGGTGATACTTGTAGATTTGAAAATATACACATTCTAAAAATGAAATTAAAAGCTTTTAGTTATTTTTAATATTTAATTTTAGGTGTATTTGGTAGATAAAAACACAAATTTATTTATGGAAAAAAAATAACTCCTTCATTTTTCTTGAAAAAATTTATTTGCAAAACCCCAATAACAGTTGACTGGCATATCAGATAATGACTGTAAATGCTATCATTACACTAGAAAATGAATGGCTTCCTTAGAAAGCAAAACTACTAAATTAAAAAAACAAAACCAAATCAAAAACTGTGGCATCAAGGAGGGGTTTGATAACAAAAAAACAGACAGACAGGGGCTACAACTTCATATATATATATATTATTAGATCGCACGAAAAATTATATAAAAAACTAAATAAAAGCACCTTGTCAGTCGCTTTTAATGAAATGTGCATGAAAGAAGGATTGTTGCCAAAATACACAAATATATATATATATATATATATATATATATATATATATATATATATTAAAAAGAAGAGAGGTACCGCAAACTTTTTTGTTTGTAATGTGGGTTTTTTTAAAAAAATATTATTCTTTATTTTTCATAGTTTTACATAGTTTTACAACACGTGTTTCTGGTCTTACGACCGTCTATATACATTTTTCGTGTTCCACAGATACCCGCATGTGAGCTTGCGTGCATGTATAAGAGCGGTTGTGTATGTGTACAAGTGTGTTTACTAATTCTTCGTAGTGAAACAGTGTATGTATTCAGGGGGAATGTACACACACATATATACACGCATGCTGACAGGAACACACGAAAACGGAAATAGATCTAAGGGATCTAAGAACACACAGGGGTTATTAAAACATTAAAAGATAAGACAACCCGATTCATCACTTCTCAAACCAACCTTAATTGTTTTATGACCCTTCGCTCAGAACTCTTCACTACCATTTAAAGAAAGACATTGGAATGACCAACACAAAAACAGAGAATGTCTCATATAGAGAAGATGTAACATTGAAAAGCATAAAGGAAAAAATTAATTATTTTTAATAATTATTTTTAATAATATGTGGAAATCTCCACCCTTTACCTGAAGACGGTCGTAAGACCAGAAACACGTGTTGTAAAACTATGAAAAATAAAGAATAATATTTTTTAAAAAAAACCCACATTACAACCCAAAAAGTTTGCGGTACCTCTCTTCTTTTTAATATACACACTTTTCTCTCGTTGGAACCATTATAACCTCTTCATTTCATTATATATATATATATAAATAATTGTAAAAGTGAACGGCGGCCTGACAATTGCATCTAGCATGAAACAGCCTGTCGCCTCTGAGTGTTGACTTCAATGTTCACTTTTACATTTATATTTACATATGGTCTATCTCTGATATTTAGCACTCTACCCCATAAATATACCACACCTTAAAACTATATTTCTTCATATATATATATATATATATATATATATATATATATATCAATTTGTGACAAAAAATGTAATTTTGAAGAGATTTTGTTTTTCTTTTTTAGGCATTACACAGTTTTAGGACCTGAAAATTCTCCCTATGAAGGTAAATACCAATATTTTTTTTTTTAATTTTGTTAATGAGTTTTATTTTTGTTGTTTGTACAAAGTGTTGCATTTCATGTTGTCTCTATCTTCTTCAGGCCCCAATACTGCATCACACACTGAATTGACAACAACTTTTTTGTTTTTTTCGCATTGTTTCTTGGAATGAGCAAAAGAGAGAGATAGATGAGACATATCTGAAGAATTTGGCCAACTAACCATTACCACATTGTTGTCAGTCTCACTAAAGAATCAGGGAGTGGTGTGAAATTCTCACGCTTTCATTCTCTCAACCATAATGTCTTTGTGTGTTTTTTGGTCTAATATATTATTAAATCTAACCTGCATGCTGATGACTGCTGCTGGAATGTTAGGTTGAAAGCTCCTAGTTCTTGAAAGTTATAACTGTTATATAACGATAAAAAATTAAAAAATTAATAAAAGATAATATACTACGTTACTTAAAAATCGAAAGCCAAAAATATATAGTGTAACAAATAACAAGTATAATAAATTGATCTAAATACATCCAAATATATAAATAAACTAACAACCGATTACGATAAACTAGCCGTTTAGAAAAAACAAATAAAGATAATCAACCCAAATAGATAAATTAAAAACTGTTCCGACCAAAATAATAGTCAGAACAAACCACAACATCCCACCCCAAAATTCAACAAATAGATTTAATCAATGACAAATAAACAAATATATAAGATAAAAAATAAAAATGAAAATAAATAAAAACAACCGAAACAATTTGACCCAAATAAATAAGCAAACAAGTGACTTCCGGTAAATGACCGCCATAATAGACTACCAACAATAAGCTATATTAACAAATTTTTACTACGTTAACAAAAAACACCGATCAAAATAAAAAATAAATAAATAAATATATAAGATAAAAAATAAAAATAAAATTAAAAAAAACAAGCAAAATAATTTGGCATAAATAAATAAACAAATAAGCGACTTCCGGTAAAAGTAACCGCCAAAATAGACTACCCATAATGCACCACTGACCCTTATATATAAATAGCCAAGAAAAATAACAGCACTAGTCGCCTGACGATTGCACTAGCATGAAACAGACTGTCGCCTCTAAGTGCTGACTTCCATGTCCACTTTTATATTTACACATGCTCTATCTCTGATATTGAGCACTTTATCCCATAAATATAGCACACTTTAAGACTATATTTCTTCATTCACATATATATATATATATATATATATATATATATATATTGTGTGTATTTACATAAAATATATAGACAACACTTATCTATATTATTTAATGAAACATGTATTAATATATATTTATATATATATTTTATATTTATATATATATATATATATTTTATATATATATATATATTTTATATATATTTATATATATTTATATTTTATATATATATATATATATATATATATTTATATATTTTATATATATATACACACACACACACATTCAATTGCTAAATACTTTGCGTAGCTTTTGGAAGGCATCTTTCAGTAATCTCAATGTATTTTTTTGTTCAGCTTTTGGAATGTATTTTTCACAAATCTGATTCATGTCTAGATTTTGTTGTTGCATTTTTCATCGTCTGTTAAATCACTTCCCAGATATTTAAACTTCTGTCCATCTCCAATTCGTAATTCCCATCTTGAGATTTTTTTGCTTACTCACCTCTCCTTGGTTTCTGTTTTCTTATACTTGATCGCTAATCCTTTACTTATCACTTTCCTCTACTGCCTTCTCTCGGAGGTTACATATTTCTTTTGCCCATCATTGTTGGTTTTTGGTATTATCTTAAAGAAATGAAAGAGAAAATAGATGGGTCAATATCACTCAAGCTATGTTTAATGTCTGCTTCAGTGAATTGGAAAAACTTGTCAATTTCAAATCTTTTCCTTTGTTACTTCCCAGATATTTCAATTTCTGTACTTGTTTGATATTAACATCTTCAATTCGTAATTCACATCTTGAGATTTTTTTTTGCTTAGGGCTTCCAATTTTCCGTTTCATATTTTACATGATTCCGTTTTTACTTTTAGGAAATTTCATTTTTTCCATTTTATAGTATTTTGTGAGAAAATTGCAATACAATAATATGCTGTAATTATTATTAAAATTGAAAGTAAAAACACGATTTAAAGTTTTATTGCATATAAAGAAATAGCAAATATCTATGAGTCTTTTTTTTTAATGTTAAAATCCAAGTCCAAAAATAAACGATATGTAAAAAAAAAAAAATGAAGTAAGATGACTAGACGATAAAACAATGGAATGTTACAGTGCATAATTATCTTTGATGTAGAACTTTTAATCAGAGCTTCCTTCTTTAAGAACACATTCAAAATGCATTCGAATTGTTTTTGTTTTTTTTAAGTATTTAGATTGATTTCTAATTATTGATTCATAATATAAAAAGTACAATCAATGGCAAATAACTCAATAATAAATACCTGAATAAAGTCAAACATTTTGACTAAAATTTTACAAAACGGTAATTAACCATAATAATTGAATCTTTGTAAGAAAATATCAAAAAACATTCGTAGACATATATTAATATGTCTACTGATTTGTTTTTTGATATTTTCTTACAGAGATTCAGTTATTATGGTTAACCAAAATTTAAATTTATTTTAAATTTAAATTTTAATCAAAATCTATCTGAGCAGTATTTCAACTTGGGATAAATTGTTTTAAACTTATCCCAAGTTGAAATATTTCTCAAATTTAAAATTGCTAATTTCTTAATTTGGGAAATATTTAATCTTCAAATCTTTTCTCCAAATCTCCATTGAAATACAACATCGTGAGTTGCTTGGGTAAGACTTCAGGGGTAAGACTTTCACGTTCTTTATTCAGTAAATATTTATACTGAGAAAATGAACTTTCGTCATGTACACTGGTAACAGGCATCGATATCACCTTATTGGCAATCTGTTCCAGTAGATGAAATCTACTCTTATTTACATTCCAAAATTTAAATTTCTTTTACAATGGTGAAGCACTAAAGATGATGGAATTATTAATCTGGGAGAATTGCTGTGTGACGTTAAGCTTTGGAGTAGACAAGCGAGTCGAGTATAGAATGGTGATTTTGGAAAAAAAATTCTCTTTATTTCTAAATTGTATGGTAGGCATGTGATAGAATTTACTTTTTCTTTCATATTCATAACACAACGTTACAAGTTGTTTGTTACTTGCAAATTGTGTGAGGCTCTAAAGGAAATTAATTTGTTAAACTTATTAGTTTGATCTTTCTCTCTCTCTCCTTCTAATTTTGATATTAACTAGTGTCTGTCTTCGCCATTTCCAGTTGCTTTGGGACTTGCTTTCTAGCTTGAGCAAGATCAAGTTGTCAAACTCTCTGCTTTTGGGCAGAGAGGAAACCTGATAAAACTATGCCAAAGGCAGAGTCTCATCTAGGAAGATAGACAAACCTAATGCTGTGTATGCGGAGTCTATGGGCAATTATTGCGCACTTTCATTTTGTTTGCTATATAGAATTTCTTAAAAATTTTTAAAATATTTAAAAATATACTAAGTAACATATTCTCAGAAAATCCACAAACCAATTTTCTTTTTTTGGTTACTTTGCAGTATAAGCACCAAATGCCCCTCGGCAATGAAAATGTTCCATTATGGTGTGAAACTGCCTGATTATTTCTAAAATGACATTAAAAGTTTGCGCTCTGTTGCCCTTTAGAATTTATCGACAATGTAAGTTCGATCTCTTTTGTGTTGTCCAACCGCCATTACTAGTGTTGTTTACATACGTTTGCCTTGAATATAATGTGCAGGAACTTAATTAACAGCCTTTTTACTGCTTTATGTATCTTCTTACTCGTCATGATTACTGCGCAATTTTTGTGAAAGTTATTTTAAAATGCGCTTTCTTTTTTTCTTTTCTTTTTTTTAACCCTAGAACACTAACCATGGGTATATAGTACCCAGGGCAAATTTTCCTATTTTTAATTACAATTTTCAGTACCTGATTTTCTTACCTAAATAATGTTTTTCAGTTCCTATTAATGTTAACTCAAAGTACAAAGTTTGAAGTGCCTGCATGTAAAATATTTCAAATAAAGATTTATATTTAATATTTCTTTTGATATTTTCAAAATCGGGTATGATATACCCATGGTTAGTAGTGGTGTAACTTTAATTGATGGTTAGTGTTCTAGGGTTAAAGGAAGCTTTAAATGAATAGTCTTTATTTAATTGGTATTAATTCCTTTTTTTCCAATTAAGTGTTTCTTTGTAGAAGTGAAGCTTTAAATAATGAATTCTTTTTTTTTTTTTTATTAAATTGGTTTAATTTTCTTATAGAAACAATTGAAAGCTTTTCTAAATAAATAATGTCATGGGTAAACCCTTTTTCCAAATAAAAAAACATCATTGAAAAAGGAAAACATCATTTATTTTTTTTTAAACCTTTTTCCCTTCTCGAGGTAAACATGTAAACAAAGCCAGTAATGGCAGCTGTTCTGTCGATGCTACGCAAAAGAAGTTAAACTTACACTGTTCGTAACTCCTAAAGGGTAATAGAGTGCAAATTTTTAATGTCATTTTTGAAATAATCAGGCAGTTTCACACCATAATGGAACATTTTAATTACTGTGGGCATTTTACAAATTAACCTTTTTTTTTTAGGAAAACATTTTTGTTCTTAATTCTTTTTCAGGTCTTAAAAGGAAAAATAACTACAAATGTTTGTAAAAACAAATTTTAAGGAAATAACTATGTTATTGTTAATGCTATATTCATTAAAATATTTAACAAAATTGGAGAGACAGTTATTAAATTTTGAAAGAATTAAAAAAAATCTGGAAAAAAATGAAACAATCTGTTATTTATTATAGAAAATGCCATTAAAAACCCAGATTCCATTTAAGATTAACAATTCTGTCCACGATTCTGTGATCGCAGAAAATTAGTTCCTCTATTCATGTCTTTGTTGTTTTTATCAATAAAGGAGTTGTTTAACAAATGTCTGTTATCTTTTGAAGGTGGCATGTACCATGGCAAACTGGTTTTCCCTCGAGAATATCCTTTCAAGCCACCAAGTATCTACATGCTGACCCCCAGTGGAAGATTCAAGTGTAATACAAAGTAGGTATTCTATTTCCACATTTTCTTTCCTTTTAGAACTGCGGCCAAATTCAGTATTGTCTTATGAGTCTCTTTGTCGGCATCTTCATTTTTCTTTGTTGTTTTTATATATAAGGCTAAAGGAATTAAATATCTTCCTTAAACCCCCTTTTTTATTGTGACATTATGTTTGGTAATAAATTAAGGTATCAGTCTTATAACCCAAAACTGAACACTTCATATTTTATCCAATTTACAATTGTTACTTAAAAAATATGATTTCCCAATAGGTACATTTCTTAAATCAGTCTTGGATTAGAGAACAGGAAAGAATAGCAAATGGGTTACCCCATTTTATGTCCTCATCCAGTTTTTATGCATCTTAATTTTGGTTCCCAAGAAGCACATTTCTTTGAATTGCTTTCATCGTTCTTGGATTAGAGAACAGGAAAGAATGAAGCAAGAATTGGGGTTCAGTTTACAAATTGGTTAGAATAGAAAATAGTTTTCTTTGAATTCCTTTCATCATTTTTGGATTATACGAGAAAGTATGCCATTGTCACTAATCACTCTGTGCATTTTTTTTTTTTTTCTTCTCAGAGATTCTTATCGCTTCTCCTCAGCCTAATACCACAAACCATTATCTCACTTCATCATTGAAAATCAAAAGTCATCTCTTCACTATACAGGAGATTAGCTCATCATAATAAATCCCACAGCATGTGGGGTCTGTATCTGGCAAATCTTTGCTCCAAACATGAAATGTTGCTGATTACTCGTCAGTAAGATAAGTGAGAGGACCTGGTGAGGGAGAAAACTTGCCTACAGACTTCTTTTTTAGGCCTTCTACTTGATATGAAGCCAAACTTGATTTGAGAAAATTGGAGAACATGACTACTTTTTGTACCTGTAAATCTTATCTTCTTGCTCGTTCCTGATTAGTCAGTTCAAAGACCAATGAAAAGATTTTACTACATCCTGTTTTATTTATACTGTTATCCCCCCACCCAGGACTTATGAGTATCAACAAGCCCTGTCAAATATATTTTGTTTCAAAAATGCAATATATTTCCATACTACTAGGGTGGCAAGCCAATCCCTATTGCAGACTCCTGCTCAGGTGCATTTGTATTTATTCAACACCCACAGAGCCCACCTGTGGTCTACACTGCAACTATACTGAGCAGACCGTAGTTACAGTTTCTGGGAAAGAGCGTGTTATCTAGCGTAATCAACAATTTGAACAAGGCCAGCACACTCAAGCCCTCAGCCACAATGACTTGTGACTTTGTGTTAGCACCATCTTCCCAATTTCACTCACAAGGCTTGGGTCAACCTGTGGTATGGTTTTCAGGTGCTGCACACTGGGATCGACCCCTCCAGTCTGATAACATCAAGAAGTCTCTTTCCTGACAAATCGACCATGGTGAGATTCAAAACCGGGTCTCATGGTCAGAATGTGAACATTCTAACCACTCGGCCGGCCATGTGCCCATATATACTTTGCCATTTATGCTTTGTTATAGACTGACAATGTTACAAAAAAATGAACCAAGAATCGGGGTTCAGTTTACAACTTGGTTAGAATATAGGAATGTATCCCCCACTTTATGACCACCTATAATTTTCTTACTTTCAAATATTCTTTACTGTCTGTAATAGCTGGGACTATTTATATTCAGACCATTTCCCTCATCTTTGTTGTTGTTATCACAGTGTTTCCGGTGTTGTGCTCTCTGACCTTCCTCAGGTGTATATTGATCTGGGTAGCTTACAGGGCGTTCTGAACAACCCTTTATTTAATCTACGGGGTAGACTTCTCCTTAGTAGACTTAGTATAAGAATAAATAAAAGATGAGAGCTGTCCTGGGATAGATGATAAACTACATCCAACAGCAAGGCCTCTGATCAAGAGGTTTTGAGGAGTGTGGAACCACCTTTTAATTGCAGGTGTTCCCAGGTTCACCCTGGCCCGGGGTGGTAGTACCTGTTAAGGTCCCAGCTATGGGCAAATAGTTAACACCCAAACTTGGGTCAAAATACTATGAAAGTGTAAAAATAGTTTTTTTTTAATACCAGTAATACTTTGTAAAAAAAATTATTACCAGCAATAATTATCAGCAATATTAAAAAAAAAAAAAAATTACCAGCAATACAAACAGCTATACATTTTTTGAAGAAAAAATATTTCCAGAAATAGATTTTTGAAGAAAAAATATTTCCAGTAATACATTTTTTTTTTGGGGGGGGGGGAATATTACGAGCAATAAAAAAGTTTTGGGTATTAAATAACCCATTGAGGTGTTGATATGCTGTCAAACAAACCAAACCAAACCCAAAAATGAGAGCCTCTGGTAAAGGGAGAAAGACAAGCAACAGCAAGTCAACAGCAACAGTAGCAATCAAACATAACATCACAGGCAGCACTAATCAGCAGGCAGGTTAGGTTTAAGCCTCCATGTTCACCATAGAGAATTGCCCTATGTTACAATAGCCTAGTGAATTGAAGCATTGATTCGTTAATTTAGTGATATAGGAATTGTGAGTTCATCCCTCAGCTGGGCAGTGTGTACATCGATTCAGTAGACACAGATGAGCAAGAAATAGACAAGATGTCTTTAGACATGGTTAAGGGAATGAGAACAGTCCACTACCATAGATTAAATAAAGGCTTCAGTTCAATCCCTGGGCTGAGCAGTGTTTACTTGGATTAAGTGGAAACACGGCAAACAATAACTGAAGAGTACTAAAAATACGAACTAGACGAGTTATCCCATGACATGTGCAGTGGAATAAGAACAGTCTATCCCTGTTGATTAAATAAAGGGTTCAGTTCAGAATTCCATAAATATATTTATCAAGGTAACCTATGTAGTGCGCAATAACTGAGCAGTACTAAAAATAAAAACTAGACAATATAACTCTAGACATGGCCAGTGGAATGGGAACAGTCTATCCCTGTTGATTAAATAAAGGGTTCAGTTCAGAATTCCATAAATATATTTATCAAGGTAACCTACGTAGTGCGCAATAACTGAGCAGTACTAAAAATAAGAACTAGGCAATATAACTCTAGACATCGCCATTGGAATGGGAACAGTCTATCCCTGTTGATTAAATAAAGGGTTCAGTTCAGAATTCCATAAATATATTTATCCAGGTAACCTACGTGCTTCGCAATAACTGAGCAGTACTAAAAATAAGAACTAGACAATATAACTCTAGACATCGCCATTGGAATGGGAACAGTCTATCCCTGTTGATTAAATAAAGGGTTCAGTTCAGAATTCCATAAATATATTTATCCATGTAACCTACGTGCTTCGCAATAACTGAGCAGTACTAAAAATAAGAACTAGACAATATAACTCTAGACATCGCCATTGGAATGGGAACCGTCTATCCCTGTTGATTAAATAAAGGGTTCAGTTCAGAATTCCATAAATATATTTATCAAGGTAACCTACGTAGTGCGCAATAACTGAGCAGTACTAAAAATAAGAACTAGACAATATAACTCTAGACATGGCCAGTGGAATGGGAACAGTCTATCCCTGTTGATTAAATAAAGGGTTCAGTTCAGAATTCCATAAATATATTTATCCAGGTAACCTACGTGGTTCGCAATAACTGAGCAGTACTAAAAATAAGAACTAGACAATATAAGTCTAGACATCGCCATTGGAATGGGAACAGTCTATCCCTGTTGATTAAATAAAGGGTTCAGTTCAGAATTCCATAAATATATTTATCCAGGTAACCTATGTAGTGCGCAATAACTGAGCAGTACTAAAAATAAGAACTAGACAATATAACTCTAGACATGGCCAGTGGAATGGGAACAGTCTATCCCTGTTGATTAAATAAAGGGTTCAGTTCAGAATTCCATAAATATATTTATGCAGGTAACCTACGTGGTGCGCAATAACTGAGCAGTACTAAAAATAAGAACTAGACAATATAACTCAAGACATGGCCAGTGGAATGTGAACAGTCTATCCCTGTTGATTAAATAAAGGGTTCAGTTCAGAATTCCATAAATATATTTATCCAGGTAACCTACGTGGTGCGCAATAACTGAGCAGTACTAAAAATAAGAACTAGGCAATATAACTCAAGACATGGCCAGTGGAATGGGAACAGTCTATCCCTGTGTATTAAATAAAGGGTTCAGTTCAGAATTCCATAAATATATTTATCCAGGTAACCTACGTGGTGCGCAATAACTGAGCAGTACTAAAAATAAGAACTAGACAATATAACTCTAGACATGGCCAGTGGAATAGGAACAGTCTATCCCTGTTGATTAAATAAAGGGTTCAGTTCAGAATTCCATAAATATATTTATCCAGGTAACCTACGTGGTTCGCAATAACTGAGCAGTACTAAAAATAAGAACTAGGCAATATAACTCTAGACATGGCCATTGGAATGGGAACAGTCTATCCCTGTTGATTAAATAAAGGGTTCAGTTCAGAATTCCATAAATATATTTATCATGGTAACCTACGTAGTGCGCAATAACTGAGCATTACTAAAAATAAGAACTAGACAATATAACTCTAGACATGGCCAGTGGAATGGGAACAGTCTATCCCTGTTGATTAAATAAAGGGTTCAGTTCAGAATTCCATAAATATATTTATCAAGGTAACCTACGTAGTGCGCAATAACTGAGCAGTACTAAAAATAAGAACTAGACAATATAACTCTAGACATGGCCAGTGGAATGGGAACAGTCTATCCCTGTTGATTAAATAAAGGGTTCAGTTCAGAATTCCATAAATATATTTATCAAGGTAACCTACGTAGTGCACAATAACTGAGCAGTACTAAAAATAAGAACTAGGCAATATAACTCTAGACATGGCCAGTGGAATGGGAACAGTCTATCCCTGTTGATTAAATAAAGGGTTCAGTTCAGAATTCCATAAATATATTTATCAAGGTAACCTACGTAGTGCGCAATAACTGAGCAGTACTAAAAATAAGAACTAGGCAATATAACTCTAGACATCGCCATTGGAATGGGAACAGTCTATCCCTGTTGATTAAATAAAGGGTTCAGTTCAGAATTCCATAAATATATTTATCCAGGTAACCTACGTGGTTCGCAATAACTGAGCAGTACTAAAAATAAGAACTAGACAATATAACTCAAGACATGGCCAGTGGAATGGGAACAGTCTATCCCTGTGTATTAAATAAAGGGTTCAGTTCAGAATTCCATAAATATATTTATCCAGGTAACCTATGTGGTGCGCAATAACTGAGCAGTACTAAAAATAAGAACTAGACAATATAACTGTAGACATGGCCAGTGGAATGGGAACAGTCTATCCCTGTTGATTAAATAAAGGGTTCAGTTCAGAATTCCCTGTAGGTTACCTAAATCAATATATGGCCGAACCATTGTGATAACAACAAAGATGAGGACAATCATCCAAATGTGAATAGTGAACATGTTCTTTTATTTTTGTATTACCAGTGGATCCTGACATGGAACTCAATTTCACTTTTTCAATTTCGAAATGTCAAATTTATCAGGATTTTTTTTTTTTTTTGTCAAATGATTCATTTCTTACATATTATTTTATTTTTATTACTTAGGTTATGCCTGTCAATTAGTGATTTCCACCCAGACACATGGAACCCTGCCTGGTCTGTATCAACTATCCTCACAGGCCTTCTAAGTTTTATGGTAAGTATCTTTGCATTCTTATGTTTGGTTGGGGATTCTGCATCTCTTTGTATTAGTTGTCATGGGTAAGACATTAAACTACGTCCACGTCCTGGGTAAGACGATAAACTACGTCCAGCAGCAAGGCCTCTGATCAGGAGGTTTTGAGGAGTGTGGAGCCACCTCTTAATTGCAGGTGTTCCCAGGTTCGCCCTGATCCGGGGTGGTAGCACCTGTTAGGGTCTCAGCTATGGGCAAATAGTTAAGTATTACCAGCAATACTTTTTTGAAAATAATTATTACTAACAATACAATTTTGAAGGAAAAATATTACTATAAACAGATTTTTGACAAAACAAAATATCACCAGTAATAAAAAAAAATTAAATAACCCATTGAGGTTGATATGCCGTAAAATAAAATAAACCAAACCCATCTAAACCAAAGAATACATATTCTATTCATATGAATCTATCCTAAAAATGTTGTCGGCATTAAATAATCCATTGAGGTTGATATGCCGCAAAATAAAATAAACCAAACCAATCTAAACCAAAGAATACATATTCTATTCATACGAATCTATACTAAAAATGTTGTCGGCATTAAGTAACCCATCGAGGTTAATATGCTATAAATTTAACCAAACCAAACCAATCTTTGTATTAGTGCTGAAATTTGCATAAAACTTGTAGGGGAAAAATTTATGGAATTCATTGACCAAAATATTAGAATTAATTTGTATTTCTTGTCGATATAATGCCTCTTACAGAATTCCTCAGCATACAATGTGTCAATACTGCATGATATTACAAGGTTTTGTTGATTCTCTCACTATGGTGCAATCTACTATCCCTGTCAAAAATGATGAAATCTAGTCTGATGCTTCTGCTATATATGTAGAGCTTCTTGATAAAATCCAAAGAATCTGCAGTGTTATCCGTCCTGACTCGAGATCTCAGCTTCAATCATTTTCCAACCATTGTAACCTAGTCTCTTTTCTATAAATGTTTTTATAGTAATTGTTATGATGAGCTTTCATCTTTGGTAGATTGGCAGGCTATGTTTTATCATTTTATGTTCAAATGGCCAGATGTAACCATAAGTGCTATTGTAATATTTTCTTCTCTTGCACCTCTTCCCTGTGGAACTCTCTACAATCTTCAAAAATTTAAATGCCATGTCAATCATTATTTTTTTATTTCTTTTTTTTGTCCTTTTTCTTCAGTGTTTTCTCAGTTTCTTTCACTCCGTCGTGCCTTAGTGGTTTTATCACCTTGCATGGGGTGAAATGATTTAAATAACCAAAAAGTAACACACTTCGCAGATGTTTACCATAGTTATTTAATTAGTAGATAAACTAATCCCAGATAGGATGCAAAATATTTTTGTTTTTATTCAATAGCTGAATATTCTGGCTTCATAAAATTATACCTTAACAAACTAGATTAAATTAATGTAATTGATTTTTTTTTTTCCCAGACATGCAGTCAAAGATCTATAATTCTCAAAATGGGCGTGCGTGTGTGCGTTTGATCAGATGTTGTTTATGCATTTCCAGTTTGCAACGGATGTGCATGTGCTATAATGGATAACAGCACAGAATTAGAAATTGGAAAGTTGACTTCAAATTTCCAGTTGGGTTCATTATATTCACTTATGGGCAAAGTACCCTTGGGATAAAAATATGACCTGCAAAGGGTTGATAAGCTGTAGAAAATGAATCAATGAAATACTGATTAGCTATACAGGCATGTCTTTTAGATTTATTTACACTCTGGCCACAAATTGAGGGATAATTTTTTTTTTTTTTTTTATGGAACCATTTTTCCTTTCAATTAGGTCTGCGCAATTCTACAGAGGCTTACGGGCATATCATGTTGAAGCAACCACCAAAGTTAAGCAACAGTGAGCTTGGTCAGTACCTAGATGGGTGACTTCTTGGAAATACCATCTACTATAAGCATGGATGTGCGGGTGGTATGGATTACATCCACATCATGTTGAAATACAGGTTCTAGTACAACCACTGAAGTTAAGCAACATTGAACCTGGTCAGTACCTAGATGGGGGACGTTTTAGGAATACCAAGCACTTTAAACACGGATGTGCATGTGCTATAATGGATAACAGCACAGAATTAGAAATTGGAAAGTTGACTTCAAATTTCCAGTTGGGTTCGTTATATTCACTTATGGGCAAAATACCCTTGGGATAAAAATATGACCTGCAAAGGGTTGATAAGCTGTAGAAAATGAATCAATGAACTACTGATTAACTATACAGGCATGTCTTTTAGATTTTACACTCTGGCCACAAATTGAGGGATCAGCCTACACATTGATTGCAATATAGAATTGATCTCCCATTTATACCCAGAATATAATCAATTTCTCATTATGTATGAATCCACCTCTTCTCCCCCTAGCAATGGATTAATTAGTAGGACTTGTATCAGTAAAAACATCATTATCTTCAAATGAAATTCTTACATTTAAAATGTTTTCTTTTATAAATAACCTGCAAAAGGTTGATAAACAATAAAAAAAAAAATCAACTAATCAATCATAGTTCCAGAAAGCTGATTACCACTATCTTCTCTTATAGGCAAAAGTTACATTGTTATGAGGTGTTTGTCGTAAACTGGCGTTTTTCTTATTTTGTATTTTACTTTTAATGTCTTTTGGGTTGTGCCTTTGATGTTCCATGTGTGTTTTGTGAGTGGCATGCGTAGTTTTTGTTGTTCAATGATATCTTATGTGAGTAACATCTGTTTCTGGGAACCTTCTGTTATTTTGATATATAGATGGAGATCAATAAATCATTAAATTGGTCATTAATCTTTACCACACCACAGGCGACAATAGTCACCATAGAATTCTCTCCCTTTGCTACTCTAGGCACATTCTGGCGCACAAGACGTTTGCTATAAATAAACACTTGTCAACGGTTATTTCCGGTATTTTAAGCTGGAAATCACCTACTACTACTTTGGAACAAGGTTAAACTACCATTTTCCAACGACATTTTGAATTCTTCTAGACTCGACACGCGGTGTAACCTCAGTTAAATCCCTGTTAATTTTTTTGCGTTTTTTTTTTTTGTAAACAAAAATGGCCACGTCAATATCCAACAAAGTCTTTATTCAGGAGTTTTTCTTTGATTATCATTCTGATGATGATTTTGAGTGGATATTGAGTGGTTGAAGGTGATAACCACGATCTACGCCTGACTAATTTTATGGAAGCTACTGGCAACCATCAATATAACTAATAGCCTTTCTGAACGCAAATTATTTTGTCTATTTATAAATGATGAAATAATAACTTTATTCATCAATGAGACAACTAAATATGAGTCGAGTGAAAGAAAGAAGGAACAAACAAATGCTAGTGTCTTCTTGTAATGTAAACACGGGGAGACATGTCACTTTTTTGACAAAATAAAAGCTTTTTTAGCGATTTTGCTTCTTATTGCACCCCCAGATCTCTGCAAGGAGTAATAAGAGTTAAGGTACATTGAATTTATGTATTTTTTAATGTGTTTGTTTTTTATTTCGCATTTCAACTTTTTGTTTTCAACTTCGAAACATGCATACAAAACATAATGCATTACATCAAAATATTACTCATTCATTCTTTTATTAGTTTACAAAAATGAAAATCTATACGCACAATACAAAGAAAGTTATAACAATTTTAAAACAGTAGGCAAAAATGAAAATAATACTGATGTCTAGTTTATCCGGCTTGTGTTGCATGGTGCTGAGTCCTGTTGCCAGACATAGGGTCTTCCAGCAGCCTCCCTCTTGATATTAAAGAATTTTGTCCATAAATCAGTGATTTAGATAGGGCTATTTTCCTAGCTAAAATCATAGAAGATCAACTAATAATTGTAAAAGAAAAATATTATGGAACATCACTACTATTTGACAACAAAATAGCATGGTAATAGAAATGCACAGAAAGAACATTTGATGTAACCATGGGAAGCTATGACGGAACTTAGGCCTAGGAATTGGCCAGTGTATATACAAACATGACATTGGATTGGGTAGAGAAAATGGACTGATAATCTTAAGAAAATACAACAGGTGAAAAATTGTTTGTAAAGAAGTAGGAATTGAAGTTAACTTTTATACAACTTAGACTGTGTTTTAATTACTCAATAACTCAATAATGAATCAATTTCATTTTGATCATTAAGGGATGAGCAATTTACTTCAATTATTTTTTTTTTATCTTTTGTAGTTGGAGAAAAGTCCAACTCTGGGAAGTCTTGAAACTTCAGACTACACTGTAAGTATTTCCCTATTCTTATCGATTTTTTTTTTTTTTTTTTTTTTGGTGGTGGGTAAAAAGAATTTTTTTTACAGTTATCTATACATTAAATTAATTTCTCTTATATTTATCTACTTATGGTTACTTTTCCTCATGTTCTTTTCTTCAATGGTTAAGCAATATCAATTTGAAATAATGTAAGATAGGTTCCCATATATATATATATATATATATATATATATATGTATGTATGTATGTATGTATGTATGTATGTATGTATGTATATATATATATATCTTGAGTGTAAATAGTGTAAATCCTTTTTTAGTACTATGTGACCAATATATAGGAGTCAATGTGCCATAAAACCACATTCAGAATGAGAACCCTGGAGATGGGATTAAAGACTATGAGAATCTACTTGAAAATCCTTGTTTGGCAATACATGACCATTATATAGGAGTCAGTGTGCCATAAAACCACATTCAGAATGAGAACTTTGGGGAGGGGATTAAAGACTATGAGAATCTACTTGAAAATCCTTGTTTGGCACTATATGACCATTATAGAGATGTCTGTTTGCCATAAAATTATATTAAATGATCACTGAGCTTTGTATTGAACTCTTGTACAGGTTGTTAGTGTTGCACATTTCATCCTCTGTGACTGCGTATCCTAAGGCAAGATAAAACTAAAATTGAAATGACTAAACTGCTTGTGTCCATTACAAATAAAATAATGAAACCAATATCTTTTTCAGAAACGACAGTTGGCTGCTCAAAGTAAGCAGTTTAACCTCCAGAACAAGACATATTGTGATCTTTTCCCAGAAATTGTTGAGGTAAGAAAAAAATATTTTCCCAGAGTTCAATATCTCTGCCAAATCTTTTCTCTCAAAGAACAAAAATTCTTTCTTTACTTCATCTTGGGAGTTGAGCCAGTGGTTGGTCAAAGAAAAGTCTCTTCATATCTTGATCTGTTCATGCCTCTATCTAGACCTAATATATATATATATATATATATATAGTCATCCACGTACAATCCTGTTTTGCTGTATCATATCTCATCAGTGTAGCTCGACATCCGATTGCTTCAAGCCAGGATTGAAACTCAAACAATTTGGCATCAGTCAGAGATTCTGGCCCTAAGCTATCGGCGTATGGTAGTGAAAGGGAAATTTTTAACATATTATATACATGATGTTTACAAACACCAGTAGTCAATAGCACTATATATATATATAGTTTTAAGTATCTGTCTATATTTCTAAGATGAGGTATTATGTACCTTATTTACATTATTCGGACTATTGTCAATACCTGGTTCAGGCAGTGGAGAATTTTCAGAGGGAAATTAACAGGAGATAACTGATAACTGACATCCATTAAACATGGCATGTGGAACTAGAACAGTCCACCCCAGTGAGCGAAATAAAGGGTTCAGTTTGACATTCCAACCACCTGAAGAAGGCCGGAGCGTAGAACGGCCAAAACGTTGTAATAAATATGGCAACAACGATGAGGACAATAGTCCAAATAATGTAAATAATGTATATAGTTTTAAGGTATGCTATTATTTATGAGTTAAAGTCGTTGATATCAAGAATAGACTGTAAATATAAATGTGAACATTGAGGTCAGCGGCAACAATCTGTTTCATGCAGAAACATAATCGTCTGGCCTGAGGAATACATTTAAGCATGAAACATGATCGCCTTCCCAGACCGACACAAATTGCTAAACAAATTATCAGAGCTTATCTCAAAATGCAGACACAGAAACAGATTTTTACTATGTCATTTAAAAATCCCAAACTAAAAATTAATACCATGTAAAATGACACCATGGAAATTTGAACCATGTGTGTATGGGAGTATAGCCGGCCACTTGTATTTAAGGATACCTGTCTATTAGGGTGGCTAGCCAATCCCTATTGCAGACGCTTGCTCAGACGCATTTATTTTTATTCAACACCCACAGAGCCAACCTTTGGTTTATACTGCAACTATGCTGAGCAGACCTTAGTTGCAGTTTCTGGGAAAGAGCGTGTTATCTAGTGTGATCAATAGTTTGAACAAGGCCAGCACACTAAAGCCTTCAGCCATGATAACTTGTGACTTCATGCTAGGACAGCTATCGACGGCTCCCATTCACAAGGCTCGGGTCAACCCATGGTTTGATTTCCAGGCACTTTCCAAAGGTGCCACACACTGGGATTCTTCCCTCCAGTCCAGTAACATCAGGAAGTTTCCTTCCTGACAAATATATATATGGGTGTATATAATGACAAAACAGAAAAAAAAATTTGTATGACATTTCATCCTTTAGGACTCCATCAGACTAAAGTGATGCTAAAGTTTGATCGTTTTTGTTTTTCTCGGAAGTCTTATATGTTTAGTTTAAAGTAGGTACCTCAAATTTTTCGGCATGAATTTTCAATACCTAAGGTTTAAAATGAATTTTTAAAAATGAAAAAAGCATTCTTGATGATTTTATTTTAAATTTATTTGAAAGCTAAAGGATTAAATTTATTATTTCCAGTAAGTAAAATATTCTGGTGTATTTCAGATAGAAATTATATCGATTGGAATGTCAAATTTAATTTTAATTTCTTAAAATTTTCTTAAAAGTGGCCATTTTCTTAATTTTTAAGAAATTTGTAAACAAAACAAATTTATTGATTTTAAAATTCTTTCAAAAATATATGTATTTCTGACATGTTATTTGAGTAAAATTTGAAAATTTAATGTTAAATTAATCTGATTTGAAATAAATATTACTTATAACATAAAAAGGTAATATACAACCATTTGTTAATAATTGGTCCTGTTTATCTGAGGCGATGATTGATGGACAATTGAGTGACGAAACAATGACAGCTAGTATGGCTGACTAGAATTGACAAATTTACGAAATCTAAGCGAACACATTTTTTGGGGGGGTTTTAACTACCTAGTAATTTTTACAAATGAACATTTTTCGCAGTTATCTAATAATTTATTGATTTTTATTTACCTTTCGAAGATGATTTATGCAAAATTAAAAAAATTTAAAATACTATAAAGTTTTCTTAAATTAATTTATCTGTAAAGAGACAAAACCCTTAGAACACCTGACCTTTTCATAATGACACGTTTAGCTTTTCATAGATGAAAAAAGGGAACAAATCGAGTAAAAAAAATAAAAAAAGTATTTAAAAAATAGAATAATGTAACTAGTTTTAGTAATTTTTTCAATTTTGGATTCGTAAATTTCATTTCCACTTAATTACTATATCACTTTCAGGAAATAGCCCAATACAGAATTTTACACAATTTTAAATTATTATAAATTATTATAATTAAAATGAAAAAAAAAAAAATGAAAAAAATCTTGTAAAAAATCATTATTCATCAAAAACATTTTATTTCTTCAGACAATAATGTCCTTAATATAACATATTTACAAAAGCAATTAAAATCTTTTCTAATTAAATAATGTCATAGTTTTATTGCATTCATTATTTTTCAATTCAGAGCAGATTTTCAGTTAGAATAGGACAAGTTTGAAAAAGAAAAAATAATTAGGTGATTTACATTCTCCAATGAGTCCTAATTTTAACAAATAATAAAATGAAGAAATAAAAAGATTTTTTTTGTGAAATT
>OZ038517.1:7690214-7850214 GCA_964036315.1 Acanthosepion esculentum | reverse complement strand
CATCTCTCCTTTTTCCCTTCCTTGTCACCTTGCACTTAAGACATCAACTCTCCTCCCTGCAGGTATAGTAAAATTAATGATTTTTCATTGTTTTATGTATGAAATTGTGCACAAAGTTATTAAGTTCTTAAATAGCATAAAGGTATGTTTACTGCTCAGCACAAGTATTGAACTGATAGCATTCAGCTAATGTAAACTTTTCCATTAATAAGTTAACCTGTCCCACCTGCAGTTGAAATGGGTTATACCCATTGAGTTTTATACAAACCTATTTGTGATATCAAGAGGAGAAACTTCTCCTCTGAGTAGATGCTGCAGTTGTAGCATCTGTTCCATCTCCCCCATTGCACAGATAGAATCTTGTTCCTCTTTCCCATTGTGCAGACAGCATCTTGTTCCACTCACCCATTGCACAGACAGAATCCTCTCTCCCATTGTGCAGACAGAATCCTGTTCCTCTCTCAAATTGCACACACAGAATCTTGTTCCTCTCTCCCATTTTGCAGACAGAATCTTGTTCCTCTCACCCATTGCACAGATAGAATCTTGTTCCTCTCTCTCATTGTGCAGACAGAATCTAGTTCCATCTCCACCATTGCACAGACAGAATCTTGTTCCTCTCACCCATTGCACACACAGAATCTTGTTCCTCTCTCCCATTGCGCAGATAGAATCATGTTCCATCTCCCCCATTGCACACAGAATCATGTTCCATCTCCCCCATTGCACACAGAATCTTGTTCCTCTTTCCCATTGTGCAGACAGAATCTTGTTCCTCTCACTCATTGCACAGACAGAATATTGTTCCTTTCTCGCAATGTGCAGACAGAATATTGTTCCACTCTCCCATTGTGCAGACAGCATCTTATCCCTAGCTCCCATTGCACAGACAGAGTCTTGGTCCATAACATCTATTCCATAGCAGTGATATGACCAACTTAGGCTGCTGGTCTATGCTGGTCATAGGTTGTCTAAGTGGAAACAGATCACCATGTTAAAAACCGACCTTGAGTCACAACCTGATTCAGTGGCAGGTTTCAAGGTAAATGCCAGGAAGTGGCCTAGAGACTATGATCATATTGTAGTATCTGTTCTGTTGCCATAACCAGCTAAGACATTTTGACCAGTGGCCCTATGTATGTGATCGGCTTCCCCACATAAATTGATATTGTTTTTAAATGGCTGTGTGTAGTTGCTACCCAGCACAAGTATTGAACTGATAACCTTCAGCTAATGTAAACTTGTGCTTTAATAATTTGACCTGTTCCACCTGCAGCAAAAATTGGTTGTGCTCATTGAAAGACAGGCGCAACCAAGGAAAATCACACTGGGAGGTGTCCGGCCCTAGGGAATAGACGCCTGAGGCTGAAACCTATCATTGCACTAGGGAGAGGGATCAGTATTTGCACCGAGGCCAGGGCAAACGACGGAGGCGTGGGCTCGAGGAATTTTTGTTCCGAGTGTATGCGCTCGAGTTCCCCCATATTAAACTCCTCCTTGTGTCACATCCCAAATCAGTGGGGAAACCAGGGTAAATATACATGAAATCAATTTGCCTTTGACCAAAATTACCGTCCCTGCAGGCTTTACCTATCCTTCAGGAAAAGGTGAGTTTCTTGCCTGGTGCCTGAGGCATACCCAAGATCTCGTTCTGAATGTGGTTTTATGGCACACTGACTCTTATATAATGGTCATGTAGTGCCAAACAAGGATTTTCAAGTAGATTCTCATAGCCTTAATGATTAATCCTATAACCAGGATTCTGATTCTGAATATGATTTTATGGCCAATTGACTCCTATATAATGGTCATGTAATATTATTAGTAGTATTTTCAAGTAGATTCTCATAGTCTTTAATCCCATCTACAAGGTTCTGAATCTGTATGTGGTTTTATGGCTCACTGACTCCTATATAATGGTCATGTAGTGCCAAACAAGGATTTTCAAGAAGATTCTCAGAGTCTTTAATCCCATCTCCAAGGTTCTCATTCTGAATGCGCTTTTATGGCACATTGACTCCTATATAATGGTCATCTAGTGCCAAACAAGGATTTTCAAGAAGATTCTCATAGTCTTAATCCTATATCCAAGGTTCTGATTCTGAATGTGGTTTTATGGCACACTGACTCCTAACTAATGCCAAGCCGTATATACAGGGTGTCCATAAAGTGTTTCTTTTTCGTAGATTTCAGTAGTGTTGTCTTATACCGCTTTTCCCTGAAGTTCCTCTGCACTTTAAAAAATTCATAACTTTATTTGTATTTGCGATAGAAATAATTTGTAAAAAGTATTAGAAAGAAGTAAATCTATATTTTTTAATGTTTTATTGAAATTTTATTTAAGTTTCCACATGTCCTCCATCATTAGCAATAGAAAGGGTAATACGATTTTGCAGTTCACGGAAAACATTTGCCTGAAAGCCTGAAATCACATTAGTTATTTCAGCTTCACTTAAAACTTGGTACATTAAAATTCATAACCTTTTTTACAGAGTATTTCTATCGCAAATACAAATAAAGTATATAAATAATATTCCGGTAGAATCTTGCACCAAGGCCACCTGAGAATTGAAAAAACAAATCTTTCATGCCAGACAATCACTTTTCTGGTCAAACTTCAACGCATACGATAGTAAACTTAAGGGCATAGCATGAATAACAGAAACCGTTACGGTGCCCAAGCTACTCATGAACGATGAGATCCCTATCAAAACTTGGACAAAAGATGTAAAGACCTGTTCAAAGTTAATGGGAGAAGCTACATCAAATACTTTCACAGCAGTAAACCCTTCATCAATTGTGATAAACACATGGAAATATATATGCAAGATATGGAATTCAAAAATAGTCTTTTCTGACAAAGTCCAGAATTCTCAGCAATCTGGGGTATTAAACATGACACCAGTAGCTCAAATCAATGGAATGGTAGAAATAACCCTAGAGACCGTTTTGAAATGTATAAAAATGGGCGATGACAGATACCTGACATTGCTAAATCTACTCATGTCATGGGACTAGGAACATGACACCAGTAGCAGAGAATTTACCCAATTCAATGGAATGGTAGAAGGAACCATAGAATGTGTACAAGGACCAAATTAAATTGCATAAGTACTGGCGACATTTGTCAGTCATCTCGTCATCACAGGTGCTCAGAATCCGTTACAAGCAAACAGATCATCAACATAGATTCCAGGACACCAGTCAGCCTTACCTGAGGAAACAGAGCGATGTATAATCGGAAGAACAGTTTACACATTTTAAATTCATACCAGTACACAGCAAAAATACAAAATCCTCCCTCCCGAAATATATATATATATATATATATATATATATATATATATATGTTTGCAACAGTACAAAAGCGTATTAAGGCATAAAAAACATTTTTTTTATTATAGGCCATGACAGATTTAAAATAAAAACCCCAGTCAACCGGTTTCGTGCCCTCTCATCAGAACTGTTAACGGGGAATAGAAATTATGAAGAACAAGAAAGTCTGTAATGGATGACATGAATAAATGGGCAGGGAAGAGAATATATATATATATATATATATATATATATATATATATATATATATATATATATATATATATATATATATAATAAAAGTAACACCAACAAAGATGCTAGAGACACAGCACAGTAAGCCCAAGCAAACAGTCTCTTTGTTTAAAAAGAGCCGGTCGCCTGGACCTGATGTACAGCGTCTCGAACACCTTAAGATGGAATAATGAGTGTGCCCTGGCCAAACAGAAAACCAGCTCACATTGAAATCCAAAGTACAATTAGGATTCTTTATAAAATGATCCGCTATCGACGACCCATACTTATTCCGAATGGAATCGCCCAACGAAAAATTTTTATCAAGTATTTTCGCAGGCACGTGCTGTTTAATTCTAGCGTCCAAACGCTGTGTCGTTCTACCTATGTAGTCGCATCCACAACTACATTTGAAATAATAAATAACAGAGCTAATATGGTGGTGGTGGGGGTTAGAACATCTTTACACACAGATGAAAGGACAGACCTGGTTTGAAAAACAAGACGAACGTTCTCTGCAAAATAACATTCACGTGAACTACATCAAATCTGCTTGGCGAATATATATATATATATATATATATATATATATATATATATATATATATATATCCTTCCTCTTCGGAAAGTCTTTCACATTTTTTTTAAGTTTCAAAATTAAAAATTTGAAATTTCTCATGTTAATTAAAAACTTTTTACTCCTTAATTGTTTTTCATAATATTATTAATATTTATTGTTTTGTCATCTGATATTTACATTATATTTTATTTCTAGTTTATTTAGTTGATAATTTTTAAAAGCTTAAATTAATGTCAAACATTAACTGCCAAATATATAAATCTGTGTTTTTTTCAATTAACCGCAATATGTCCATATATGTTAATTTATTCTTCCTGTTCTTCTGCCTTTTCTTCTTTCCACACTTTCTTTTCGCACACCCCTCCTTCCACATCTGATTTCTTATATCTTTCCTTTTTTTTCCACTTTATCTCGTTTCCTGTAAGATGACTAATTAAATAGTTCAATGACAGATATTAAAGAAAAAGGAAGCTATGAAGAGCCATGGCCACTTAGTTTATGAAAAGACATGGTTTTTTTAGCCATTGAAGGTGGTAATGGGAAACTATTCCACTATTTGTTCCAAGAATTCAGGGCTATTTACAGGTAATAAAACAAAGAAAGCTGTGAAATGCCACGATCCCTTACGTTCTGTATGGATATGCTTTTAAAGTTATTGAAAATGGTAACGGGGAACCGCTCCACGATCTGTCCCAAGAACTCGTGACAATTCACAAGAAACCCGTGAAAAGCGATGATCGTGTATGTTTCATTTAAAGCCATTGAGATATTTTCTCAGTTGACAAAACGGAGTTTTTCGTATTTATTTAGAAAGATGGTGTTTTTTAATTAATAAAGAATTTTCAAATTAATTTTTATGTTTCAATTTATTCATTCAACAATGTTTACTTTAAGAAAAATGCGTGGGGGTAAGTGTGTGAAAAGGAATGTTTTCAACTTTTGAACTCTTTTTTTTTCATACGCATGGCAACACGCATGCGTGTGTGTGTGATTTGTAGCAACTTGAAGTTTTATGTTCACTGTCTTTTTCGGATTTCTAAAAGCTTGAAGTTGTGTCCTGGTGCATTTAAACGCACAACAAGATAGCCATAGTCACAAATACATACCGACTATGTTTCATCATGGCCGAATTATAGTAACTATTTTGATCTCGCTTCTGGTAAAAATGGTCCTTGTCATAAACTCGTCCAAGCAGTACTGCAGAATGCAAAGGCTTTGACATCGGTTTGTCCACAGAAATCCGGGCCTTGTAGTCATATTTCCATTCCTGGTCAGCAAGTGCATAAGAAGATTTGTTCATGACGACAACCTGAGGCGCAATTTGTCTCGTTTTGTAATTGTGGCCCGATAAAATGAAATTTTTAAAAATTGTTTTCGCCTCATTGATTTGTATAACACAGTTTCCACCCCTTGAACACTTGCTCAGGGAACATACCTGAGCATAAAACCTGTTGTTTGCAATACTGATAAAACCGTTACCTACGCCCAGCGCGTACGTCTCTGTCAGTTCCTGCATTTCGTACTTTAGACTACAACAAAAATCTCCGCTACAAAGACCGACTAAACTCCGACTCTTGCTTAGAGTTAAAAAGTGAAACTGCATTCCAAACACAGAGCCATGGGCATGCTTTCCTTTTGAAACAATGTTGGGATTTATTTGCGGAAGGATCATACTGTGAGAAAGTGGGGTATCCTCACTGATAGCGTCCATGTCGGCAATTAATAGTTTACTCAAGTCTTTCCCTGTTTCGTAAGAATAGGCACGCGCTCCTTGAGGGGTGAAAAGTCCACTGCCATATAAACGCTTCTCGACAGAATGGAGACCGGCAACTAGAAGATTAACAGAATTAGCTCGGGCAAACCCAGAGTAAACCATTATGGACCTGAAAAGAGGAGTTATCTCTACCCACGTACTCGTCAGAACAAGATTCCGAATTTTATATTCTTCGAGCAAAATGAAGGTAGGCTGACCTGAGAGTAACTCAATACCAATCACTGTAGCAAATTTGCCAAACGGCGTGTTAAAGATCGTGTATTCGTGACTCTGGACAAAGTCGAAAGGATCAGCATCAGAAAACAAGCTATACTTATGGTAGACGGCGATTAAGGTCCCGTCATCAGAATACACAACATTAGTGTTATACTGATGCTGACCAAGGATTGAGCATTTGTGATGCTCATTTGGGCTGCAAGGCTTTTTAGTCCCCATATTGGCTACGATATAAATTTTGTTTTCTTTTGCAATACGACTCAATTCCCGTTGCATATCCGTTCCATTGTAGGCGTTCGGATTCTCAGACGGATTCCATTGAACGTCTTTAGGATCGGGAATTTGTTCAAGGTAAGCGTTCACAGTGAATCGATCTAGGAAAACGCCCACCAGTCCATTTTCGGGATAAACAATAATTTTCGCCCCCTGAAAAAGAGAAAACAATTGAATGACTAAGAAACAGAATGAATCATCTATTAAGTTTTTAGCCATAAAAACTTTATAGCATATATATATATATATATATATATATATATATATATATATATATATATATATATGTATATATATATATATGTATATATATATATATATGTATATATATATATATATATATATATGTATATATATATATATATATATGTATATATATATATATGTATATATATATATATATATGTATATATATATATATATATGTATATATATATATATGTATATATATATATATGTATATATATATATATGTATATATATATATATATATATATACACGCAACAGTATACATATATATATATATATATATATATATATATATGCACACACACAACAGTATATATATATATATATATATATATATATATATATATATATATATATATATTTGTGTATTTAGGCAGCAATCCTTCTTTCATGCACATTTCATTGAAAACGACAGACAAGGTGCTTTTATTTAGTTTTTTTATACAATTTCTCATGCGATCTAATAATTATTTCCTTTTCGGATGATAAATTATATAAAAACTGTCCGAATGTTCGTTTTATCCGAGCGCTTTCGGCTATACATTTAGCCATTTTCAAGGCTGAAATATTTTAACTGTTAAATAAGAAATAGTTTGTTGTATGTATGTTTTATAAAATCTTTTCATTTTTCAAAACACGGTCAAGATATTATGTCCATGTTGAAAGTTAATATTATTAAGTGTTGTATTTTGTTTTTATTAATAAGGCTTCCATTAAAAAAAATAATGGAAGCTTTATTAATTGTTATGGTCCAAGTTCCTTGTAGCACGGTGATTGTCCAAGTTAGAACCAATGAAGAATAACTCGAACACAGGTATGGAATAACACAGATATATTACAAACAGAAATATGTACAAAGAAGTAGAAGTATTAGTAATGAATATCAGATTTGGTTAGAGTGAACTATGTTGTCTCGACAAGTATCACTATTCCAATGTCTTACAGTAATCGTCTGACTGCGACTCTGTCTCTTACTGACTCTGAACCTGAACTGACTGTCCGCTGCTTCTTCTTGAGGCGCAGTATTTATGATGTCCGGAATAGTCCATTCTTATTATAGGCAAGTTCCCATAACATCAATAAAAACAAAAATAAAAAATTATTAGATCGCATGAGAAATTGTATAAAAAACTAAATAAAAGCACCTTGTCTATCGTTTTCAATGAATATATATATATATATATATATATATATATATATATATATATATATATATATATATATATAATCATTTATTTAAATATTATAACATAAATATGTTATAAAATCACTACAAAAATAACCATTTCGTTTCGACACATCCAGTGTCTTATCAAGTGATGATGTTGAATGTAGAATAAATGGTTTTTAAAAAAATTCCAAATTCCTTAACGGTCCTTCGCTAGGGGTAAACGCTGTAACATAAGTCATAATGACCAATCAAAACGCAAGTATATGGTGTTTCAAAGAGCCTGACCACGAAGCAAGGTTATCGCTGGGGGTGTGTGAAGGGGGGTAGAGAGATATGGTTGAGCTTGACGCAACACCTCGACTCCTTCCTCCCCAAATTCTTTTGAGGAAAACCAGGGATGGACCCCAGACCTGTCAACGGAATCCGTCGGAGGGTGATAGGTAAAAAGGACACAAATAGATAGAGAGGTCTAAAGAAATTGTGATGAGGTGTCATTAGTTTTCTTTTGAATGGACGTTGTTTTTTCCTTTTTACCCATACACATACCTACTTACATACACATACCTACGTATGCATACATATGTGTATATGAATCAAACATATAGACAGACATTTATAATTACACGCATATACATGAAAAATCAAACAACGTAAATTAAACCCATGTAAATATAGATATACATATATATACATGTGTATATACACACACCCACGCATACATATATACACACATACATATGCACAGACCCACACACCCACACACCCACACATATACACACATATACATGCATATACATATATATATATATATATATATATATACATATACATACATACATACACATACATACACACACACACACACACACATATATATATATATATTTTTTTTTTTTCAAAGAAATCACGCACGGACAATCTCACGTATCAGTATCCCCATATATCCTTTTAAAGAAAATTCTTTTCGCATACCTACATGCCGATAGAATTCCCTAAACAAGCTATTGACATATATATATATCCCTATAGAGATACCTACACATCCAACAGCACAAACACATATACACACAAATATATACATACAAATATATGCATGATTATCAAGGCGACATCACCTTCGGCCTGAACTTCACGCACATATATACAAATACATACATTCATACCCATACACATACATACTTACAAACACATACCTATGTATGCACACATACATGTATATGAATCAAACATATAGACAGACATTTATAATTACACGCATATACATGAAAAATCAAACAACGTAAATTAAACCCATGTAAATATATATATATATATATATATATATATATACATACATATATAAGTGTGCATATACACACTCACGCATGCACATATACACACATACATACGCACAAACCCTCACCCCCACATATATACACACATGCACATACATACATACATATACACATACATACACACACACATACATACACATACATATATATACATACACACACATATACATATATATATATATTTAAAAGAAATCACGCACGGGCAATCTCACGTATCAGTATCGACATCCATCCTTTTAAAGAAAAAAATCTTTTTCGCATACTTACATACATATAGGTATGCCCATATAATTCCCTAAACAAGCCATTGACATATATATATCCTCATATAGATACCTACACATCCAACAGTACAAACACATATACATACAGATACATACACAGAAATACAGGCATGTATAACACTTTGTAATTACACAGTACACCTTCATATCGGCCAGGTGACCCTCATGTTATAAAGGTAATAGTTTCTTGAATTTAACTTATCATTATCATTGAAATTGTATGATCTCTATACTAAGTTAAACTTAAAACGATGTTTACAGTTAACTGTTAGTTCATATCTTTGATTTAAGAGATCAGTCTTATTTTTAAATCTAATTATTTCAAATTTTTCGTTAAGGTATAGGTAACACGGGGCATATAGGGAGTTACATGTCCGGGCTTTTCTAATAAATTTCCATTTAACCTTAGGTGTTTTATTTTTTCTTTTAGACTCCAAAAGTATTTGGATAATGAAGTCATATACTTATAGTTACTGTTAATAAAAGATTGCATATGACCCCGCCAGCTTTCCTTGAATGGTCTCATGGTGCAACCAATGTAGAATTTCTTTATATTTGGATTTTCTAGTGTTGATATTGTACTAAGATGAACTAAAGAGCTAGTTAAACAATTATTTTTTAGTGGACAATTATTAGGATTCCTACAATTACATGATTTATTATTTGTGTCTTTACGCTTAGTGTTGCTGCTTGCAGCCTTGTGGGTTATCAGGCTATCCAAGTCCATAAACTTGCTGAAGATTCTGTTGTTATGTTTTTTAATTATTTTCTCTAGGTTATCTGCACAACTATAGCTTAACTTAAGAGTATTGGGGTTAAATATTTTACTAAGTGAGTTAGTTTCAGATTTGGGGAAATGTTTTTAATGAGGTTTAGAAACAGGCGCCCCAATTTAGTTTTAACCATAATATTAAAAGGGGGAGTATACCATATGATTTTTCTAGATCTTTTTCTCTTATTATGGTTGCTATTAATAGGGCTTTTATATTGAATAGTAGTATTTTTGTAACTACTATTTTTGAGTGCAGAATTGTAAAAGTCTCGATGTTTATTAAAAACATCTTTGTTTGAAGAGTTATTACTGATCCTACATTCAATAGAGGAGGGTATGTGTTTGATGATTGAAGGGGGGTGGTTGGAATTTGGATGTACGTATATTGGATTGTAATTAATCTTTACATATGGTTGGAATGTGTTGCTGGTAAGGTCCAGGGTAACGTCTAGGAAGTCTACCTGTTTAACATTAGTGGTAACTATTGTCCTGAGACCCAGATCCTTAAATACCTTATCTTACATTTTTCTAATACGGTCTACCTTAATTTTAGTGGAGTTTTTAACTACTAACAATCCATCGTCCCTATATAATCCTACACTGTCAGAATCTAGGCAATCAAAGGCACTTAAATTATACAAAAGAAATAGTCCGACCAGGTCAGAAGCTTCTGCAGAATCCAGAGAACCCATTGATATGTCAAACTTTTCGTTACAGGACTTTTTTGTCCACTGTTCATCCTTGTAGATTAGAACAGGATTTCGGCACTTCATGATAGTATTCACTTCGCTTTCAGAAATGTTGGAGTATTCCCGAGCGAAATCCAAGGCCAAAGTGAACAGATTTTTCGATATAGAGGGATAATAATCGGTAATATCGAACTGTATGAAAGTACAGTTGTCCTTATATCGGATGTTGGTAAACCAGTTGATGACATCAGCTGTGTTAATCCATTGTAGTAGTCCGAGGGTTTTCTTTATGGAGTGGTTGGTTCTTTCCAAGATATTCTTACTGATCCTGCCGATTTCCGGTCTAGTGGTGTTTATAATCCTAGTGGATGGCTTAGATCTGAATTCGGGTTTGTGATCTTTTAACAAGATATATGCTTCCTTAGTTTCTAGTTTACTGAGCCGATAACTAATCCGTAGTTTATCAGTAATTGATTTACTGATAGAGTTAATCTTATCAATTTGGTTAAAGTTGTTCGTATCAATTTTTTTTGTAACTACTAGTTAGACTATTTTTTACTAATTTGTCATAATTCTTAGGGGATAACTTATAAAAGTTGGCTGTCTTATCTGATTTAACATAAATGTCTTCTGATTTGTTGATATATTTGACAATGATATCCAGATTTTTTTGGAAACTGTTCTTGAATTTGTAGAAGGTTAATCCCTTGATGATATCCAATAGATCGTTTTCGAAACCCAATAGATCTTTTATTATGGGTGCTGTTTTCAAACTTCTAAAACCATAATTCTCTGGTTCACATAGTTGTCCCTTATCTTGAAGAAAGAAGTAAGCCTTCCATCTCATTCTTCTTATAAGGTTTTCGGTTTGCTGAGTTAAGTGGACGAAATAATCCCTTTTGTTTGTGGTGGGAATGTTCTTGAGTGATAATTCGAAATCGATTTTATCCATATTATAAGAATATAATAGACAGTGCTCGACAGTAATAGGAGCTAATATCCAAGTGTGGGATTGGTATATACGAAGTAAATTCCAATAACCAACAATTATTATTCTTTAAAGTGTGCTCAATACAGAGTAGAGCAGATATAATCATTTATTTAAATATTATAACATAAATATGTTATAAAATCACTACAAAAATAGCCATTTCGTTTCGACACATCCAGTGTCTTATCAAGTGATGATGTTGAATGTAGAATAAATGGTTTTAAAAAAAATTCCAAATTCCTTAACGGTCATTCGCTAGGGGTAAACGCTGTAACATAAGTCAGAATGACCAATCAAAATGCAAGTATATGGTGATTCAAAGAGCCTGACCACGAAGCAAGGTTATCGCTGGGGGTGTGTGAAGGGGGGTAGAGAGATATGGTTGAGCTAGACACAACACCTCGACTCCTTCCTCCCCAAATTCTTTTGAGGAAAACCAGGGATGGACCCCAGACCTGTCAACGGAATCCGTGGGAGGGTGATAGGTCAAAAGGACACAAATATATATATATATATATATATATATATATATATATATATATATATATATATATATATATATATTAAATTTCGAGTTCCGTTACAGTCCACCATTTGAGTTGAACAAATCCAACGTACTGACGTTGGTTGAAATTGTCTATATTCATGAGGCAATTTTTGATTTTTCCGTCATGTAATTTAATATATATCTATATATCTGTAGAGGACCATGACTTTTAGTGTTTTTAAATGAGGAACACGTGCGTTTATTTCCTGCTAGAAGATGGTGCAACTACAAGAACATGGTGAACTCAAGTTGAGTCCAACCGAAGAGGTAAAGAAAACGAACAAGACCGATATATATATATATATATATATATATATATATATATATATATATATATATATATATATATATATATCAACAAATATATGTATGAAACAACAAATTTACAAGTGACAATGACATCAACATTTGTGCTTGTGTGTGAACGCAAAGAGTTTGTATATTCGTGAAAGTTCGTACATACGTGTATGTGTGTATAATGTTCATGGCGTCTCCCACAAATGGGAAGACGCAGCCTTCTACGAGAGCTTACATTGTAGATGTGTTCGCTGAAATGAAGAATGAAAAAGAGAACGCGGCAAGAAGTCGCACAGTATTTATAGTGTAGGGAGAGCGACCCCTAGTGAACAATTAGGGACTTAAGAAGGAGCTAACTCTGACATATATATATATATATATATATATATATATATATATATATATATGTATATATATATATATATATATATATATATATATATATATATATATATATAAATAAAAAGAAAGAACAGTAAGATATAAAATCCGGTGTTCTTATAGATATTTTTATTTTTACACAATAGTGCTCAATGTAAATTTACAGAGCATTAATATTATAAATTAATTGATTTAAAATATGGGTTTTTCGCTACACAGTGATAACCATGTTTCAGATATGGAAGCTAAAGCTTTCGAATTTAATTAGTTCCATATTAATTTATTATATATATATATATATATATATACAACAGTATATATATATATATATATATATATATATATATATATATATATATATATATATATATACAACAGTATATATATATATATATATATATATATATATATATATATTATAAATTAACTGACTTAAAATGTTTTTTTCGCTACACAGTAATAACCATATTTCAAAAATGGAAGCTAAAAGCTTCGAATTTAATTTTGTAATTAAATTAAAGACTCCATTTCATTTCATCCTCAAGCGAATTTTGGAGTAACTTATTTTTAAGTTTACAGTTTTAAAGACACGGCAAAGATTCATAATTGAGTGTTTCCAAGGATACAGAGACATCCATTCATCTTGACAAGGGGTGGTAGGGTTGTCAATTCTTTAATTTTCGTTGTATCAGTTAATAGTTACATTCGAAATTGGGGTTATGTTTAGGGATGGGTAGGGATGTATTTTTCAACAAATTCTGACATCCGCTAAATGCATGTGGTCTGGGTCTTTTATAAAAAAATTTATTTTTAACGGTAAAAATTCTTACGGTATTTTTTCTATTTGAATACTTAAAGATTTTTGGGGGCTGTTTAGGCTAGAATATGTTTTATTTAACTACATTTTAATTTTTAATTTTTAATAGACTATATTTCTTTTTAAAACCAAGTAAATGCATTAGAATTACTTACAGTATGTAAAATTATTTTTTCATATCGACGAGTATAATAAGTATGTATATTACCAGGTTACATTTTTTTTAAGTAAAATGTATGACAATGACGGCAAAGATTATTTCAGTAAACTTTTATTTTTATTTTTTATAAACTTAGTAATATATATTTTTCTCATGCATGTACAAAGGACATGGGTCATTTAATGTCCTACATATTCTAACTTATATTAATTTCATTTAACTTTAGGTGTTTTATTGGATTCTCTTAAGTGTTTGAATTGCTTTGAGAGAGGTGTCAAGGTTAGAGTACGTTTTATTTAATTACAATTTTAAAACCAATTTTAAAATATTTTGACTTTTAAATTTAATCGGCTATATTTTTTTTATAAAACAAGTAAATGTAATAGAATTACTTACAGTATTTAAAATTATTTATTCACATCAAATATGAGTATGTATATTGCCAGGTCTTTTTTTAAAAATTTAATTTTTAAATATTATTTAAAGAAGATTTTTGACAATGACGGCACAAAATAGCTATTTCATTTCTCTGATTCAGTAAATTTTTATTTTTTATAAACTTAGTAATATATAGTTTCTCATGTATGCATAAAGGACATGGGTCATTTAATGACCTACATATTCTAGCTTTTCTTATTAACTTCCATTTTACTGTAGGTGTTTTATTGGATTATTTTAGGTGTCAGAAGTACTTCGAGAGAGATGTTTGATTTTTATATTTATTTATCCTACACGAACTTTGATGTTGGTTGAACCTTTTTTTGAACTCATGGCTAATGCAACCTATATATATTTTTATGTTTTCAGGATTTTCAATAGAATATATATTGCATTGGTATACTAATGATTTCGTGCAACATTTATCTTGTAGAGGACAGTTTTGAGGGTTTCTACAATTACATAATTTTTGTTTATCCTCATCAGTTTTTTTTTCCATTGTCTAAAATTGTTTGGTTCTGGTATAAGTGTTTATTTAAGATATTAGCATTATGTTTCTTAATAATTTTTTCTAAGTTATCAGTACAGCTATAACTTAATTTTAGTGTATTTTTATTGAAAATAGTACTTAGTTTACTTTCATTGGGAAAATGCTTGACTATTAATGCGAGGAATTTTTGTCCTAATTTGTTCTTTACCATTTGGTTGTGGTAAAGAACAGTTGTGGCCCAAGGATAAAAATCGTGTTACCCAATGTTATTATTTCCTTTATTGCATTTATTATAGGATAATTATATTTATTTGGAGTTATATATATATATCGTTTATTATTATCTCTTTAATTTTTACCACAGTTACTGGATTTTTCTGATTTGTTTTTGTTTTTTGTTTTACGGCATATATCAACCTCAATGGGTTATTTAATGCCGACAAAACTTTCATTGTTGGTAATATTTTTCAAAAGTCTTTTTGTGGTAATATTTTTTCTTCAAAAAATCTATTTCTGGTAATAATTTTCCTTCAAATATGTATAGCTGGTAATATTTTTTAAAAGATGTATAGATGGTAATTTTTTTCTTCCAAAATGTATTGCTGGTAATATTTGTTTTTAAAAAATGTATAGCTGGTAATTTTTTTTTTTCAAAAATGTATTGCTGGTAATAATTATTTTACAAAAATGTTTTGCTGGTATTAAAACCTATTTTTGCACGTTCTCACCCTACTTTGCAGGGTTAACTATTTGCCCATAGCTGGGACCCTAACAGGTGCTACCACTACGGGTCAAGGTGAACCTGGAAACACCAGTAATTAAGAGGTGGTTCCACGTTCTTCAAAACCACCTGATCAGAGGCCTTGCTGTTGGACGTAGTTTATCGTCTTACCCAGGACGCGGACTTAGTTTATCGTCATACCCAGGATGGAAATTTTTTTCTGTATGAGCATTTATTTGTTTTTGTACAACTAACCTGTAGATCGTTTGTCTTATTTTTATTTTGTTTTTGTGGACCTAAGGTGATATTTATCAACTTTGCATTTTCAAATTTCGTTTAATTTTTTTTTCAATTGATAATCTGAGTGTTAATCCTGTCAAAAAGGCAGTAAATAATTTTTATTGCATGTTAAATGTTAATTAATGACTTTGTGTGAACGAGACTGTTCACATTCGTCAGTTTTCCCAATAGCAATAGGCAGATTTCAGAAATACCATTATCCTGGTCACATAAGCAAAGTTTGAAGTAAATATTAGCCATTTTTCACACTTTCTAGGCGTCAGCAAATATAAAATAACAGTTGTGACCCAAGGACAAAAATCGTGTTACACAATGTTATTATTTCTTTTATTGCATTTATTATAGGATAATTATATTTATTTGGAATTATATCTATATCTATATATATTGTTTATTATTATATCTTTGAATTTTTTTCGCAGTTACTGGATTTTTCTGTATTAGTATTTATTTGTTTTTGTACAACTAACCTGAAGATGGTTGGTCTTATTTTTATTTTCTGTTTTTGTGGACCTAAAGTGATATTTATCAACTTTGCATTTTCAAATTTCGTTTAATTTTTTTCATTTGATTATCTGGGTGTTAATCCTGTAATAAAGGCAGTATTATTGATTTTATTGCATGTTGAATAATGACTTCATAATCTCAGATTTATATTTTCATTTTTTCTTTCTGCTATTATTTTTTTTCGAAAATTTATAAACTTTTCGATATTTAAGCTTGTCTATTTATATAATATCTCGTAATTTGTTTTGCTTTCTAGGGTTTTTATTTAAAAAACGTGGGGGTGGAAGCTTTGTAAAACACGTAATGTACATAGTGTTTACATATGTACATGATATATGTTCCAAGGTTAATGTAACCGGGACAAGCTTTTCGTTTGTTGGATAAGAAGGTATTCCCGTTGGAGGCTGTGGGCCACTACGAAACCGATAGGTTTGGTTTCCATTATTTTGTTTTACGGTATATCAACACCTCAATGGGTTATTTAATACTGACAATTTTTAGGATAGGTTCGTATAAACAGAATATGTATTCTTTGTAAGAAACCAGAATTTACATCAGGTTTCATTGATGTATTTTTGTAAAGAGGGTATTTGTTGAGAGTCAAATGTATCGCTGGTAATATTTTTTTCCAAAATGTATTGATGATATTTTAACTATAAAAATACATTTTTATACTTTCATAGTGTTTTGACCCCAGTTTAGGGGTTCACTATTTGCCCATAGTTGGAACATTAACAGGTGCTACCACCCGGGTCTGGGTGGACCTGGAAAAAATAGCAATTAAAAGGTGGTAATACGCTCCTCAAAACCTCCTGATCAGACGCCTTGCTGCCGGATGTAGTTTATCGTCATACCCAGGACAGTTTTTTCTAGGGTTGAACAGAAAGTATTAAGATGTTATCATTAAAAAAATAAGGATGCGATTGTTTTTCATCCAAAACCAATAAAAGGGTTTCCCACCAAATTCCGTGACGTCTACTTGGAGCCTACCTGTAGGTTATTTAAGAGGTGTGGCTTGGATTTGATTTGAAGGAATCCAGGTTGTGCTGGACTCGTAAGAAAACAAAGCAAAAGAAATTTTAGATCCACCAAACGAAAATTGAAAGGAATAAAGTCACTCTCATATCAAGGAAAAGTCTTCCGCAGGCGTGATTGTTCTATTTTTCGCTGTTACCACGAAATTTGCTTCGAAAATTGTGCCAATTCTTTGAAAACTATTCAGAGAAGTATTTTCTTCTTTTCTTCATTTTATGTAGTTTCCTTTTCTGAGGACCTTCTTATGCAGCATTATAAATTTGATTGTAAAAAGGCAGATTTCATTTTCATTGATAATTTACAAACATGTTACTGGCCATCATTTCATACACAATGCATTTAATTTGTATAATTCATTTATTTTATTGTGTTAACAATAAATTAATTAGATTGTTTAGAAGTGTTAGGAAGGTACCATGGTTTGGCGACATCACAAGACATAAAATCCTTTGCAAGACCCTGTTGAACGGAAGAGGTATAAGTAATTGGAGCTGCTTCAGCGTGCATCGTCTGCCTTTCAGAGAGAAAGCAGACGCTGCATTAGTCTCTTGCTTAATTTTTTGAATTTTGAAGATATTTTTGGGGGAAAACATCTGCGTTTGTTTTCTACCCAGAACCAATAAAAGGGTTTCCTTCCAAATTCCGAAAAGTATATGTAGAATCTACCTGTAGCTTATTTAAGAGGGCGGGGGGCTTGGATTTCATTTTCGGAGTCGACGAACAGCTGCTGCAGGAACTCAGGTCGCCCCGGTCCAGAAAGGAAAACAACACAGTAGAAATTTGACAACTACCAGACGAGAATTGAAAAGAACATCAAAGTCGCTCCCACATCAGGGAACGGTCTTCAGTTGGTGTCCTTGTTTTATTCTTCGCTATTACCACAAACTTTGCTTCGAAAATTGTACTAAAATACTTTCTTCTTTTCTTCATTTTACGTAGTTTCTTTTTCTGAGGACCTTCTTATGCAGCATTATAAATTTGATTGTAAAAAGGCAGATTTCATTTTCATTGATATTGTCGGAGTTAACTCCTCCTTAATTCCCTAATTATTCACTAGGGTTCGCTCTCCCTACACTATAAATACTGAACAACTTCTTGCCTCGTTCTCTTTTCTACTTTGCATTTCAGTAAACACATTTAAAAAAGTAATCTTTCACAGAGATCAGCGTTTTTGGCCACTTGTGGGAAAACGCCAAGAAACACACATACACGTACGTACGAACATTCACCAATATACAAACTCTTTACGTTCACATAAACACAAATGTTAATGTCTATGTCCATTGTAATTGTGTCGTTTAATACATATATTTGTTGATATATATATATATATATATATATATATATATATATATATATATATATATATATATATATATATATATCGGTCTTGTTTGATTTTTTTTAGACTTCTTTATGGTGGATTCAATCTCCGAGTCCGCCATGTTCTTATAGTGGACCTGCTAGCAGGAATAAAGGAACGTGTTTCCTAAATTAAACAAGGACTCACAATATATATCGATCTTGTTTGTTTTCTTTACCGCTTCGGTTGGACTCAACTTGAGTCGGCATTGTTCTTGTAGTTGGACCTTCTTCTAGCAGGAATAAACGCACGTGGTCCTAATTTAACAACACGTAAACCCACACGGTCCGCTACAGATTGGTGACTTTCCGACGTGATTTTTCAACTCCTGTTCACAAACGCAAGACTGTATATATGTACAAATTCACATTTACACACACGTTCGAAACGAGAGCCAGTCAGGAAAAACATTGAAAAACTGCTACTACGCACGCCGGACACAATTAATCCAAAAAAACAAAAGATTTATACAGCAACAAAATTTGTGATTAGACCAGATGAAAGTGCATAATCACAATTTCAATTCGCTACAATATGTCTATACAGAACACATTTCTCCGGCGCGGCAAATAGAATTTTTTCTACGACACGTGGAAAACACAGAAGCTCGAATCGGCACTACAATTACTGCTACTATGACACGAGCCATACAACACTCCTTCTCCCTACTGATCTAGTTGCTTGACCCTTTCTTTCTCGCGGTGACGTTAGACTCAATTTCACCCGGCAGACATGCTTAAAAATATATTCTACACCACGTGCGACATTTCACATCACTGCTTATCAACATTTCAACATTGCTTACCGTGCCTTTAATGTACAAAATTTTTCTACCCCGAAGAGATTAAGTATGAAACATTTTTCGGCCGAATCACTGTCCTAAAAATACATTCTACGAGACGCAATCTTCGGACCACTCACTGTCCTAAAAATACATTATACGAGATGCAATCTTCGGACTACTCACTGTCCTAAAAATACATTATACGAGATGCAATCTTCGGACTACTCACTGTCCTAAAAATACATTCTACGAGACGCAATCTTCGGACCACTCACTGTCCTAAAAATAGATTCTACGAGAAGCAATCTTCGGACTACTCACTGTCCTAAAAATACATTCTACGAGACGCAATCTTCGGACCGCTCACTGTCCTAAAAATACATTCTACGAGACGCAATCTTCAGACCACTCACTGTCCTAAAAATACATTCTACGAGACGCAATCTTCGGACCACTCACTGTCCTAAAAATACATTCTACGAGACGCAATCTTCGGACCACTCACTGAGCTAAAAATACATTATACGAGACGCAATCTTCGGACCACTCACTGTCCTAAAAATACATTCCACGAGACGCAATCTTCGGACCACTCACTGTCCTAAAAATACATTCTACGAGACACAATCTTCGGACCACTCACTGTCCTAAAAATACATTCTACGAGACGCAATCTTCGGACCACTCACAAAAAAAAAAAATTTTTGTTTATAAAGACTTGGGTATTTTAAATTTTTATAAATATTTTAATAGTTAAACAAAAAATGTTTTTAGATATAGTTACAAATTTTTTTAAACAGCATCTAAAATATTATTACAGTTAGATTTACGTTAGAAACATTCGAACACAGTTGCATTCCATATCACGTGACGTCCGCGTCTCGCGACGGACGCTACTTGGAAACAAACTTCTGAAAACAGGTATTTCTGATAAAAGATCGGGGTCGATCTGAAATATCAAATATATATATATATATAAAATATAAATAAATACTTTCACAAAAAAAACATTCAATTTTTTTAATTTGCAACTTTTCAGTTATTTTATATATATATATATATATATATATATATATATATATATATATATATATATTACATGAATCATTCATACAAAAAGTAGATTAGTAAAGTTAATGATATAAAATGCCGAAAAACTTCTTCGCAAACAAATTTTTTTAATGTTGCATTAACCTACGAATCTCTCGATGAATGTTATGATCTTTGTTTTTAATAACTACAAGTTGTATAAGGTCTTTTTTTATTCTGTTAGTACTTTCAGCTGTACATACAGCCATCCTCAGACATGGAAATTATTTTGTTTTTAATAAATCCAAGTAAAGCGGACACGAAAGATTAAATGCGAATCGAAATATGTTTTTTTAGAAATGTGTTATTGTTAACGGATAAAAACTTTTGTAGCGTGCAGTCGCATCGCTGAAGTTGAATTTTATGAAAATTTAAGAGTGCGTTTTTTTTACTAATATGGTAATTTGATGAATTTTTTTTTTGTAGGAGTTTTTCAGTCAGTGTGGTATGAACTAAATTGTTCAATAAATAAAGTAATGTCGCTGCTGTTATCCATAAATATATATCGGTCTTGTTTGTTTTCTTTACACTTCTTTATGGTGGATTCAATCTCCGAGTCCGGCATGTTCTTGTAGTGGACTTCTTCTAGCAGGAATATAACGTACATTTTTCCTAAATTACACACGCTCTCACAATATATATATATATGTTTTCTTTGCCTCTTCGGTTGGACTCAACTTGAGTCCGGCATGTTCTTGTAGTTGGACCTTCTTCTAGCAGGAATAAACGCACGTGGTCCTAATTCAACAACACGCTAAGACACGCTCCTCTATAATATCATTATTGGCCATCAATTGGTATACAATGCACTTAATTTGTTCAAATTCATTTTTTGTGTAAAGAATAAAATGTTCGTATGTTTTTGTTTTTTAAACTCGTGTCGTCTGTCATCGTTGTGTGCCCATGTCATTAAATTATTGTTAACTCAAAAATTTATTTGAATTATTTTTTTCGTGGGTTCTTTTCTTGCCATAAAAATCCTATAAATGAACGATCATTTTAAACAATAAGGGAACGCCATTTTCAACGGATATACTAAAAGTAATCTTCTCAGGCGAAAACAAAATTCATCCAGATGTTCTGATTTAAATAATAAAGGACGGAGATTTTCAAAATATATACACAAATTGCCTTTTGGTGGTGAAAACAAAAAGGATCCAGTCGTTTTCTTTTTGACAATAATGAACGATCATTTTCAAAGGAGAAACTCAAATTGCCTTTTGGAGTCGGAAACAGAATTTATCCAGATCTTTTGATTTAAACAATATGGAACGGTAACTATCAATAGATATATTTAAATTGCCATTTTCAGGCGAAATTGACTTCTTGAAACGAAAGCACAATGTATTGTAGTATGCAGCTCAGACCAGAAACCAGATTCGTTCTCAGGGTGCAGTTTTTTTTTTCATTCAAACGCTTGTGGCATAAAAATAACCATTCGGCCAGATCGTTACCCACGAATAAAAACCATGACAACTTCTAGGAGTAAAGCAGATTGTATTCTTGTGTTGTAACCTACTGTTACAGACGAGCGAAGCCAAGATGAGGCGTAAATCGGAAGAGAACTGAACAGTTTAACGGGCGTATGCATTGTCCTTTGTTGGTATTCGTAGCCTGTCTGACTTTTCGCGACCAACGACCACTTTCCAAAGGGGAAACTCAACGTGCCGTAATTTCTAAATCTGATATTAAATATCAAGTCCTTCTTTGATTTTGTTTTCTTGGAGACAGTATATATCAATGTCATAACGATCAACTAATAATTCTTGCTTTTTATTTTCCCATGTGCTCTAACATTAAATTCGAAGTCCACTACAAGAACATGGCGGACTCGGAGATTGAATCCACCATAAAGAAGTGTAAAGAAAACAAACAAGACCGATGGTAAAATCTTTATATGAAATTGTAAGCGTTTTACAAATTTTTAAATAAAAGTTTACCAACTTTTACAGTCGACAACCAGACGTTATTCGCTTCTCTGCTAACATTTTGCAAATACATGCTGTGGGCTTTTTTTTTAAATGTGTGCGTGCGTCTTTCGAGATTCATTAAATATGCTAATATATATTTCAAAGGATTGATAAATTTATAAAGTTATCAAGTTGAAAATCCCATCGATTTGCAATGTGATTTTAAGTTGAAATTGACCTGAAGATGATGATAATTTTGCTGGACGAAAGAAAATAAAGCATTCGGGCGTTATCTTTTATGTTTTAAGAAAAGTTGTAGTTTTAACGGATATATTCGAAAATTGTTTCAGCGGGTAAAAAGCAAATGAGTTCCAGTCTGTGATAAGGCCCTGGTTAATTTGGAGATTCTTTAAAGCATACAAAGTAGAATTTGCATTGTTATTGGTCCTGAACTGGCATCGCGACTTCAGTCAGTTTCCCAGTGTCTTTTCTATGAATATTTTCATTGTCATTGTTTTAACGAGCTTTCCTCTTTCGTAACAATAAACAATGTAAATTTAAAACATTTTGTCTCATAATTTGTGCCCAGCAGTCATGGCCTTATAAACACTTTTATCTATTTTTTGTTTTTATTAATTATAATCTAACAAATGAGAGAACAAATTTTATTCATTGAATTGTTTTTTTCTGGTAATTTTTACAATTTTTTTCAGTTTTTACTTATCGAATACAGTAAAAAAAATATATATATATTTTGCTTGTGGTGATTCCTAATTAGAATTTTGGTTTGAATATATTTTCAATATTTGCTTTGTTTAGAAAATCAACATTGCACTTAGTTTGAAAGCTGGGATTTGATATGATAAGTACTGACATAAAAATTAGATTCATAGCTTTCAGCCATTTTTGAGCATTTGGTTTTAAAGATCGTCTGAAAATTGTACATAAAAACCTAATTTCCGCAGGTTTTTGATTACAAACTGATTAAGAAAATTTACTGTATTAAAAATAAATCCAAATAAAGTTGATATTTTTTGTATTAGATACATTGAATGGAAAATATTCTGCTGTTTTAAGTTTCTTCTTCATTTTTGATGAGATTGTCCAGCATTCATTTTTTTTCTAAAACTCATCCCTATTTTTGTATTTGTGGCTTTCTTAGGAGCAAAACGTGTGAATAAACAAGAAATGTAGTTTACAAACAATAAAATAAAAGAGAAAAAACAAGTTGTAAAGAAATAAACTGTACTAAACCATGAAGTTCAGACAAGTCATAGGCCAACCGCTAACCTTACCTAGAAAAAGCTAACCTAGATTAGAAACAGCTAACCTTACCTAGAAACCGCTAACCTTACCTAGAAACCGCTAACCTAGCCTAGAAACCGCTAACATTACCTAGAAACCGCTAACCTACCCTAGAAACCGCTAACATAGCCTGGAAATTGCTAACCTTACATAGATAAAGCTAACCTTACCTAGAAACCGCTAACCTAACCTAGAAACCGCTAACCTAGTCTAGAAACCGTGAACCTTACATGGAAACCGCTAACCTTACCTAGAAACCGCTAACCTAGCCTAGAAACCGCCAAACATTACCTAGAAACCGCTAACATTACCTAGAAACCGCTAACATAGCCTAGAAACCGCTAACATAGCCTGGAAACCGCTAACCTAGCCTAGAAACCACTAACATAGCCTAGAAAACGCTAACCTTACCTAGAAACCTTTAACCTTACCTAGAAACCTTTGACCTAGCCTAGAAATCACTAACATTACCTAGAAACCGCTAACCTAGCCTAGAAACCTCTAACATAGCCTGGAAACCGCTAACCTTACCTAGAAACAGCTAACCTTACCTAGAAACCGCTAACCTCGCCTAGAAACCGCTAACCTTACCTAGAAACCGCTAACCTAGCCTAGAAACCGTTAACTTTACATGGAAATCGCTAACCTTACCTGGAACCGCTAACCTAGCCTAGAAACCGCTAACCTAGCCTAGAAACCACTAACATTACCTAGAAACCGCTAACCTTACCTAGAAACCGCCACCCCTAGCCTAGAAACCGCTAACCTAACCTAGAAACCGCTAACCTAGCCTAGAAACCGCTAACCTAATCTAGAAACCGCTAACCTAGCCTAGAAACCGCTAACCTCACCTAGAACCCGCTAACCTAACCTAGAAACCGCTAACCTAGCCTAGAAACCGTTAACTTTACATGGAAACCGCTAACCTAACCTAGAAACCGCTAACCTAGCCTTGAAACCGCTAACCTAGCCTAGAAACCGCTAACATTACCTAGAAACCGCTAACTTAGCCTAGAAACCGTTAACCTAGCCTAGAAACCGCTAACCATACCTAGAAACCGCTAACCTCACCTAGAAACAGCTAACCTAGCCTAGAAACCGCTAGCCTTACCTAGAAACCACTAACCTTACCTAGAAACCGCTAACCTAGCCGAGAAACCGCTAACCTTACATAGAAACCACTAACATAGCCTGGAAACCGCTAATCTTACCTAGATAAGAGCTAACCTTACCTAGAAACCTCTAACCTCGTCTAGAACCTGCTTACCCAGCCTAGAAACCGCTAACCGTACCTGGAAACCGCTAACCTTACATAGAAACCGCTAACCTAGCCTAGTAACTGCTAGCCTAGTCTACGATACCAAAGATTAATTTTATCATTTAATTAAAAAAATTTTTAAAGCATTTATATTTTATCCATTACTGTAACTAAATTTTAACTTTTTAAATTTTATAATTTTATAATGTCGAACGGTCATACTGTCTCGGCAAATCCATTATTCGTACGTCTCCCTCGTGTGTTTTTAAAATATTTTCCCGCTTTACTTCAAGCGAAAACATACGTTTCAGATTTTTACCACTTTTCTTTACTCTTCTCTTTCTTCGGATCCAATGGTGTCCCTAAGGGCAAAAAAGACACAACACAGGGCAACAAAGGTCCTTTCAGAGCAAGGTGAACCCGTGTACTTTCAAACCTGGGCGCTCGCTGCGCCAACCAACAGATACGTAACGGAAACTCGATCGTATCACAAATTTCAGCCGGACTCCGACTCGTATCTCAAAAAACTCATGTCGGGACGCTCGTATCTCAAGGTATTACTGTATAACCAAATCAATAAAAGAAAAGTTATGAACAATGCTTTACGAATCTTATTCCCCAAAAGATTAAAAACATTCTTTAAACTACATTTATTAACCGAATACACGAGTATGGAATGCTCAATACAATAATAATAATAATAATAATAATAATAATAATAATAATAATAATAATAATAAAGAAAAAGGATATTGTAAGAATTTTTTTCTTGGAGATAATAATGGTTGATACAAGCCTTACTAATTAAGGAGGGGGGAAGAAGTGGATTTATAACTAATGTGAATTTGATAAACAAGCAAGAAATTATAAAGTGGATATAAAGTGGGGGATCAATTTCATATTACAATCAATATATAAACTGATCTCTCACTTTGTGGCCACGGTAGTTTTAATACATTTATATTCCAGTGAATGTAAATAAATCTAAAAGACATGCCTGTGTAGCTAATCAATATTTCATTGATTGATTGATTCGTTTTCTATGGCTTATCAACCCCTTAGAGGTTATTTAAAGCCAGAAAATATTTTTGTGACGATTTTTAAAAAAAATAATAATGGTTTAGTGATACAAGTTTTACTAATTGACATATAGCTAGGGAAGGGGCACCTCGAGGTTAAGCAAGCTTGTCTCGCTCGAACAATTACGACTGAATAGTGAGTTCGATCCTCACGGGGTGCCCACTATTTTCGCCCTTGTGCCACATCTAAGCTACACTTGGAAAATCACTACAGCTAGTGGGAGAAGCGGTGAATTCATAGCATTCCCAAGGTTATGTGTGCGTATGTGACTATAACATAGCCATAGGGTGTACTTGAACTCGACTCTCCGAAAAGACAAAATGATCATCATAGGATGGAAATGAACAATGTCTTCACCTGTGCGGGTAGTGAATGGAAACACACATAGAAAATGTATGAATCTATTTCTTCCCCCATCTATGGATTAAATAGTATGACGTGTATCTGGAAATATTGCTATTTAAAAAAAAAATCTTTGTCCTGAGGATGATAGACAACTGAAACTATTTACCTAGTGATGTTGTGATTGCACCAATTCCGACTATTTTCAAGAAGAAAAAGAGGTCTTACTCAACTAAAGATCTATCAACTTCCGACACACCTACAAATAACTACACTCACGGATTTCGGTTGTTTAAAATAGAAGGAAAAAACTGAATATTTAAATTGGCACTGACCTTTCTGGCAGCAATTTTTGCTTCTACCTCGTAGATTCGCATATTTTTCATCATATTTTTCACAGCCTCCTCACGACTTACAATCTTGGCGGGCGCCGGCAGGGCCTCATGTTCGAAAACGGCCGCCCTGTAAGGGACATTGGCGGTCGCCTGCAAGGAAGGCAGAAAAATTGCAAGCAGAAGGGAAACTCGAAGTGTCATGAATATATCCATTTATCGTAAATCTTTCCGTCTTTCCTATTTAAATATCATGAATGATTTATCAGTTATAACGCCATTTCGAAAACGCTTCATCTCTTGTGAAAGCGTTCTTGGACGACAGACGCTGGCAGTGAAAAACGTTAAAATCGAAGTTAGAACTTCCAAAAAATATTTTCCTGGTAATTGTTCAGGTGGATCATAACAAAAGAGAAAGCTGGGAACAGGCCAGGAACAACATTTACTCACATTAACTAGGTACACTAAAGCTTGTCTAACCTAACCAAGGGGAGGGGTCCACAGGAAACCACCCCGATGTGACATAGATTGACCTAGAAGAGAAAATCAAGCCTAGCCCCGTTCAAATGAACCAAGCTCGCCTCAGTCACCCACCTTTCGCTGAAGACTGTCGAATGCAGACGTTTTCGATCAGTTCTAATCTTCATCTTGTTAACCCCACTTTTTCATCTCGAGTGGGTCAGCTTTCAAATTTCCCATGTCCGTTTATATTTTCTCCTTTCCCACTCCCTTAGCGAGAGAGCTTCTTGATTTTGTCCAACGGGCAGAATACAGCGGCCTCTCTGTTTTGAGGGTTGGACGAGCCCTACTAACATCTGTTATGTTTAATTCGAATTACGTTAATATTTTAGTTGATTATTGGGTTCATCTCCCTTCCCTCCCATTTTTTCACCACAGAAAGTATTTATCATCAAAATTTTCATGGCTTGGGGCGCGTTTTGTAGATCCCCCCTTGTGAGGAAGCGGTATTTTGGTGTATGGTGGATCGAATGTTGACGGACGAGTTCTTTTGGTGAATGTAGAAATTGTAATGTATGAAAGGGTCGTGAATCTGATAAGCTAGGTATAAGATAGTTAGTGATGACCAGCCTCAAACCCTCCCCTTCTTCGGCCTTGTGCCACAATTTTGTATTAATTACAAATAAATCTTGGTAATTGTTCAGGTGAGGTCTTCGCTATGGTACCAGATTTTTTTATTTTTTATTTTAGCGCAGTACTAGACTGGGGTCGAGATCTCATCAATTTACAATTGAGCTTGGATGTGACCGTAAATTCTGTGTTAACAGTTTATTTTCTCGCATTTCCCGCTTGTGGAACTCCCTTCTGGCTCCATGCTTTACAGACAGCTTTAATCTGCAAACATTTAAATGCAAATTCAATCGCTATCTGCAGTGCACCTGGTTACTCACTTTTCTTTCTGCTCATCATTAAGGTTTCTGTTCCTAATTCTTCCACACCCTGTAACCCCTCGTTTTTGAGTGGCATCACTCCGTTGCTTGGGGTGATACCGATAAAAAAATAATAAAATAAAAACATTATGTGTAATTTATGAATGTCAATATAGTATTAGGTTGTTCCGAAAATAATGTCCTATTTTAGAATAAATCTTCTTAATTAATTCTAATATATTATATAATATATATAATCCAACGAAGAATCAGCAATATTTTTGGTCCTGATCTGGCATCTCGGCTTCAGTTACTCCCTCCACCGCTGTAAGGTTGCCTCCCTGTGTCTTTTCTATAAATATTTTCATGGTAATTGTTCGCTGTGGTATTTAGACCTCATGAATTTGAGCGCAGTACTAGACTGGCGTCTAGATCTTAACAATTTACAGTTCAGTTGGCTAGATGTAACCGTAAGTTCTACGCTAACAGTTTCTTTTTCTCGAATTTCTTCCGGCTCCATGCTTTCCAGCCAACTTTAATCTTCAAAAATTTAAATGCAATGTCAATCGCTATCTACTGTCCTCCTGATTACTCTCTTCTCTTCTCGCTCATTAGTAAAGTTTCTGTTCCTGTTTCCACCGTTTGTTTAGTTCCTTGTAAATAGTTTTGTCATATTGTAAATATTCAGTGGGCCTAGTTTTTAAATTGGTGCTTTACTCCCCTCCCCTCCACAGACAATAAATTGTACATAAGGGAACTAGTTAGTACTTTCATGGAGACAATGAGGTATTATGGGGTATGTGGTAAGAAAGGTAAGTAAGAATGTGTTGTTTTGGGGTAAGGAATATTGTTGTATGTTTGGGTCAGTGTTTTTTAAGTTTTAAAATTAAGACAGATGATGACCGTCTTTTCCCCCATCCCCACTTTTTTGGCTATGTGCCACATTTTGTATTAAATTATACAAATAAATATCGCTCTTCGCAATGGAACCTAGACTATTTGAATTGAAGCACAGTACTAGACTGGTATTGAGATCTCATCAGTTTACAGTTGAGGCGGCTAGATGTAGCCGTAAGCTCGATGCTAAGAGTTTCTTTTCTCACACTTCTCGGTTGTGGAACTCCCTTCAAGCTCCATGCTTTCCAGCCAACTTTAATCAGCAAAAATTTAAATGCAATATCAATCGCTATCTACTAACCTCCTGAATACTTTTTTCTTTTCCCGCTCATTATTAATGTTTCTGTTCCTAATTTTTCCACAACTTTTAACCCCTTGCGTTTTAGTGTTCTCCTTTCATATCGATGCCCTATGGACAGTAGCCACGGGCTCAAGAAAATCTTTTGTATTTAAATCATAAGTACGCGTATTGCTCGCCGACATAAAAATAAATTGAATTCCACACTACTACAAATAAAAGGTCAGTAAGGAAACTCCCGCTAATACTGAAAAGAGCAATAACAGCTACTGGACTTGAAAAACCTATTTTCTTGAAAAATTGTTTTACGAGAAAGATTTTATAGATTTCAACCGAAAACAGTACTGGCTGCTTGGTCAATGAATGCCAAATGTTTCCTTATAGGGAAACGGCTGATATTACCATTGCCATTACCTATGAATCTCCTACAAAAAGTAGTGAAGGAAAGCATGAAGAAAAGACTAAACATCAAATGCAAAACGATAAAATACATGGCTGTCAGCAAAAAGGGAGAGCCCAACATGCAGATTACAAATTGGAGATACCAAAATCAACAATTTACATATCTGGGCAGTGTTTTAAAGTGTGACTCTGAAATCCGATGGCGCATAGGTATAGCGAAAGATGTCTTTCAAAAGCTAAGCAAATATTAAGAAACAGGAAAATATCGTTAAACATAAAGAAAAGTGTACTGGACTGTTATATAATATCGGTCCTGTGATATGACAGTGAATACTGGATACTCTCCTCATTGGTGAAGAGACCTTGAAGCAACAGAAATGTGGTTCCACAGAAGGATGCTGAGAATGCCATGGACCGAACATGTGAAACAACGACGAAGTTTTACAGAAAATTGAAACCAAAAGGAGACTTATACTTAATAACGGGAAGAGACTTTAAATTTCTAGAGCACATAATGAGGAAAGTGGGCTTGGAAAATTTGGTACTCACAAGAAAAATTGAAGGCAAGAGGGTCAGAAAAAATAAACAATGAATAACCTCCCTAGCGAGTATGAGTAAATGAATGGCGGAACAAGGTTTAGAAAAGATAACAAAAATCAAAATTTATTGAGAGCTATAAAGGATAGGAAATTGTGGAGAGCCATGATCGCCAATGTCCTGACGGGACACAGCACATAGAAAAAGAAGAATGAGTTGAGTAAATGACTGTTGGGACAAGGTTGAGGAGAGATAAGAAAAAGATAAAATTTATTAAGAGCTACAAAGGATAGGAAATTGTGGAGAGCCATGATCACCGACACTCTGAAGGGACATAGCACATAGAAAATGAAGAACGAGCTTCAGTAAATGACTGTTGGGACAAGGTTTAGGAGAGATAATAAAAAGATAAAATTTATTAAGAGCTACAAAGGATAGGAAATTGTGGAGAGCCATGATCGCCAATGTCCTAAAGGGACACAGCACATAGAGAAAGAAGAATAAGCTTGAGTAAATGAATGGTGGAACAAGGTTTAGGAGAGATAAGAAAAAGATAAAATTTATTAAGAGCTACAAAGGATAGGAAATTGTGGAGAGCCATGATCACCTACAATCTGAAGGGACATAGCACATAGAAAATGAAGAATGAGCTTGAGTAAATGACTGTTGGGACAAGGTTTAGGAGAGATAAGAAAAAGATAAAATTTATTAAGAGCTACAAAGGATAGGAAATTGTGGAGAGCCATGATCACCTACACCCTGAAGGGACACAGTAAATAGAAAAAGAAGAATGAGCTTGAGTAAATGAATGGCGGAGTAAGGTTGAGAAAAGATAACAAAAATCAAAATTTATTAAGAGCTAGAAAGGATAGGAAATTGTGGAGAGCCATGATCACCTACACCGTGAAGGGACATAGCACATAGAAAAAGAAGAATGAGCCTGAGTAAATGACTGTTGGGACAAGGTTTAGGAGAGATAAGAAAAAGATAAAATTTATTAAGAGCTACAAAGGATAGGAAATTGTGGAGAGCCATGATCACCTACACCGTGAAGGGACATAGCACATAGAAAAAGAAGAATGAGCCTGAGTAAATGACTGTTGGGACAAGGTTTAGGAGAGATAAGAAAAAGATAACATTTATTAAGAGCTACAAAGGATAGGAAATTGTGGAGAGCCATGATCACCTACACCCTGAAGGGACACAGCACATAGAAAAAGAAGAATGGGCTTGAGTAAATGACTATTGGGACAAGGTTTAGGAGAGATAAGAAAAAGATAAAATTTATTAAGAGCTACAAAGGATAGGAAATTGTGGAGAGCCATGATCACCTACACCGTGAAGGGACATAGCACATAGAAAAAGAAGAATGAGCCTGAGTAAATGACTGTTGGGACAAGGTTTAGGAGAGATAAGAAAAAGATAAAATTTATTAAGAGCTACAAAGGATAGGAAATTGTGGAGAGCCATGATCACCTACACCCTGAAGGGACACAGCACATAGAAAAAGAAGAATGAGCTTGAGTAAATGACAGTTGGGACAAGGTTTAGGAGAGATAAGAAAAAGATAAAATTTATTAAGAGCTACAAAGGATAAGAAATTGTGGAGAGCCATGATCACCTACACTCTGAAGGGACATAGCACATAGAAAATGAAGAACGAGCTTCAGTAAATGACTGTTGGGACAAGGTTTAGGAGAGATAATAAAAAGATAAAATTTATTAAGAGCTACAAAGGATAGGAAATTGTGGAGAGCCATGATCGCCAATGTCCTAAAGGGACACAGCACATAGAGAAAGAAGAATAAGCTTGAGTAAATGAATGGTGGAACAAGGTTTAGGAGAGATAAGAAAAAGATAAAATTTATTAAGAGCTACAAAGGATAGGAAATTGTGGAGAGCCATGATCACCTACAATCTGAAGGGACATAGCACATAGAAAATGAAGAATGAGCTTGAGTAAATGACTGTTGGGACAAGGTTTAGGAGAGATAAGAAAAAGATAAAATTTATTAAGAGCTACAAAGGATAGGAAATTGTGGAGAGCCATGATCACCTACACCCTGAAGGGACACAGTAAATAGAAAAAGAAGAATGAGCTTGAGTAAATGAATGGCGGAGTAAGGTTGAGAAAAGATAACAAAAATCAAAATTTATTAAGAGCTAGAAAGGATAGGAAATTGTGGAGAGCCATGATCACCTACACCGTGAAGGGACATAGCACATAGAAAAAGAAGAATGAGCCTGAGTAAATGACTGTTGGGACAAGGTTTAGGAGAGATAAGAAAAAGATAAAATTTATTAAGAGCTACAAAGGATAGGAAATTGTGGAGAGCCATGATCACCTACACCGTGAAGGGACATAGCACATAGAAAAAGAAGAATGAGCCTGAGTAAATGACTGTTGGGACAAGGTTTAGGAGAGATAAGAAAAAGATAACATTTATTAAGAGCTACAAAGGATAGGAAATTGTGGAGAGCCATGATCACCTACACCCTGAAGGGACACAGCACATAGAAAAAGAAGAATGGGCTTGAGTAAATGACTATTGGGACAAGGTTTAGGAGAGATAAGAAAAAGATAAAATTTATTAAGAGCTACAAAGGATAGGAAATTGTGGAGAGCCATGATCACCTACACCGTGAAGGGACATAGCACATAGAAAAAGAAGAATGAGCCTGAGTAAATGACTGTTGGGACAAGGTTTAGGAGAGATAAGAAAAAGATAAAATTTATTAAGAGCTACAAAGGATAGGAAATTGTGGAGAGCCATGATCACCTACACCCTGAAGGGACACAGCACATAGAAAAAGAAGAATGAACTTGAGTAAATGACAGTTGGGACAAGGTTTAGGAGAGATAAGAAAAAGATAAAATTTATTAAGAGCTACAAAGGATAGGAAATTGTGGAGAGCCATGATCACCTACACCCTGAAGGGACACAGCACATAGAAAAAGAAGAATGAGCTTGAGTAAATGACAGTTGGGACAAGGTTTAGGAGAGATAAGAAAAAGATAAAATTTATTAAGAGCTACAAAGGATAGGAAATTGTGGAGAGCCATGATCACCTACACCGTGAAGGGACATAGCACATAGAAAAAGAAGAATGAGCCTGAGTAAATGACTGTTGGGACAAGGTTTAGGAGAGAGAAGAAAAAGATGAAATTTATTAAGAGCTACAAAGGATAGGAAATTGTGGAGAGCCATGATCGCCTACACCCTGAAGGGACACAGCACATAGAAAAAGAAGAATGAGCTTGAGTAAATGACTGTTGGGACAAGGTTTAGGAGAGATAAGAAAAAGATAAAATTTATTAAGAGCTACAAAAGATAGGAAATTGTAGAGAGCCATGATCACCTACACCCTGAAGGGACACAGCACATAGAAAAAGAAGAATGAGCTTGAGTAAATGACTGTTGGGACAAGGTTTAGGAGAGATAAGAAAAAGATAAAATTTATTAAGATCTACAAAGGATAGGAAATTGTGGAGAGCCATGATCACCTACACCCTGAAGGGACACAGCACATAGAAAAAGAAGAATAAGCTTGAGTAAATGACTGTTGGGACAAGGTTTAGGAGAGATAAGAAAAAGATAAAATTTATTAAGAGCTACAAAAGATAGGAAATTGTGGAGAGCCATGATCACCTACACCCTGTAGGGACACAGCACATAGAAAAAGAAGAATGAGCTTGAGTAAATGACTGTTGGGACAAGGTTTAGGAGAGATAAGAAAAAGATCAAATTTATTAAGAGCTACAAAGGATAGGAAATTGTGGAGAGCCATGATCACCTACACCGTGAAGGGACATAGCACATAGAAAAAGAAGAATGAGCCCGAGTAAATGACTGTCGGGACAAGGTTTAGGAGAGATAAGAAAAAGATCAAATTTATTAAGAGCTACAAAGGAAAGGAAATTGTGGAGAGCCATGATAACCTCCACCCTGAAGGGACATAGCACATAGAAAAAGAAGAATGAGCTTGAGTAAATGACTGCTGGGACAAGGTTTAGGAGAGATGAGAAAAAGATAAAATTTATTAAGAGCTACAAAAGATAGGAAATTGTGGAGAGCCATGATCACCTACACCGTGAAGGGACATAGCACATAGAAAAAGAAGAATGAGCCCGAGTAAATGACTGTTGGGACAAGGTTTAGGAGAGATAAGAAAAAGATAAAATTTATTACGAGCTACAAAGGATAGGAAATTGTGGAGAGCCATGATAACCTACACCCTGAAGGGACATAGCACATAGAAAAAGAAGAATGAGCTTGAGTAAATGACTGCTGGGACAAGGTTTAGGAAAGATAAGAAAAAGATAAAATTTATTAAGAGCTACAAAGGATAGGAAATTGTGGAGAGCCATGATCACCTACACCCTGAAGGGACATAGCACATAGAAAAAGAAGAATGAGCTTGAGTAAATGACTGCTGGGACAAGGTTTAGGAAAGATAAGAAAAAGATAAAATTTATTAAGATCTACAAAGGATAGGAAATTGTGGAGAGCCATGATCACCTACACCCTGAAGGGACATAGCACATAGAAAAAGAAGAATGAGCTTGAGTAAATGACTGCTGGGACAAGGTTTAGGAAAGATAAGAAAAAGATAAAATTTATTAAGAGCTACAAAGGATAGGAAATTGTGGAGAGCCATGATCACCTACACCCTGAAGGTACATAGCACATAGAAAAAGAAGAATGAGCCTGAGTAAATGACTGTTGGGACAAGGTTTAGGAGAGATAAGAAAAAGATAAAATTTATTAAGAGCTACAAAAGATAGGAAATTGTGGAGAGCCATGATCACCTACACCCTGAAGGTACATAGCACATAGAAAAAGAAGAATGAGCCTGAGTAAATGACTGTTGGGACAAGGTTTAGCAGAGAGAAGAAAAAGATAAAATTTATTAAGAGCTACAAAGGATAGGAAATTGTGGAGAGCCATGATCACCTACACCGTGAAGTGACATAGCACATAGAAAAAGAAGAATGAGCCTGAGTAAATGACTGTTGGGACAAGGTTTAGGAGAGATAAGAAAAAGGTAAAATTTATTAAGAGCTACAAAAGATAGGAAATTGTGGAGAGCCATGATCACCTACACGCTGAAGGGACACAGCACATAGAAAACGATGAATGAGCTTGAGTAAATGACTGCTGGGACAAGGTTTAGGAGAGATGAGAAAAAGATAAAATTTATTAAGAGCTACAAAAGATAGGAAATTGTGGAGAGCCATGATCACCTACACCGTGAAGGGACATAGCACATAGAAAAAGAAGAATGAGCCCGAGTAAATGACTGTTGGGACAAGGTTTAGGAGAGATAAGAAAAAGATAAAATTTATTACGAGCTACAAAGGATAGGAAATTGTGGAGAGCCATGATCACCTACACCCTGAAGGGACATAGCACATAGAAAAAGAAGAATGAGCTTGAGTAAATGACTGCTGGGACAAGGTTTAGGAAAGATAAGAAAAAGATAAAATTTATTACGAGCTACAAAGGATAGGAAATTGTGGAGAGCCATGATAACCTACACCCTGAAGGGACATAGCACATAGAAAAAGAAGAATGAGCTTGAGTAAATGACTGCTGGGACAAGGTTTAGGAAAGATAAGAAAAAGATAAAATTTATTAAGATCTACAAAGGATAGGAAATTGTGGAGAGCCATGATCACCTACACCCTGAAGGGACATAGCACATAGAAAAAGAAGAATGAGCTTGAGTAAATGACTGCTGGGACAAGGTTTAGGAAAGATAAGAAAAAGATAAAATTTATTAAGAGCTACAAAGGATAGGAAATTGTGGAGAGCCATGATCACCTACACCCTGAAGGTACATAGCACATAGAAAAAGAAGAATGAGCCTGAGTAAATGACTGTTGGGACAAGGTTTAGCAGAGAGAAGAAAAAGATAAAATTTATTAAGAGCTACAAAGGATAGGAAATTGTGGAGAGCCATGATCACCTACACCGTGAAGTGACATAGCACATAGAAAAAGAAGAATGAGCCTGAGTAAATGACTGTTGGGACAAGGTTTAGGAGAGATAAGAAAAAGGTAAAATTTATTAAGAGCTACAAAAGATAGGAAATTGTGGAGAGCCATGATCACCTACACGCTGAAGGGACACAGCACATAGAAAACGATGAATGAGCTTGAGTAAATGACTGTTGGGACAAGGTTTAGGAGAGATAAGAAAAAGATAAAATTTATTAAGAGCTACAAAGGATAGGAAATTGTGGAGAGCCATGATCACCTACACCGTGAAGGGACATAGCACATAGAAAAAGAAGAATGAGCTTGAGTAAATGACTGTTGGGACAAGGTTTAGGAGAGATAAGAAAAAGATCAAATTTATTAAGAGCTACAAAGGATAGGAAATTGTGGAGAGCCATGATCACCTACACCGTGAAGGGACATAGCACATAGAAAAAGAAGAATGAGCCCGAGTAAATGACTGTTGGGACAAGGTTTAGGAGAGATAAGAAAAAGATAAAATTTATTAAGAGCTGCAAAAGATAGGAAATTGTGGAGAGCCATGATCACCTACACCGTGAAGGGACATAGCACATAGAAAAAGAAGAATGAGCCTGAGTAAATGACTGTTGGGACAAGGTTTAGGAGAGATAAGAAAAAGATAAAATTTATGAAGAGCTACAAAGGATAGGAAATTGTGGAGAGCCATGATCACCTACAACCTGAAGGGACATAGCACATAGAAAAAGAAGAATGACCCTGAGTAAATGACTGTTGGGACAAGGTTTAGGAGAGATAAGAAAAAGATAAAATTTATTAAGAGCTACAAAGGATAGGAAATTGTGGAGAGCCATGATAACCTCCACCCTGAAGGGACACAGCACATAGAAAAAGAAGAATGAGCTTGAGTAAATGACTGCTGGGACAAGGTTTAGGAGAGATAAGAAAAAGATGAAATTTATTAAGAGTTACAAAAAGATAGGAAATTGTGGAGAGCCATGATCACCTACACCCTGAAGGGACACAGCACATAGAAAAAGAAGAATGAGCTTGAGTAAATGACTGTTGGGACAAGGTTTAGGAGAGATAAGAAAAAGATAAAATTTATTAAGAGCTACAAAGGATAGGAAATTGTGGAGAGCCATGATCACCTACACCCTGAAGGGACATAGCACATAGAAAAAGAAGAATAAGCCTGAGTAAATGACTGTTGGGACAAGGTTTAGGAGAGATAAGAAAAAGATCAAATTTATTAAGAGCTACAAAGGATAGGAAATTGTGGAGAGCCATGATCACCTACACCGTGAAGGGACATAGCACATAGAAAAAGAAGAATGAGCCTGAGTAAATGACTGTTGGGACAAGGTTTAGGAGAGAGAAGAAAAAGTTAAAATTTATTAAGAGCTACAAAGGATAGGAAATTGTGGAGAGCCATGATCACCTACACCGTGAAGGGACATAGCACATAGAAAAAGAAGAATGAGCTTGAGTAAATGACTGTTGGGACAAGGTTTAGGAGAGATAAGAAAAAGATCAAATTTATTAAGAGCTACAAAGGATAGGAAATTGTGGAGAGCCATGATCACCTACACCGTGAAGGGACATAGCACATAGAAAAAGAAGAATGAGCCCGAGTAAATGACTGTTGGGACAAGGTTTAGGAGAGATAAGAAAAAGATAAAATTTATTAAGAGCTGCAAAAGATAGGAAATTGTGGAGAGCCATGATCACCTACACCGTGAAGGGACATAGCACATAGAAAAAGAAGAATGAGCCTGAGTAAATGACTGTTGGGACAAGGTTTAGGAGAGATAAGAAAAAGATAAAATTTATGAAGAGCTACAAAGGATAGGAAATTGTGGAGAGCCATGATCACCTACAACCTGAAGGGACATAGCACATAGAAAAAGAAGAATGACCCTGAGTAAATGACTGTCGGGACAAGGTTTAGGAGAGATAAGAAAAAGATAAAATTTATTAAGAGCTACAAAGGATAGGAAATTGTGGAGAGCCATGATCACTTACACCCTGAAGGGACACAGCACATAGAAAAAGAAGAATAAGCTTGAGTAAATGACTGTTTGGACAAGGTTTAGGAGAGATAAGAAAAAGATAAAATTTATTAAGAGCTACAAAGGATAGGAAATTGTGGAGAGCCATGATCACCTACACCGTGAAGGGACATAGCACATAGAAAAAGAAGAATGAGCCTGAGTAAATGACTGTTGGGACAAGGTTTAGGAGAGATAAGAAAAAGATAAAATTTATTAAGAGCTACAAAGAATAGGAAATTGTGGAGAGCCATGATCACCTACACCGTGAAGGGACATAGCACATAGAAAAAGAAGAATGAGCCTGAGTAAATGACTGTTGGGACAAGGTTTAGGAGAGATAAGAAAAAGATAAAATTTATTAAGAGCTACAAAGGATAGGAAATTGTGGAGAGCCATGATAACCTCCACCCTGAAGGGACACAGCACATAGAAAAAGAAGAATGAGCTTGAGTAAATGACTGCTGGGACAAGGTTTAGGAGAGATAAGAAAAAGATGAAATTTATTAAGAGTTACAAAAAGATAGGAAATTGTGGAGAGCCATGATCACCTACACCCTGAAGGGACACAGCACATAGAAAAAGAAGAATGAGCTTGAGTAAATGACTGTTGGGACAAGGTTTAGGAGAGATAAGAAAAAGATAAAATTTATTAAGAGCTACAAAGGATAGGAAATTGTGGAGAGCCATGATCACCTACACCCTGAAGGGACATAGCACATAGAAAAAGAAGAATAAGCCTGAGTAAATGACTGTTGGGACAAGGTTTAGGAGAGATAAGAAAAAGATAAAATTTATTAAGAGCTACAAAGGATAGGAAATTGTGGAGAGCCATGATCACCTACACCGTGAAGGGACATAGCACATAGAAAAAGAAGAATGAGCCTGAGTAAATGACTGTTGGGACAAGGTTTAGGAGAGAGAAGAAAAAGTTAAAATTTATTAAGAGCTACAAAGGATAGGAAATTGTGGAGAGCCATGATCACCTACACCGTGAAGGGACATAGCACATAGAAAAAGAAGAATGAGCTTGAGTAAATGACTGTTGGGACAAGGTTTAGGAGAGATAAGAAAAAGATCAAATTTATTAAGAGCTACAAAGGATAGGAAATTGTGGAGAGCCATGATCACCTACACCGTGAAGGGACATAGCACATAGAAAAAGAAGAATGAGCCCGAGTAAATGACTGTTGGGACAAGGTTTAGGAGAGATAAGAAAAAGATAAAATTTATTAAGAGCTGCAAAAGATAGGAAATTGTGGAGAGCCATGATCACCTACACCGTGAAGGGACATAGCACATAGAAAAAGAAGAATGAGCCTGAGTAAATGACTGTTGGGACAAGGTTTAGGAGAGATAAGAAAAAGATAAAATTTATGAAGAGCTACAAAGGATAGGAAATTGTGGAGAGCCATGATCACCTACAACCTGAAGGGACATAGCACATAGAAAAAGAAGAATGACCCTGAGTAAATGACTGTTGGGACAAGGTTTAGGAGAGATAAGAAAAAGATAAAATTTATTAAGAGCTACAAAGGATAGGAAATTGTGGAGAGCCATGATAACCTCCACCCTGAAGGGACACAGCACATAGAAAAAGAAGAATGAGCTTGAGTAAATGACTGCTGGGACAAGGTTTAGGAGAGATAAGAAAAAGATGAAATTTATTAAGAGTTACAAAAAGATAGGAAATTGTGGAGAGCCATGATCACCTACACCCTGAAGGGACACAGCACATAGAAAAAGAAGAATGAGCTTGAGTAAATGACTGTTGGGACAAGGTTTAGGAGAGATAAGAAAAAGATAAAATTTATTAAGAGCTACAAAGGATAGGAAATTGTGGAGAGCCATGATCACCTACACCCTGAAGGGACATAGCACAGAGAAAAAGAAGAATAAGCCTGAGTAAATGACTGTTGGGACAAGGTTTAGGAGAGATAAGAAAAAGATAAAATTTATTAAGAGCTACAAAGGATAGGAAATTGTGGAGAGCCATGATCACCTACACCGTGAAGGGACATAGCACATAGAAAAAGAAGAATGAGCCTGAGTAAATGACTGTTGGGACAAGGTTTAGGAGAGAGAAGAAAAAGATCAAATTTATTAAGAGCTACAAAGGATAGGAAATTGTGGAGAGCCATGATCACCTACACCGTGAAGGGACATAGCACATAGAAAAAGAAGAATGAGCCTGAGTAAATGACTGTTGGGACAAGGTTTAGGAGAGAGAAGAAAAAGTTAAAATTTATTAAGAGCTACAAAGGATAGGAAATTGTGGAGAGCCATGATCACCTACACCGTGAAGGGACATAGCACATAGAAAAAGAAGAATGAGCTTGAGTAAATGACTGTTGGGACAAGGTTTAGGAGAGATAAGAAAAAGATCAAATTTATTAAGAGCTACAAAGGATAGGAAATTGTGGAGAGCCATGATCACCTACACCGTGAAGGGACATAGCACATAGAAAAAGAAGAATGAGCCCGAGTAAATGACTGTTGGGACAAGGTTTAGGAGAGATAAGAAAAAGATAAAATTTATTAAGAGCTGCAAAAGATAGGAAATTGTGGAGAGCCATGATCACCTACACCGTGAAGGGACATAGCACATAGAAAAAGAAGAATGAGCCTGAGTAAATGACTGTTGGGACAAGGTTTAGGAGAGATAAGAAAAAGATAAAATTTATGAAGAGCTACAAAGGATAGGAAATTGTGGAGAGCCATGATCACCTACAACCTGAAGGGACATAGCACATAGAAAAAGAAGAATGACCCTGAGTAAATGACTGTTGGGACAAGGTTTAGGAGAGATAAGAAAAAGATAAAATTTATTAAGAGCTACAAAGGATAGGAAATTGTGGAGAGCCATGATAACCTCCACCCTGAAGGGACACAGCACATAGAAAAAGAAGAATGAGCTTGAGTAAATGACTGCTGGGACAAGGTTTAGGAGAGATAAGAAAAAGATGAAATTTATTAAGAGTTACAAAAAGATAGGAAATTGTGGAGAGCCATGATCACCTACACCCTGAAGGGACACAGCACATAGAAAAAGAAGAATGAGCTTGAGTAAATGACTGTTGGGACAAGGTTTAGGAGAGATAAGAAAAAGATAAAATTTATTAAGAGCTACAAAGGATAGGAAATTGTGGAGAGCCATGATCACCTACACCCTGAAGGGACATAGCACAGAGAAAAAGAAGAATAAGCCTGAGTAAATGACTGTTGGGACAAGGTTTAGGAGAGATAAGAAAAAGATAAAATTTATTAAGAGCTACAAAGGATAGGAAATTGTGGAGAGCCATGATCACCTACACCGTGAAGGGACATAGCACATAGAAAAAGAAGAATGAGCCTGAGTAAATGACTGTTGGGACAAGGTTTAGGAGAGAGAAGAAAAAGTTAAAATTTATTAAGAGCTACAAAGGATAGGAAATTGTGGAGAGCCATGATCACCTACACCGTGAAGGGACATAGCACATAGAAAAAGAAGAATGAGCCTGAGTAAATGACTGTTGGGACAAGGTTTAGGAGAGATAAGAAAAAGATAAAATTTATTAAGAGCTACGAAGGATAGGAAATTGTGGAGAGCCATTATCACCTACACCGTGAAGGGACATAGCACATAGAAAAAGAAGAATGAGCCTGAGTAAATGACTGTTGGGACAAGGTTTAGGAGAGATAAGAAAAAGATAAAATTTATTAAGAGCTACAAAGAATAGGAAATTGTGGAGAGCCATGATCACCTACACCGTGAAGGGACATAGCACATAGAAAAAGAAGAATGAGCCTGAGTAAATGACTGTTGGGACAAGGTTTAGGAGAGATAAGAAAAAGATAAAATTTATTAAGAGCTACAAAGGATAGGAAATTGTGGAGAGCCATGATAACCTCCACCCTGAAGGGACACAGCACATAGAAAAAGAAGAATGAGCCTGAGTAAATGACTGTTGCGACAAGGTTTAGGAGAGAGAAGACAAAGATAAAATTTATTAAGAGCTACAAAGGATAGGAAATTGTGGAGAGCCATGATCACCTACACCGTGAAGGGACACAGCACATAGAAAAAGAAGAATGAGCCTGAGTAAATGACTGTTGGGACAAGGTTTAGGAGAGATAAGAAAAAGATGAACTTTATTAAGAGTTACAAAAGATAGGAAATTGTGGAGAGCCATGATCACCTACACCGTGAAGGGACACAGCACATAGAAAAAGAAGAATGAGCCTGAGTAAATGACTGTTGGGACAAGGTTTAGGAGAGATAAGAAAAAGATGAACTTTATTAAGAGTTACAAAAGATAGGAAATTGTGGAGAGCCATGATCACCTACACCGTGAAGGGACACAGCACATAGAAAAGGAAGAATGAGCCTGAGTAAATGACTGTTGGGACAAGGTTTAGGAGAGATAAGAAAAAGATGAACTTTATTAAGAGTTACAAAAGATAGGAAATTGTGGAGAGCCATGATCACCTACACCGTGAAGGGACACAGCACATAGAAAAAGAAGAATGAGCCTGAGTAAATGACTGTTGGGACAAGGTTTAGGAGAGATAAGAAAAAGATGAACTTTATTAAGAGTTACAAAAGATAGGAAATTGTGGAGAGCCATGATCACCTCCACCCTGAAGGGACACAGCACATAGAAAAAGAAGAATGAGCTTGAGTAAATGACTGCTGGGACAAGGTTTAGGAGAGATAAGAAAAAGATGAACTTTATTAAGAGTTACAAAAGATAGGAAATTGTGGAGAGCCATGATCACCTACACCGTGAAGGGACACAGCACATAGAAAAAGAAGAATGAGCTTGAGTAAATGACTGTTGGGACAAGGTTTAGGAAAGATAAGAAAAAGATAAAATTTATTAAGAGCTACAAAGGATAGGAAATTGTGGAGAGCCATGATCACCTACACCCTGAAGGGACACAGCACATAGAAAAAGAAGAATGAGCTTGAGTAAATGACTGTTGGGACAAGGTTTAGGAGAGATAAGAAAAAGATAAAATTTATTAAGAGCTGCAAAGGATAGGAAATTGTGGAGAGCCATGATCACCTACACCGTGAAGGGACATAGCACATAGAAAAAGAAGAATGAGCCTGAGTAAATGACTGTCGGGACAAGGTTTAGGAGAGATAAGAAAAAGATAAAATTTATTAAGAACTACAAAGGATAGGAAATTGTGGAGAGCCATGATCACCTACACCGTGAAGGGACATAGCACATAGAAAAAGAAGAATGAGCTTGAGTAAATGACTGTTGGGACAAGGTTTAGGAGAGATAAGAAAAAGATAAAATTTATTAAGAGCTACAAAGGAGAGGAAATTGTGGAGAGCCTTGATCACCTACACCGTGAAGGGACATAGCACATAGAAAAAGAAGAATGAGCCCGAGTAAATGACTGTTGGGACAAGGTTTAGGAGAGATAAGAAAAAGATAAAATTTATTAAGAGCTACAAAAGATAGGAAATTGTGGAGAGCCATGATAACCTCCACCCTGAAGGGACACAGCACATAGAAAAAGAAGAATGAGCTTGAGTAAATGACTGCTGGGACAAGGTTTAGGAGAGATAAGAAAAAGATGAACTTTATTAAGAGTTACAAAAGATAGGAAATTGTGGAGAGCCATGATCACCTACACCGTGAAGGGACACAGCACATAGAAAAAGAAGAATGAGCTTGAGTAAATGACTGTTGGGACAAGGTTTAGGAAAGATAAGAAAAAGATAAAATTTATTAAGAGCTACAAAGGATATGAAATTGTGGAGAGCCATGATCACCTACACCCTGAAGGGACATAGCACATAGAAAAAGAAGAATGAGCCTGAGTAAATGACTGTTGGGACAAGGTTTAGGAGAGAGAAGAAAAAGATAAAATTTATTAAGAGCTACAAAGGATAGGAAATTGTGGAGAGCCATGATCACCTACACCGTGAAGGGACATAGCACATAGAAAAAGAAGAATGAGCTTGAGTAAATGACTGTTGGGACAAGGTTTAGGAGAGATAAGAAAAAGATAAAATTTATTAAGAGCTACAAAGGATAGGAAATTGTGGAGAGCCATGATCACCTACACCGTGAAGGGACATAGCACATAGAAAAAGAAGAATGAGCCTGAGTAAATGACTGTTGGGACAAGGTTTAGGAGAGATAAGAAAAAGATAAAATTTATTAAGAGCTACAAAGGATAGGAAATTGTGGAGAGCCATTATCACCTACACCGTGAAGGGACATAGCACATAGAAAAAGAAGAATGAGCCTGAGTAAATGACTGTTGGGACAAGGTTTAGGAGAGATAAGAAAAAGATAAAATTTATTAAGAGCTACAAAGAATAGGAAATTGTGGAGAGCCATGATCACCTACACCGTGAAGGGACATAGCACATAGAAAAAGAAGAATGAGCCTGAGTAAATGACTGTTGGGACAAGGTTTAGGAGAGATAAGAAAAAGATCAAATTTATTAAGAGCTACAAAGGATAGGAAATTGTGGAGAGCCATTATCACCTACACCGTGAAGGGACATAGCACATAGAAAAAGAAGAATGAGCCTGAGTAAATGACTGTTGGGACAAGGTTTAGGAGAGATAAGAAAAAGATAAAATTTATTAAGAGCTACAAAGGATAGGAAATTGTGGAGAGCCATTATCACCTACACCGTGAAGGGACATAGCACATAGAAAAAGAAGAATGAGCCTGAGTAAATGACTGTTGGGACAAGGTTTAGGAGAGATAAGAAAAAGATAAAATTTATTAAGAGCTACAAAGGATAGGAAATTGTGGAGAGCCATGATAACCTCCACCCTGAAGGGACACAGCACATAGAAAAAGAAGAATGAGCTTGAGTAAATGACTGTTGGGACAAGGTTTAGGAGAGATAAGGAAAAGATAAAATTTATTAAGAGCTACAAAGGATAGGAAATTGTGGAGAGCCATGATAACCTCCACCCTGAAGGGACACAGCACATAGAAAAAGAAGAATGAGCTTGAGTAAATGACTGTTGGGACAAGGTTTAGGAGAGATAAGGAAAAGATAAAATTTATTAAGAGCTACAAAGGATAGGAAATTGTGGAGAGCCATGATAACCTCCACCCTGAAGGGACACAGCACATAGAAAAAGAAGAATGAGCCTGAGTAAATGACTGTTGGGACAAGGTTTAGGAGAGATAAGGAAAAGATAAAATTTATTAAGAGCTACAAAGGATAGGAAATTGTGGAGAGCCATGATAACCTCCACCCTGAAGGGACACAGCACATAGAAAAAGAAGAATGAGCCTGAGTAAATGACTGCTGGGACAAGGTTTAGGAGAGATAAGGAAAAGATAAAATTTATTAAGAGCTACAAAAGATAGGAAATTGTAGAGAGCCATGATCACCTACACCCTGAAGGGACACAGCACATAGAAAAAGAAGAATGAACTTGAGTAAATGACTGCTGGGACAAGGTTTAGGAGAGATAAGAAAAAGATGAACTTTATTAAGAGTTACAAAAGATAGGAAATTGTGGAGAGCCATGATCACCTACACCGTGAAGGGACACAGCACATAGAAAAAGAAGAATGAGCTTGAGTAAATGACTGTTGGGACAAGGTTTAGGAAAGATAAGAAAAAGATAAAATTTATTAAGAGCTACAAAGGATAGGAAATTGTGGAGAGCCATGATCACCTACACCCTGAAGGTACATAGCACATAGAAAAAGAAGAATGAGCCTGAGTAAATGACTGTTGGGACAAGGTTTAGGAGAGATAAGAAAAAGATAAAATTTATTAAGAGCTACAAAGGATAGGAAATTGTGGAGAGCCATGATCACCTACACCGTGAAGGGACATAGCACATAGAAAAAGAAGAATGAGCCTGAGTAAATGACTGTTGGGACAAGGTTTAGGAGAGATAAGAAAAAGATAAAATTTATTAAGAGCTACAAAGGATAGGAAATTGTGGAGAGCCATGATCACCTACACCCTGAAGGTACATAGCACATAGAAAAAGAAGAATGAGCCTGAGTAAATGACTGTTGGGACAAGGTTTAGGAGAGAGAAGAAAAAGATAAAATTTATTAAGAGCTACAAAGGATAGGAAATTGTGGAGAGCCATGATCACCTACACCGTGAAGGGACATAGCACATAGAAAAAGAAGAATGAGCCTGAGTAAATGACTGTTGGGACAAGGTTTAGGAGAGATAAGAAAAAGATAAAATTTATTAAGAGCTACAAAGGATAGGAAATTGTGGAGAGCCATGATCACCTACACCGTGAAGGGACATAGCACATAGAAAAAGAAGAATGAGCCTGACTAAATGACTGTTGGGACAAGGTTTAGGAGAGATAAGAAAAAGATAAAATTTATTAAGAGCTACAAAGGATAGGAAATTGTGGAGAGCCATGATCACCTACACCGTGAAGGGACATAGCACATAGAAAAAGAAGAATGAGCCTGAGTAAATGACTGTTGGGACAAGGTTTAGGAGAGATAAGAAAAAGATAAAATTTATTAAGAGCTACAAAGAATAGGAAATTGTGGAGAGCCATGATCACCTACACCGTGAAGGGACATAGCACATAGAAAAAGAAGAATGAGCCTGAGTAAATGACTGTTGGGACAAGGTTTAGGAGAGATAAGAAAAAGATAAAATTTATTAAGAGCTACAAAGGATAGGAAATTGTGGAGAGCCATGATAACCTCCACCCTGAAGGGACACAGCACATAGAAAAAGAAGAATGAGCCTGAGTAAATGACTGTTGGGACAAGGTTTAGGAGAGATAAGAAAAAGATAAAATTTATTAAGAGCTACAAAGGATAGGAAATTGTGGAGAGCCATGATCACCTACACCCTGAAGGGACACAGCACATAGAAAAAGAAGAATGAGCCTGAGTAAATGACTGTTGGGACAAGGTTTAGGAGAGATAAGAAAAAGATAAAATTTATTAAGAGCTACAAAGGATAGGAAATTGTGGAGAGCCATGATAACCTCCACCCTGAAGGGACACAGCACATAGAAAAAGAAGAATGAGCCTGAGTAAATGACTGTTGGGACAAGGTTTAGGAGAGATAAGAAAAAGATAAAATTTATTAAGAGCTACAAAGGATAGGAAATTGTGGAGAGCCATGATCACCTACACCGTGAAGGGACACAGCACATAGAAAAAGAAGAATGAGCCTGAGTAAATGACTGTTGGGACAAGGTTTAGGAGAGATAAGGAAAAGATAAAATTTATTAAGAGCTACAAAAGATAGGAAATTGTGGAGAGCCATGATCACCTACACCGTGAAGGAACATAGCACATAGAAAAAGAAGAATGAGCCCGAGTAAATGACTGTTGGGACAAGGTTTAGGAGAGAGAAGAAAAAGATAAAATTTATTAAGAGCTACAAAAGATAGGAAATTGTGGAGAGCCATGATCACCTACACCGTGAAGGGACATAGCACATAGAAAAAGAAGAATGAGCCCGAGTAAATGACTGTTGGGACAAGGTTTAGGAGAGATAAGAAAAAGATAAAATTTATTAAGAGCTACAAAAGATAGGAAATTGTGGAGAGCCATGATCACCTACACCGTGAAGGGACATAGCACATAGAAAAAGAAGAATGAGCCTGAGTAAATGACTGTTGGGACAAGGTTTAGGAGAGAGAAGAAAAAGATAAAATTTATTAAGAGCTACAAAGGATAGGAAATTGTGGAGAGCCATGATCACCTACACCGTGAAGGGACATAGCACATAGAAAAAGAAGAATGAGCCTGAGTAAATGACTGTTGGGACAAGGTTTAGGAGAGATAAGAAAAAGATAAAATTTATTAAGAGCTACAAAGGATAGGAAATTGTGGAGAGCCATGATCACCTACACCGTGAAGGGACATAGCACATAGAAAAAGAAGAATGAGCCTGAGTAAATGACTGTTGGGACAAGGTTTAGGAGAGATAAGAAAAAGATAAAATTTATTAAGAGCTACAAAGGATAGGAAATTGTGGAGAGCCATGATAACCTCCACCCTGAAGGGACACAGCACATAGAAAAAGAAGAATGAGCCTGAGTAAATGACTGTTGGGACAAGGTTTAGGAGAGAGAAGAAAAAGATAAAATTTATTAAGAGCTACAAAAGATAGGAAATTGTGGAGAGCCATGATCACCTACACCCTGAAGGGACACAGCACATAGAAAAAGAAGAATGAGCCTGAGTAAATGACTGTTGGGACAAGGTTTAGGAGAGAGAAGAAAAAGATAAAATTTATTAAGAGCTACAAAGGATAGGAAATTGTGGAGAGCCATGATCACCTACACCGTGAAGGGACATAGCACATAGAAAAAGAAGAATGAGCCTGAGTAAATGACTGTTGGGACAAGGTTTAGGAGAGATAAGAAAAAGATAAAATTTATTAAGAGCTACAAAGGATAGGAAATTGTGGAGAGCCATGATCACCTACACCGTGAAGGGACATAGCACATAGAAAAAGAAGAATGAGCCTGAGTAAATGACTGTTGGGACAAGGTTTAGGAGAGATAAGAAAAAGATAAAATTTATTAAGAGCTACAAAGGATAGGAAATTGTGGAGAGCCATGATAACCTCCACCCTGAAGGGACACAGCACATAGAAAAAGAAGAATGAGCCTGAGTAAATGACTGTTGGGACAAGGTTTAGGAGAGAGAAGAAAAAGATAAAATTTATTAAGAGCTACAAAAGATAGGAAATTGTGGAGAGCCATGATCACCTACACCCTGAAGGGACACAGCACATAGAAAAAGAAGAATGAGCCTGAGTAAATGACTGTTGGGACAAGGTTTAGGAGAGAGAAGAAAAAGATAAAATTTATTAAGAGCTACAAAGGATAGGAAATTGTGGAGAGCCATGATCACCTACACCGTGAAGGGACATAGCACATAGAAAAAGAAGAATGAGCCTGAGTAAATGACTGTTGGGACAAGGTTTAGGAGAGATAAGAAAAAGATAAAATTTATTAAGAGCTACAAAGGATAGGAAATTGTGGAGAGCCATGATAACCTCCACCCTGAAGGGACACAGCACATAGAAAAAGAAGAATGAGCCCGAGTAAATGACTGTTGGGACAAGGTTTAGGAGAGAGAAGAAAAAGATAAAATTTATTAAGAGCTACAAAAGATAGGAAATTGTGGAGAGCCATGATCACCTACACCCTGAAGGGACACAGCACATAGAAAAAGAAGAATGAGCCTGAGTAAATGACTGTTGGGACAAGGTTTAGGAGAGATAAGAAAAAGATAAAATTTATTAAGAGCTACAAAGGATAGGAAATTGTGGAGAGCCATGATCACCTACACCGTGAAGGGACATAGCACATAGAAAAAGAAGAATGAGCCTGAGTAAATGACTGTTGGGACAAGGTTTAGGAGAGATAAGAAAAAGATAAAATTTATTAAGAGCTACAAAGGATAGGAAATTGTGGAGAGCCATGATAACCTCCACCCTGAAGGGACACAGCACATAGAAAAAGAAGAATGAGCCTGAGTAAATGACTGTTGGGACAAGGTTTAGGAGAGAGAAGACAAAAATAAAATTTATTAAGAGCTACAGATGATAGGAAATTGTGGAGAGCCATGATCACCTACACCGTGAAGGGATACAGCACATAGAAAAAGAAGAATGAGCCCGAGTAAATGACTGTTGGGACAAGGTTTAGGAGAGATAAGAAAAAGATAATATTTATTAAGAGCTACAAAAGATAGGAAATTGTGGAGAGCCATGATCACCTACACCGTGAAGGGACATAGCACATAGAAAAAGAAGAATGAGCCCGAGTAAATGACTGTTGGGACAAGGTTTAGGAGAGATAAGAAAAAGATAAAATTTATTAAGAGCTACAAAAGATAGGAAATTGTGGAGAGCCATGATCACCTACACCGTGAAGGGACACAGCACATAGAAAAAGAAGAATGAGCCCGAGTAAATGACTGTTGGGACAAGGTTTAGGAGAGATAAGGAAAAGATAAAATTTATTAAGAGCTACAAAGGATAGGAAATTGTGGAGAGCCATGATCACCTACACCGTGAAGGGACACAGCACATAGAAAAAGAAGAATGAGCCTGAGTAAATGACTGTTGGGACAAGGTTTAGGAGAGATAAGAAAAAGATAAAATTTATTAAGAGCTACAAAGGATAGGAAATTGTGGAGAGCCATGATCACCTACACCCTGAAGGGACACAGCACATAGAAAAAGAAGAATGAGCCTGAGTAAATGACTGTTGGGACAAGGTTTAGGAGAGAGAAGAAAAAGATAAAATTTATTAAGAGCTACAAAGGATAGGAAATTGTGGAGAGCCATGATCACCTACACCGTGAAGGGACATAGCACATAGAAAAAGAAGAATGAGCCTGAGTAAATGACTGTTGGGACAAGGTTTAGGAGAGATAAGAAAAAGATAAAATTTATTAAGAGCTACAAAAGATAGGAAATTGTGGAGAGCCATGATCACCTACACCGTGAAGGGACATAGCACATAGAAAAAGAAGAATGAGCCCGAGTAAATGACTGTTGGGACAAGGTTTAGGAGAGATAAGAAAAAGATAAAATTTATTAAGAGCTACAAAAGATAGGAAATTGTGGAGAGCCATGATCACCTACACCCTGAAGGGACATAGCACATAGAAAAAGAAGAATGAGCCCGAGTAAATGACTGTTGGGACAAGGTTTAGGAGAGATAAGAAAATGATAAAATTTATTAAGAGCTACAAAAGATAGGAAATTGTGGAGACCCATGATCACCTACACCCTGAAGGGACATAGCACATAGAAAATGAAGAATGAGCTTGAGTAAATGACTGTTGGGACAAGGTTTAGGAGAGATAAGAAAATGATAAAATTTATTAAGAGCGACAAAGGACAGGAAATTGTGGAGAGCCATGATCGCCAATGTCCTGAAGAAACCCGGCGCATAAAAGAAGAAGCTAACTCACCATGCTACACCCATAAAGTCGAATCCATCTTATTCCCACCCCCGTTTTCCAAACGTCTGAAAGAAGTTCCACCCTTTTCCGCCAAAACTGCTACTTTGCCAATGTTAATTCGTTATCTTCCCTATTTTCATTTCTTACGTCCTCCTGTATATTTCACACACCTACTTTGAGTGACTCTGGAGACTTATATTGGTTGAATTTTAGTAAAAATAAAACAACATCTACTGTATATAGTCGAGTATAGTACAAGTTTTTTATGATCAATTTCCACGCAAAAATAGGGTGTCGCACTATACACATATATATTTTTTGAAGAGTTTAAAATTCATGCATTTTCGGTGACCGTAACCTACCTGGGAGGTGTACATTCTCACGGCACTTTTGGCTAACATTAACGGTTCAGGTAGGCTCCTTTAGCCTACCTCCAGTAGCCTAGATTCTTTCTTTGTTGCACCAAGAACCGCTCCGGCAACACATAAATGCAAACATTTAAACAACCTCAATTTCTAGCAAAAAGCAACATTTGTGTATAGGGTACGTTTTACTTAGGAGGGCTTGAATTATCATAACCCGAAGTATGTACCTCAACTCGTGGGACACCCTGCATTATGCATCTCAACTCGTGGGACACCCTGTATTATGTACCTCAACTCGTGGGACACCCTGCATTATGTACCTCAACTCGTGGGACACCCTGCATTATGTACCTCAACTCGTGGGACACCCTGCATTATGTACCGCAAATCGTGGGACACCCTGCATTATGTACCTCAGCTGAGGTTATACACAAATTATATGAAAAAAAGAAGAAAGGGTCTACTGAAAAGTTCATAGACTGACCAAGATACTCTCATAGAATGCGACTAAATGAGGTTTATTTTTCAACATATTTACCCTTTTCATCCACACATTTCTTCCATCGGTGTTGCAATGCTTGGATCTCATTGGTGGAGAAACTTTTATCCTGTAGGTCCAAAAATTCAATAGCAGTAGATATGACGTCATCATCACTGCGGTACAGGTTCGCAAGCCAATTGTTTTTTCATATTGGGGAACAGATGATAGTGAAATCAGGAGAATAGGGAGGTTGACGAACCAGTTTAAAGCCACAGTCATGCACAGAAGCCATTGGAACCAAGAACTTGTGTGCTGGTGTGCTTTTGATCAGGTATCAGAATACGTGGCTCCCACCGAGCAGAAACCTTTTCTCACCCTTCCTTCTCTCTCTTATTCCTGTTTCCTCCCCTTCATTTATCCCCTCCATACTTCTCTCTTTTTATTGAAAGAAACACCCTCCAGTGCGGGTCGGGTGTGATTATTCTTGTCCAATGAAATGCCTTACACTCCCGTGACATCATAGTATTTATTCCTCCTTCCAACTCTTCACGTACCCCTTCATACTTTCCCTCGCTTGTTGTTGAAGGAAACGCCCTCCAGTCTGGGTTTGGCGTGATTATTCTTGTCCAATGAAATGCCTTAAACTTCCATGACGTCACATCGCTTTCCAGCTGGATTCACTTTGCGAGAAACAACACAAAGAAAATGTTTATGTCATGGGTTGCGTTTTTTAGGTCCCCCCGAGAGTATGCGGTATTATGGTATATGGAGGATTGATTGGTGATGGACGAGTTTTTGTGGTGAATGTGTCAATTGTAACGAATCAATGAGTCGTGAATCAGATTAGCTAGGTATAGAATAGTAAGTGACGACCAGCCTCAACCCTATTCCCCTCTTTTCGGTCTTGTGCCACAATTGTGTATTTTACGCAATAAATCTTAACAACACAAAGAAAAAGACTTCATACTTTTAGTCCCCCAAATTTTGAAGAAAAACTAATCTCTCTTTCATTAAAGCCTTTCTTCTCTCTTTTATTCCTCCTTTCTCCCCTTCACTTATCCCTCCATACTTTCCCTCCCTTGTTATCTAAGGAAACTCACTCCAGTCCAATGGGGTGATTATTCTCGTCCAATGAAATGCCTTACATTCCTATGAGGTCACAGTGCTTTCCCGCTCAATTCACTTTGCGCGAAACAACACAAAGAAAAAGACAACATATTTTTGGCCTCCCAAATTTGAAGAAAAACTAATTTCATTCAAGTGAAATCGAAACGAAATCAAATGTAAGTCAGAATTTTCATATCGATTTCCAAATAATCGAAATTTCTCAAATGTTTTCATCAAAACAACGAGAATTCCTGCTTTTATTTTATTTTCTCTTGTTTTTTAGCCGAACTCATATTTAGAGACAAACTTTTTCTTATCTCCTTTTTAACTCTCCATACAATTTAAAAAATGTCTAATCCGAATTCTGTGGCAAAATAAATGCGTTTTGAGTAGGTACCTCTACTAATTAGCAGAACAAAGACCCCAAATTTGATAAAACAAAGTTTTATCGTCAAAATGTTTATTATTAAAAATAATATTTTCAACTCTCTCACATGTTATGCTAATAGCATTGCTTATTTAATTTATAGCCAATCGTCTATCAACTCTCACCATGTAGTTTCCTGGGTAAGACGATAATGGCATCTGATCAGGAGGTTTTGAGGATCGTGGAACCACCTCTTAATTGCTATTGTTCCCAGGCCCACTCTGACTCGAAGTGGTAGCACATGTTAGGGTCACAGCTATGGGTAAATAGTTGACCCCCAAACTGGCGTCAAAACACTATGAAAGTGTAAAAATAGGTGTTAAAACCAGAAATACTTTGTAAAAAATTATTACCAGCAATACATTTTAGACAACAAAAAAAAAAAAAAAATAACCAGTAATACTATTTTGAAAAAAAATATTACCAGTTGTAACTTTTTGGAAAAAAAACATTATCAGAAATAGATTTTTTGGAGGAAAAATATTACTAGCAATACATGTTTGAAAAAATAATAATATTACCAACAATAAAAATTTTGTTGGTATTAAATAACCCATTGAGGTTGATATACCGTAAAACAAACCAAACCAAACCCTCACCATGTAGTGAACACAATTACTATTTTTCTTGGTGGTGGCAGTTGCAGAACGTCCAGATCTTGGGTCATCTTCAAGACTTTCCCTTCTCCATCTAAATTCGGCTGTCCACTTTTGTACTGTTCATAATGCTGTAAAGTCATCCACCCCAATTTAACAGCCATATGGGTATATGAATATCCTTGGGTGCTAAACCCTTTTTCTGCAGATACTTAATAATACGACGGTGTCAAATTTTGTCTATTTTCAAGAGAAGTTGCTACTTGTTACATTTGAAGTTTTCTGTAAACAGTTAGTTTACCTGGAAAGAAGTAATGAAGAAGTGTTGCAATCAATGCATGCAATATTTCTCAGCTCTAGCATCCTTCATAGTCAGCCTATGAACTTTTCAGCCCACCTTCGTATAGCTTTTCAGCCCACCTTCATACAAATTTTCAGCCTACCTTCGTACAGCTTTTCAGCCCAACTTCGTATAACTTTTCAGCCCAACTTCGTATAACTTTTCATCCAACCTTCGTACAGCTTTTCATCCCAACTTCGTACAGCTTTTCAGCCCAACTTCATATAGCTTTTCAACCCACCTTCGTACAGCTTTTCAGCCCAACTTCGTATAACTTTTCAGCCCAACTTCGTATAACTTTTCATCCAACCTTCGTACAGCTTTTCATCCCAACTTCGTACAGCTTTTCAGCCCAACTTCATATAGCTTTTCAACCCAACTTCGTACAGCTTTTCAGCCCAACTTCGTATAACTTTTCAGCCCAACTTCGTATAACTTTTCATCCAACCTTCGTACAGCTTTTCATCCCAACTTCGTACAGCTTTTCAGCCCAACTTCATATAGCTTTTCAACCCAACTTTGTACAGCTTTTCAGCCCAACTTCGTATAACTTTTCAGCCCAACTTCGTATAACTTTTCATCCAACCTTCGTACAGCTTTTCATCCCAACTTCGTACAGCTTTTCAGCCCAACTTCATATAGCTTTTCTACCCAACTTCGTACAGCTTTTCAGCCCAACTTCGTATAACTTTTCAGCCCAACTTCGTATAACTTTTCATCCAACCTTCGTACAGCTTTTCATCCCAACTTCGTACAGCTTTTCAGCCCAACTTCATATAGCTTTTCAACCCACCTTCGTACAGCTTTTCAGCCCAACTTCGTATAACTTTTCAGCCCAACTTCGTATAACTTTTCATCCAACCTTCGTACAGCTTTTCATCCCAACTTCGTACAGCTTTTCAGCCCAACTTCATATAGCTTTTCTACCCAACTTCGTACAGCTTTTCAGCCCAACTTCGTATAACTTTTCAGCCCAACTTCGTATAACTTTTCATCCAACCTTCGTACAGCTTTTCATCCCAACTTCGTACAGCTTTTCAGCCCAACTTCATATAGCTTTTCAACCCAACTTCGTACAGCTTTTCAGCCCAACTTCGTATAGCCTTTCATCCCACCTTCGTATAGCTTTTCAGCCTACCTTCGTACAGCTTTTCAGCCCACCTTCGTACAGCGTTTCAGCCCAACTTCGTATAACTTTTCATCCCACCTTCATATAGCTTTTCAACCCACCTTCGTACAGCTTTTCAGCCCAACTTCGTATAACTTTTCATCCAACCTTCGTACAGCTTAGCATTGACCGTTCGGCTGTTTTGAAGCATTTCCTATCATTCTGTCGGAAATGAAGTCATCTCCGTACACAGCACAAATGTCTTTGACAACTTTGTGACCTTGATTAGTAGCAAAGAGAAGATGTCGGACGGGCATGCTCATTCTTGTCAGTTTAGCATTCCATCTCAAAAGGGTGTCTAATCTGAAATAAAATTTCAATAATGTTAGACAACATGAACAGAGACTTAGATAGATGGAAAGAAACAGATTGAGATTGATGTAAACAAAGATATCTATTGGTTGTTGATAGGATATTTTCAAAATTTGTTCTCCATATATCGATAGACCCATTTTATAGATAGACGGATATATATATATATATATAACATTTCAATAACGTTAGACAACAGCTTCACGGGATGACCAGAGTTACTAAGAGGCAAAAAGTGTGACGAATTATTATTCTTCGAGATCAATCGCAAAGCATCAGAAAAAAAAACGAACGAATATATTTAACAACCTAACTGATATTTATATACGTGTGTACGTGTGTGTGCGTGTGTGTGTGTGTGTGTCTATATTTATATGAAATGTGTGTGTGTGAAAAAGACAAGGACCGTTGATGATGAAAGAGAAAGAAAATTAAAAGTTTTGAGTAATTTCTCTTTTTATTTTAATATTCGTAATTTTACTCTACAAATACGTCATATTGTTGTTTGCATAATTTGAACAGCAGTAATGAAGATCCGGAAAGACAGTCTCCGAAAGAAATTTGAGAATCTTTTCAGGTCATGACAGTTTGATATAGGGTGACCCCAAAAAACGGGAACATTTATATATATATATATATATATATATATATATATATATATATATATATATATATATATATAGGGTGACCCCAAAAAACGGGTACATTTTATATATATATATGAATATATATATGTGTATATATGTATGTGTATATATATATATATGTGTGTGTGTGTGTGTGTGTATATATATATATATATATATATATATATATATATATATATATATATATATATATAGGGTGACCCCCCAAAAAACGGAACGGGAACTTTTTAACAATCCAATAAAACCAAGAGTGATGGAAGAAATATATTTAATTCATAGTAATTGAAACCTTAAAACATGCCATCTAAGAAACAATGATAGAATTTTCCTTTTTTTTTTAAATTACGTCCTGTAGATGGTGTCCTCCTGTACGAATGCATTCTTGAAATCTGCTGTTGAGATTCCTCATTGACTGCTGCAACATCTCAGCTGGGATACTGTGAATTTCATTCTCGTTACCAAAATGGCGAAATGTTTATTTGCTCAACCTCACTGTCTCGCAGTGTTGCCACTTGCTCATGTCTGGCAATACGCACTTCAAAAATTCCCGTTTTTTGGGGTCACCGTATATTAACAAGACATGATATCAACATTCGACAATCTAAATTGTTGTCAGCTGATTTGCTGTTAAATGCTTAAATTAATTTCAAACTGCAAATTATTTGTCCAGTGTTTAATGGCGTCGTTTCAGCCATTGCTCTACTTATCATATTTCAGGTACACCATCGTTCCTCTTTTCACGCCCGCGGCAAATAATGTCTTTCATGAGATAGCAAGTTTTTGTTTTTTGTTTTTTAATCTTTCACAACTTTATTCTGTATTTTTGTTGATTTTAGTAATGATGTCTTCTGACAATTGCTTCTGTTCTTAAAGTTTCCATTTCTTCCAACCTCTTAATATAAAACGGCAAATTCTTTACATTATTCGGACTATTGTCCTCATCTTTGTCGCCATATTTATTACAACGTTTCGGCCGTTGTATGTTCCAGCCTTCTTCAGGTGGTTGGAATGTCGAACTGAACCCTTTATTTCATTCACTGGGGTAGACTGTTCTAGTTCCACGTGCCATGTTTAATGGATGTCTGTTATCAGTTATCTCCTGTTAATTTCCCTCTGAATGTTCTCCACTGCCTTAACCGGGTATTGAACTCACGCTCTTTGGGTCCTGTCACTGGATCTAACCAACGCCTTTATCCACTGCGCCATGTGTCCTTCGACATTCCAACCACCTGAAGAAGGCCGGAACGAACAACGGCGGAAACGTTGTAATAGATATGGCGACAAAGTGAGGACAATAGTCCAAATAATGTAAATAATGTACATAATACCTCATCTCAGAAATATAGGCAAATTCTTTGTTCATTGGCGTCGGGTCATCCCCCATCCCAAACGGGGCCCATGGCATGCACTCTAGTTACCCTGTCCTAGACACGCATTTCATAGTAGCTAATAGCGAAAAGATTAGGACACTGACATTAATTTAATGTGGTACATTTGATTTTTATTGCTATTTAAAAATACAAAAAAATGAAACTTCTTTTTCTGTGTTGGACAAATCGATGATAACCTTTTTTTTGTGTAGAGTGGCCACTGAAAAACTGAAGATTTGAAAAAGTCACAACTTGTTCGTTTTAAATCTTTTTTATTTTCTTCTATTTTTGCAGGTTATAGAGCATCCCTTAAAGATTAAAAATGGCTGTCGTATGATGTCCAGCAACGAGTAAAACTCATTGGGTTTTTCTATTCTAATGAAAGATCAATTATTCAAACTCAGATCAAATAAAGGCAACATTTTAATGTCAGAGCATCTCCTAGCGATAACAGGATTCGAAACCTAACAGCCTGATTTGAAAGAACTGGATCAGTCGACGATCTTCCGAGAAGAGGTCCTAAGCGCACTGTGCGCATTGACGCAGCGGTGGAAGCTGTACGACAGAGTGTCCTTGAGAATCCATCAGCTTTTACTCGTCGCCACTCTGTTCAACTAGGCATCGCCAGAACATCGCTTCAGAAGATTCTGAAACTGAATTTATAAATGTTTCCATACAAGATTCAAATGGGCCAAACTTTAGTACCCCAAGATGCTCATGTGTTTGTAAAAGTTGTTTTTGTTTTATATCATTTAGTCTTTCAGTGTTCACCCTGTCTAAACAGCCCTCTTGTTTAAAGATGCCTCAGGTGAAATGTTAAATCTTTGCCTGAATCAAAATGCTTATCAGAGGTAGTATCATAATTATGAAGGCCAAGTGACTCTTGATATCACATGACGAACTTTTAGTCTCCTTTAAGCACTTAGGCAACGCACCCTTATGACTGGTGTCCGGGAGTGGAAGATCTCTATCATAAACCCATCCATCCAACACCGCCGAGTGCAGAGGTAGTGACATTGGTCTTTCCATATAAATCCGGCCCGTGTGATTATAGGTCCATTCTTGATCGACAAATACGTACGAAGATTCGTTCATGGCGACCACACGCGGCACAATCTGACTGGTATCAAAATTCTGACCTGACAGAGTGAACCGTTGAAAAATCGTATTCGCTCCAGTGATCTTGGCATCGCATTTTTCATTCTCACATTTGGATAAAGTGCATGTCTGTACGTAAAGCTTTTTATTTTCGACATGCAAAAAACCGTTACCTATCCCCAACGCATATTTCTCCGTCTTTTGCTGCATTTCATAATCAAGACTGCAGCAAAAGTTTGCATTGCAAACATTAACAGAACCTTGAATATCATTGAGTGGCTTGAACAGAAACTCTAGGCCTAAGATCGATCCATTCAAAAGCTTTTCATTGTCAGTTAAAGGAGGATTTATTTTTGGTGTGTTGCTGCTTCGAGATAAATCTGTCTCCTCGGCAATTGCGTCCATATCTGCGATTAATAACTTGCTTTTTCCTGGATTTGTGTTGTAGAAATAGGCCTGGGCTCCTTCTGGTGAGTAGAGACCACTTCCATGAGCCAAGTGTTTGACCGCATGCAGATCAGATGCAAGAATATTGATTGAATTCGCCCGTGCAAAGCCCGAGTGCACCATCAGAGACCTATAAAACGGTTTGATCTTCACCCAGGCCGTTGGGTAAGCAAGATTGCGAACTTTGTACTTCTCAAGCAAAACAAAAGTGGGCTCTTTGAACATCAAGTCAAAACAGATCACAGTGCCGAACCTGCCAAATGGTGTGTCAAAGGTCACGTACTCGGGTTCAGGGGCTGGTTCAAATGGTAAATCGATATAGAGATTGCGCTTGTGGTAGACAGCAACTAATGTCCCATTGGCCGAGTACACTACATTCGTGTTAAACTGATGCTGGCCATCAGGTGGGCACCAGGAGTTTTTTGCCGTCGTGCAAGGTACTTTAGTCCCCATGTTGACCACCATATAAATTTTGTTTTCTTTCGCTATGCGACTCAGTTCACGTTGGATTTCCGTGCCTTTGTAGGCGTTGGGTTCCTTGGATGGGTTCCAGCTGACGCATCGGGGGTCAGGAATTTCTTCAAGGTACGATTTCACAGTCGTTCGATTTAAATGGATGCCTAGAACTCCGTATTCGGGGAAAACAATAATTTTCGCACCCTGAAAAAGAGATAAAAAACTATTGATAATAGATGAACCAAAAAAAAAAAATGGTATGAGGGTGAAGACCGGAGATATCATGAAAAAGGTTTTAACAATGGTATGCGAAAATGACTGAAAGAAAGTTTTATTCTTACAAAATGGTATGAGGGTGAATAACTCAGATATCGCGATAAAGTTTTTGATCATGGTATACAAAGATTACTAAAAGAATATATATATATATATATATATATATATATATATATATATATATATATATATATATATATATATATATATTCTTTTAGTAATATATATATATATATATATATATACAGCACGTATCAAGTTAGATTTGGTCGAGATCAAAACAAGCAAATAAAATGCGCGCAACATCTCGACCTAACATGCGCAAGTGAAATATTTGCGTAGTCGTCTATAACGATTTTTACGAGCGCGTCAATAACGGCAAACGAGTTCAGGAAACTTTCATTGCGTGAAGGGCAGGGCGGAGGTGTGTGCTACATACATTTTCCCGATTACCCTTTATCGATTGTCCCTACCTTCTCTCTGTGACGACCATAAGAAGCCACTCGAGCGCTCGCTAACCTCCATTTTATGGAGGAGACGCGGGAATCGGGTCGACAGACGAGTCTGTGCACAACGTCCGTGTCATGGGGGACTGGGAATGCCACACTTGGTGAGCCACAAACTCGCCTCGAGGTTGGCTTTCCTACGCCGCGCATTGACAGGAGATTCGATTATGGCGGGGACTGTTAGGGACGCGTTCCCTTTCCTTACTATCATCCCCCCATCTCGCGGGCCGGGCGCCATCGTAGATTCCGGGATCGATCGGATTTCCTTCGCGAGTGTCGGTCAGCCTTGTTGGCTGTTCCTCGGTCCAGTGACCTTTCTCAGCGCCTAGGAATGTCTTCTATCGTCTTCTAGTGGAGGGGATCGCGAAGGATTCCCTACGTGAGGAGCTCGACGTGTCGGAGGATGAGTTTCGCTCTTACTGGTCTTGGGCGTCAGCGGCAGATTATCTCAGTAACCCTGAGTTTTCGCTTACCTGGCGATTGGCTCGCAATCGGCTGCGTCTCAATGACAAGGCCTTCACATGGGGCTTGGCAGATTTGCCAGACTGTGAACGGTATGGCCTTGGTTTAGAGGAAACGGCTTCGCACGCCTTCTAGCATTCTCCCCGGGTCCGCCCCTTATGGGACCATGTCGGCGAGTTGACGGCTCGTCTCGCTCCCGAAAAGCTCGTGCCCATTGATCGCGCATACGCGTGTGACAATGTGTCGCGCCCGTATTCTGGGGTGAAACGAATGGTGTTTCTGACGCCCGAATGGTGATTTGGACGACGCGATCGGAGGAAATCTTGCGTAACAATCGTCTTTCTCATCAGGATCTGATCCGATTCTTTGTGCATCAGCTCAAGATGAAGATTAGAACTGATAGAAAACGATTGCATCCGACAGTATTCAGCGAAAGATGGGTGAAAGAGGCGAGCTTGGTTCGTTGATTTTCTCTTTTAGGTCAACCTATATCATATCGGGGCGGTTTCCTCTGGACCCTCCTCCTGGTTAGGTTAGACAAGCTTTGTGTATCTAGTCACTGTGAGTAAGTGTTGTTCCCGGCCTGTTCCCGGCCACATCTTTGGTTATGATCCAGGTTGAGATTCCCAACCTCCCCACGTTGTTTTGGCCCTTTTTTTATCTCGTCTGGCTCAGCTTTATATTTTCCCATGCCCGTATGATTTTTTATCCTTTTCCCATTCCCATGGGCAGAATACAGCGGCCTCTCTGTTTTTGAGGGTTGGACGGGCCATAATAACATCAGTTAGGTTTAATTTGATTTGTGTTAATATTTCAGTTTCTTACTGGGTTCATCCCCCTCCGCTCCAATTTTTCATCACAGATTTTTATATATATTTTACTATCATTAAATTTTGATGACATGGGGCGCGTTTTGTAGCCCCCCCCACTAGAGAGGATGTGGTATTATGGTGCATGGAGGATTGATTGGTGATGGACGAGTTCTTGTGGTGAATGGGTAAATTGTAATGAGTGAATGGGTCGTGAATCGGATTAGCTAGGTATAAGATAGTTAGTGTGGACCAGCCTTAACCCCTCCCCTTTTTCGGCCTTGTACCACAATTATGTAATTTTTACATAATAAATATCTAGAAACTGCAAAGAAGAACAATCGTTTTATTTATTACAAAGAGGAACGATCAATTAGCTTATCTTCATACCCGGCCTGGTGGCAAACGCTGCTGGTGGCGCCAAGGGTGGCGGTCCCGCCATAGCTACCTAAACCGTGATATCACCCCTGGTCGGCGGCTGATGAAGACAGGGTATCGCACGTGTTAATAGACGTTGTATGTTATATATATATAGTGTAACCCGGATATAAGAGACCCGGATATAATAGAAACCCGGATATAAGAGAGATTTTCTCTGGTCCCAAATTGGAGCCTGTGTTAATAAAACAAAATAGACCAAACCCGGATATAAGAGAAACCCGGATATAAGATAATTCTTCTCCGGTCCAGACAACTCTCTTATATCCGGGTTACACTATATATATATATATATATATATATATATATATATTCAACCAATACAAGGCCCGAGAGCCACACAAGGTTGAGGGCTACTAAATGAGATTAGTGTATGAGCGTAAGAGGAGGAAGTCATTTTTGATTGATTCTGTTTTACGGCTTATCAACCCTTTTGTAGCCAGAAAATATTTTTAGAGTGCACGAATTTTTTAAAAAGTAATAATTGTTTAGTGATACGAGTCTTGCTAATTAACCCATAGCTGGGGGAGAAGAGTTGGATTCATACCTTTCGCAATGGTATTTGCGCGTAAGTGAATACAACGAAAAAACGACAATTGGAACTCAACGCTCCAATTAACAATTCTGATTCATTAGACCACCCGCACATCCAGGTTTATAGCACCCTCTATTCCCAAGAGATATTGCTTAACCTCGGTGATCATACGTAGGCCTGGGAGGAAGTAAGTTCAGGTTATGAGGATATGTAGGATAGATATTCTACTCTGTCTACATTTGGCACGACAGGTTTTTTTTCATACTGTTAGTTCACCCAATACAAGGCCCAAGGGCCACTCAAAGTAGAGGGTGACTGAACGAGATTATTTTAAGGGAGGGGAAGGAGGGAGTAAGAAGCGCACATTATGAGCACGTGTAGGATAGATAATGCTTGACTGTGAACTTGAAGAGACCAAGATTGTAGTTGTCAGGGAAGCATCATCTCGGGAGTCTGTTTCACAAAATAGCAATTCTGGGTGGGGGGAGTGGAACTTACACCTTCTCAAAGGAACACGAAAGAAATGGGGAATATTTGTCGCTGTGAACATGGAAAGGCAAGTCGTAGCTGTGAAGGTCTAAACTAATGGAACTAAGAAATGTAACTTGTCCGAATATCTGCCATAGTAATTAGCGATAGAGTAGTGAGAGGCTAGGAACGTGAGATAAGTATTGCGGATATACCTCATGTATTGGTCGGTTCCAATTATGCAACAAAATCCAAAAATAAATTCGGCTAAAAAAAGCAGCAGAATTCGTGAGAATAAAAGGCATTTCTTTCGTTTGGGATACGCCTCGTGTACTGGTCGATCTTAGTCATTAAACAAAATCCAATAATAAATTCGACTAAAAAGCAGTAGATTAAATGTCATGAAACAACTTCCTTCGGATGTGTCTCGTGTATTGGTCGATTCCAATTATTCAACAAAATTCAATAATAAATTCAGCTGAAATTGCAGTAAAATTCATGACATATAAAACATTTGTATTTTCTTTCGGAGATGCCTCGTGTATTGGTCGATTCCAATTATTCAACAAAATTCAATAATAAATTCAGCTGAAAATGCAGTAAAATTCATGACATAAAACATTTGTTTTTTCTTTCGGATATGCCTCGTGTATTGGTCGATTCCAATTATTCAACAAAATTTAATAATAAATTCGGCTGAAAATGCGGTAAAATTCATGACATATAAAACATTTGTTTTTTTCTTTCGGATATGCCTCGTGTATTGGTCGATTCCAATTATTCAACAAAATTCAATAATAAATTATGATAAGAAAAACAGCAGATTTTATAAGAAAACATCTTTCCCTTATGATATGCTTTGTATATTTGTCGATCCCAGCTATTCGCCAAAATATCAAAATAATATAGGCTAAAAAAGCAGTAGATTTTATGACATAAAAGTAAAACATATTTCTTCTTCTTCGGACTTGCCTTGTGTAATGGTCGATTCAATTATTTAGTAAAATCCATAAATAAATATTAGGCTATAAAAGTAGCAGATTTTATAACATAAAACAGATATCTTTTTCTTCGGGCTTGTCTCGTGTACTGGACGATTCAGTTATTTACTAAAATCCAGTAAAAAATTGGCTGAAAAAGAAGTAGGTTTTATAACATAAATTCTTATTCTTCGGGCTTCCTTCGTGTAATGGTCGATCTCAATTATTTATTAAAATTGAATAATAAATTAGGCTAAAATAGCAGTAGATTTTATAACATGAAACAGATTTTTTTTCGTGCTTCCTTCGTGTAATGGTCGATCCCAAATATTTATTAAAATTCAATAATAAATTAGGCTAAAATAGCAGTAGATTTTATAACATGAAACAGATTTTTTTCCGTGCTTCCTTCGTGTAATGGTCGATCTCAATTATTTATTAAAATTCAATAATAAATTAGGCTAAAATAGCAGTAGATTTTATAACATGAAACAGATTTTTTTTCGTGCTTCCTTCGTGTAATGGTCGATCCCAAATATTTATTAAAATTCAATAATAAATTAGGCTAAAATAGCAGTAGATTTTATAACATGAAACAGATTTTTTTTCGTGCTTCCTTCGTGTAATGGTCGATCCCAAATATTTATTAAAATTCAATAATAAATTAGGCTAAAATAGCAGTAGATTTTATAACATGAAACAGATTTTTTCCGTGCTTCCTTCGTGTAATGGTCGATCTCAATTATTTATTAAAATTCAATAATAAATTAGGCTAAAATAGCAGTAGATTTTATAACATGAAACAGATTTTTTTTCGTGCTTCCTTCGTGTAATGGTCGATCCCAAATATTTATTAAAATTCAATAATAAATTAGGCTAAAATAGCAGTAGATTTTATAACATGAAACAGATTTTTTTCCGTGCTTCCTTCGTGTAATGGTCGATCTCAATTATTTATTAAAATTCAATAATAAATTAGGCTAAAATAGCAGTAGATTTTATAACATGAAACAGTTTTTTTTCGTGCTTCCTTCGTGTAATGGTCGATCCCAAATATTTATTAAAATTCAATAATAGATTAGGCTAAAATAGCAGTAGATTTTATAACATGAAACAGATTTTTTTCGTGCTTCCTTCGTGTAATGGTCGATCCCAAATATTTATTAAAATTCAATAATAAATTAGGCTAAAATAGCAGTAGATTTTATAACATGAAACAGATTTTTTTCCGTGCTTCCTTCGTGTAATGGTCGATCTCAATTATTTATTAAAATTCAATAATAAATTAGGCTAAAATAGCAGTAGATTTTATAACATGAAACAGATTTTTTTTCGTGCTTCCTTCGTGTAATGGTCGATCCCAAATATTTATTAAAATTCAATAATAAATTAGGCTAAAATAGCAGTAGATTTTATAACATGAAACAGATTTTTTTCCGTGCTTCCTTCGTGTAATGGTCGATCCCAAATATTTATTAAAATTCAATAATAAATTAGGCTAAAATAGCAGTAGATTTTATAACATGAAACAGATTTTTTTCCGTGCTTCCTTCGTGTAATGGTCGATCTCAATTATTTATTAAAATTCAATAATAAATTAGGCTAAAATAGCAGTAGATTTTATAACATGAAACAGATTTTTTTCCGTGCTTCCTTCGTGTAATGGTCGATCCCAAATATTTACTAAAATTCAATAATAAATTAGTCTAAAATAGCAGTAGATTTTATGACATGAAACACTTTTTTTCGTGCCTCGTGTACGGGTCGATCCCAATTATATACAAAAATCCAATAAAAATTAGGCTAAAATAGCAGTAAGTTTTATAACATAAAACAAATTTTTTTTTTTCGGGCTTGCCTCGTTTACGGGTCGATTCCAATTATTTACTGAAACCCAATAATAAATTAGGCTAAAAAATAGTAAATTTTATGACATAAAATATTTATTTTCCTTTGCATATGCCTCGTGTAATAATCGATCCTAGTTTTTAATCAAAAGTCCATAATGACTTAGACTAAAAGCACTAGTATTTGTCTGTGCTGTTATATCAGACAATGGCTCCAAACCAGGCGTCCTGTCAATGATATCGCAACTAACTGCAGCTACGCATTTGACTTGATGTATTTACTGGGAACAAACAGACTGCATACAGATTGAAAATGAATTGAACAAGTACAAGCAAATAGAAAGGAGCGTAAGAATTGGGCGCCGCTTCTCACAGGATTTATACAACCTCTACACCCGATCCTAAAAGAACAAGGTGTCCTATCAGGATTTCACCGTTACATAAGAAGAAAAATGCATCACCACCTAGATAAGATATTAAAGGAAAGCGGTAAGAAAAGACTAACCATCAGTTGTAAGAAGATAGAATTTCCTTATCAAAAGGGACAGCCCAAAATGCGAGCTAAGAATTTGGATCGTCGGAACCAAGGAAATATTTTGTTATCTGGCAACTGTTTTAACAGATGAGCGAAAATGTGACGCAGAAATCCGAGGTTGCACTGAAATAGCGAAAGATGTCTTCTAAAAGCTAAACGAAGTATTAAGATAAAGGAAAATATCGTTAGAAAATAGGTAAAGAGCGGGAACATCTATGGAATGCCAATCCTCTTCTAATGAAGTAAATGTTGGACAATTTCCTCGCAGATGAAGAGGAAACTGGAGACAACAGAAGCATCCTGAAAGTACCATGAGGGCAGGGGGGGGGGACAATAAGGTTTTAAAGAAAGTAGAAACAGAAAGGACACTTATAGAATCAGAAAGGGATAGTTTGGGGCACATAATGGGAAATATGGCTTGAAGAATTTGACGCTCACATGATATATTAAAGGTAAGAGTGGAAGAGGGAAATACAGTGAAAACCGGCGAGAAAGACTGCCTTTTGATAAGAGAGAGAGAGAGAGAGAGAGAGAGAGATCATGTGAAAGAGAGATAAAGTGAGAGAGAGAGAGGGAGAGGGATGAAGAGAGAAAGAAAGCAAGAGAAAAAGAGAGAGAGAAAGAGGAAGATAAAAAGAGATATGGAGAGAAAGACGGAGAAAGGGAGAGAGAGAGAAAAAGAGAGAAAGAGAAAGAGAGATAAAAAAGAGAGTGGGAGAGAGAGAAAGAGAGACAAAAAGAGAGACAAAAAGAGAGAAAGATAAAGAGAAAGAGAGAGAAAAAGAGAGAGAGGGAGAGAGAGAGAAAAAGAGAGCGAGAAAGAAAGAGATAGAGGGAGAGAGAGAAAGAGAGGAAGATAGAGAAAGAGAGGGACAGAAAGAGAGTAAGAGAAAGTGAGAGAGTAAGAGAGAGAAGGAGAAAGAGAGAAAGAAAAAGAGACAAAAAGAGAGAGAAAGAGAGAGACAGAAAGAGACAGAAATAGAGCATTTTGCTTCTTTGATCGGAATGATGGAGGTTTAATATTTTAAAAGGTACTGACCTTACTGGCAGCAATTTGTGCTTGTTTCTCGTAGACTTGTATATTTTTCATCATGTTTTCCACAGCCTCGTCACGGCTTACAACCTTGGCTGGCGGCGACTCGACCACATGTTCGTAAACGGCCGCCCTGTAAGGGACATTTCGGGTTGCCTGCGAAGAAGGTAAAAAAATTGCAAGGAGCAAAGAAACCAGAAATACCATGAATGCACCGTGCCTTCCTTTGCAGACGAAAGTCGACGCCATCTTCGTAAGATTTGTAGAAAAATCTACCTACCGCTTTTATTTACCGATAAGAACTGGACAACACACGACACCGTTCTCTCGTCAACTCTTTTTATCTTCTGTCTATACACTTTTTCGCCTTGAATATCTAAGTGTCTTTTTCAAGCGCCGTTCAGATTTATTGAAAAGGCTCCACTCTGTCCTACTTGGAATAATGAACGTTATGAAATAAAGTACTTTTCAGATTGAGATAAGCGAAAACGCCTATTCCTTTTGTGCTTATCACATAAAGATAGGCCCACTTTTAGAATGTTTTAATAATAGCTATATGTTTACTTAGTTTTGCTAGTGAGCGTGTGGCCGAACGGTTAGAACAAAAAATATGAAGGACGATATCGGTGGCAGAAATTAGCCGCGGGCTGCAAGAGCAAAAAACTGGGTATGAGTGGAATACAAATAAATATATACGGAAAAGGGATATTGAGAAAATTCATTTTCTACTAAGAGGAATTGGAATGGAATTGAAATGATATGAATACAGTTAAATAATTGATTAAATAAAGTTAGGTTTCCACAAAACTGAATCCTTGAGTAAAGAATGTATTCAGATGAACACAAAAAGATTATTATGTAAATGCCAAAAATTAACTAAAGAAATTAAATAACTCCTGAGCCGACCAAGCATAGAAATGAATACAATATGGGAACCAGTAATAAGGAGTGCCAGAGAAAAGGGATAATAACAACAAAAATTGCAATAAAAAACATAAAATGATAACAGCAAAAATTACAATATGAGCACTGGTAAAAAAATGATGGCTGAAGACATTAGGTCTATAATACCCAGAAATTCATACACAGATGTCCTCAAGGACACATGGCACAGTGGATAGTTAGATCCACTGACAGGACCCAAAGAGTGTGAGTTCAATACTCGGTTAAGGTAGTGGAGAACTTGGAGAGGGGAATTAACAGGAGATAACAGATAACTGACATCCATTAGACATGGCATGTGGAACTAGAACAGTCTACATCAGTGAGCGAAATAAAGGGTTCAGTTCGACATTCCAACCACCTGAAGAAGGTCGGAGCGTACAACGGCCGAAACGTTGTAATAAATGTGGTGACAAAGATGAGGACAATAGTCCGAATAATGTAAATAATGTACAAAAAGATTATTATTATGTCAATGCCAAAAATTAACTAAAGAAATTAAATAACTTGAAAGACCCGTGCAAATTGTACAATTTTCTTTACAATTGGAATTTAAGATACCTTTAGTTAATGACCATTTTTACCTGAGAATTTTAATTTTAAAATTCGCAGGATTTTTCAAACTGTTTATGGTATCAGTTTGCAGTGGGATACTGTTTAGTTGGAGAAAGAAAGGGAGAGAGGACGTTCTAGGGGACTTAGTGGGAGATATGGAGAAAAGCAGGCACCGTTACTGGAATTATATTATGGACGTACAAGAGACTGGTTAGGGAAAGAGAGGGGGAGGCCGATGAGCTGACGTACATCCTAATGATCACACGGTCAAAATTTGATTCAACGGGAATCCACGGAAATTAACGAAAACGTGAAAAAAACAATCAAGATGTAACTTTAGTGAGATGAAAGGGAGATAATACGGAATTATGGTGTATTAAACTCGTCCATATATCAGGGGAGTCCATAAATTTGAGGGGAGTGATTTCAAAGATTTGGAGGGAATTTGTATATATATATATATATATATATATATATATATATATATATATATATATATTTAGGCAGCAATATATATATATGTATATATATATATATATATATATATATATATATATATATATATATATTTAGGCAGCAATTTTTCATTGATGCATGTTTTATTAAATAATATAGACAAGTTTATGTGTGATGTCACGAGCTGCGATGCGATTTTCGCTTCCGCGTCTCGTATACATGAGTTTGTCGTTGCTTTGAAATTTTTCATGCAACAAAAACAGACTATCATTATTGTTTTGTCCGTGTATTGTTTAATATATTGATCTTTGATAACGGCTTATGTAAGCCGAAAGCTTAGATAGGATTAAAAACATGTATCAATATGGGTATTTCCTTTCGTCTTTCAATGATAATGTTATTAAGCTTATGAGACAATATGAAAGGAACTTACTTAAAATAAATAGATAAAACTTGTCTATATTATTTAATGAAACATGCATCAATATATATATATATATATATATATATATATATATATATATATATATATATATATATTATATAATATATATGTATAGGTGACTATACTCGTCTCGAAAAACCTTCAAATTCTTGATTTACCAATAGTTAAATCAATCTCGAAGGGAAAAAAAGGTTTAAAAAAAGAAAGAGCCAGGAACATGAAAGTCTGTCGAAAATAATCGCACAGATACAGGTTCCAGTCCCAAAGAATAAACCCAGATACGAGTAAACAGCTAACTAAAGAGCTCAATACAAACGTAGAGCAGACCTAGTCGAACCTAATGAGCCAGACAAACCTACCAAGGTTTCACTTAGACTGATCGTCAGGGTCAGCTGGCCTGACGATATGCCAAAGTGAAACCTTGGTAGGTTTGTCTGGCTCATTAGGTTCGACTATATATATATATATATATATATATATGCAGAAATATAGTCTTAAAGTGTGCTATATTTATGGGGTAAAGTGCTCAATATCAGAGATAGAGCGTGTGTAAATATAAAAGTGGACATGGAAGTCAGCACTTAGAGGCGACAGTCTGTTTCATGCTAGTGCAATCGTCAGGCGACGATTGCACTAGCATGAAAACAGACTGTCGCCTCTAAGTGCTGACTTCCATGTCCACTTTTATATTTATATATATATATATATATATATATATATATATATATATATATATATATATATATATATATATATATATACCTACCTATGTGTTCGTCCTCGTTAAGAATATCTCTACTCGCATAGCTATCTATACTTACATGCACTTAGATATCTACATCCATGCACATACATACATATGCTAGCCGACATGTATCTACAAATACTTCTATGTTAGGATGAAACATTTTCGAAAGATATTAAGAGGAGTTTAGTTAAGTTAGAAAAACCCGGACATTAACTTAACCATAAGTAAATGGAATTATAAGACAAAAATGAGGACTCATTAAAATTATTGTTAGGTAAGGATGTATAAGAATATAAGGCTATCTGTGTGTGTGTGTGTGTGTGTGTGTGTGTGTGTCCGCACGCATACCTACACCCATATACATACCCCAGCACGCACATCTAGCCACATATGCATCCAAATTTAAGAACTTATTTAATCTTCCGAAACATGTTATTACATGATATTTAATTAGCACAAAAATTATCTAATCGTTTATTATTATATCATAACCTATTCGGTAGGTTATATATATATATATATATATATATATATATATATATATATATTTGTGTGTGTGTGTGTGTGTGTGTGTGTGTGTGTGTGTGTGTGTGTGTGTGTACATTTCATTGAAAACGACAGACAAGGTGCTTTTATTTAGTTTTTTTATACAATTTCTCATGCGATCTAATAATTTTTTTTTCTTTTCGGATGATAAATTATATAAAAATTTTCCGAATGTTCTTTTTATCCGAGCGCTTTCGGCTATACATTTAACCATTTTCAAGGATTATATTTTATCTGTTCAAATAAGAAATAGTTTGTTGTATGTATGTTTTATAAAATGTTTTCATTTTTCAAAACACTGTCAAGATATATATATATATATATATATATATATAAGTGAACATTGAAGTCAACACTCAAAGGTGACAGACTGTTTCATGCTAGGATGCAATCGTCAGGCCTGACGATTTTGTCTTGCACGAAACAGCCTGTCGCCTCTGGGTGTTGACTTCAATGTTCACTTTTATATTTATATTTATATACGCTCTGTCTTTGATATTGAGCACTTTATCCGATAAATATAGCACACCTTAAAACTATATTTCTTCATATATATATATATATATGTATATATATATATATATAGAAAGAGAGAGAGGGAGGGGGAGACAGACAGACAGATAGACAGAGACAGGCAGCAAATTTACTACTGAGTTCGATCCTCACTGGGTGCTCCATACTTTCATCCTTGTGACACTTCTAAGCTGCACATAGAAAATCCCAAGAGAGAGAGAGAGAGAGAGAAGAGGGAGAGAGTGTGTCTCTCTCTCTTTCTCTCTCTCTCTCTCTCTCTCTCTCTATATATATATATATATATATATATATATATATATTGACAGCTGGTGGGTTGTTATTTTATTCGGGTCAATTGGGGTAGTATCTTTCTTTATAATGTGCCTTAGTGATCCTCAGAAATAACAACACACCAGCTAAGTCAAAATGACAAAGAACGAATATTATCTATGAGTTCAAATGCCCCTTAAGGAACTGTGTTCCTCATCAAACCGGACTCATGAATAATTACATCGGTTACACGACTACATGCTTATCCAGACGGCTTACGTTACACCTATCTGACCACAGCTCCATTAGAACGGAATTTAAATACGCAGACAAATTTACCAGACTCCATTAGAAACAGACTAGTAGAAAACACAAATATATTAACTGCATCCACCTGCAAAAAAAGATTAAAAATAATGAAGGCTTTAATAATAAAAAAGAAAAAGCCAACTCTTAACAATATTAACTACGAACAAAGCCACAATGTGCTAACCGTATTCGGAAATTAAAAACATCCCTACTACACACTAAGACATACACATAATGCACACACTCAATTAAGCTGAAAAATCGAATCATCCTTTATAATGGCTAAATGTATATCCGAAAGCGCTCGGAAACATAAAACATTCGGACAGTTCTTACACACTCTTTGTCCTGTAAAGAAAGCTCTTGTTCGAACACAAGAAAAATTAAATAAAAAGCTCAATCGTGGTACCTTGTCTGTCGTTTTTAATGAAACATGCATATATATATATATATATATATATATATATATATATATATATATATATATATATATATATATATTATAAAATGGACAAAGAACATATAAACATAATGATGATTTTTTCCTTATTTTCCAAGATTAGGGATAAGGAAAAATCATCAGCCTACAACAACCTATCAAAAACTTGCAAACTTTGCTTGGAGGAAAAAATAGCTATCATTACCTTCCCAGACCAAAATAAATTATTAAATAAAAGATCCGAGCTAATCTCACAATGCAGACATGAAAACAAATTTTTACTACGTAACTTAAAAATCGAAAACGGAAAAAATAAATAAATACATAAACAAAATGACAATAAAATAAGCAAAATAAATTAATCCAAACAAATTACCAAATCACACCTGTTAGAATAGACGAAATAGAATAAAATAAGGAACAAAATCAATAAATAAAGTAAATAATAAACAAATTATCAAACTATTATGACCAAAAAATTAGACTATAAAAATCAAAACCAAAAATCGGACGAAAAATAGCTATAACTGTTATATAACGATAAAAAAATGAATAAAAAATAATATACAGCGTTACTTAAAAATCGAAAACCAAAAAGAGAAAATATACAGTGTAACAAATAAATAACAAGTATAATAAATTGATCTAAATACATCCAAATATATAAATAAACTAACAACCGATACCGATAAACTAGCCGTTTAGAAAAAAACAAATAAATATAATCAATCCAAATAAATTTATTAAAAACCGTTCCCACCAAAATAATAGTCAGAACAAACCACAACAATCAACCCCAAAATTCAACAAATAGCTTTAATTATCTTCCCAAACAAAAACAAAACTATTAAATAAGCTATATAAACAAATTTTTATTACGTTATTAAAAACACCGACCAAAATAAAAAAATAATAAATAAATATATAAGATAAAAAATAAAAATAAAAATGAATAAAAACAAGCAAAACAATTTGACCCAAATAAATAAGCAAATGAACGACTTCCGATAAAATAACGGCCATAATAGACTACCCAAAATAAGCTATATAAACAAATTTTTACTACGTTAATAAAAACACCGATCAAAATAAAATAAATAAATATATAAGATAAAAAATAAAAATAAAATTAAATAAAAACAAGCAAAATAATTTGACACAAATAAATAAATAAACAAATAAACGACTTCCGGTAAAAATAACCGGCAAAATAGAATACCCACAATGCCCCACTGACCCGTATATATAAATAGCCTAGAAAAATAACAGCACTAGTTGCCTGACGATTGCATCTAGTATGAAACAGACTGTCACCTCTGTGTTGACTTCTATGTTCAATTTATATATATATATATATATATATATATATATATATATATATATATATATATATATATATATATAGTGTATTTGGGCCACAATCTTTTATTTAAAAAACAACAAAAGTTCTTTATTAAGGATATATATATATATATATATATATATATATATATATATATATATATATATATATATGCGTGTGTGTGTATGTGTGTGTTGGTGGCAACATTCTGTTTCATGCTTATATGCAATCATCAGGCCTGACGATTGTATTTAAGCATAAAATAGACGGTCGCTGCTGGGTGTTGGCCTCAATGTCCACACTTTATATATATATGTGTGTGTGCGTGTGATTGAATAAATTACAAACTTTATTTCTTCTAATTTTTAACAAAATCCGTTCATAACCTTCCGTGTATTGATGAGAGAAATGTGCTATAGCTGTTTAAGTACTTTCGATGTTTATCCAAGATCATCTTCAGGGATGCAAGTGGTACAAAACTATATGTTGTTCATTAATATAAGTATTTATATAAAGCTGTGCGTTGTTATCCATTACCGGAATTTTTTCATTATTCTTTTAAATTTTAAAACGGTTGACAATGTGCTGAGCGTTCATTAGAACGTGAAAAAAATTATCCATTATGGAATTTCTTTCTCTCTATGTTTTAATGTCATGGTTACGCGCGCATTAAAGCATGAAAAAACTGTTCCTTTACAGGCATTTTAGAATATTACTACAGTATTCATAGTTGATTCTATTCAGTGCCAGCTTTAATTTTAAAAAATATAAATTGCTTCTAAGAACTGTACCCTGAATTTATTATTTTCTTGTTGTAGGATAGTTGTATTGTGTTGAGTATACGACAACTACACTAACAAGACGTCTTACACTACATATGTCTGACCATTCTTCCATTGTGAGACATCTACAACAACATTCGTGTCCACATTCACAATATAAAAATTACTGATCGACAATTCAACTATCCTACAATCAGAATAAAATGTTCCAGAGACAATACATGTGTGTGTACACGACGAGCGCTAAAATAGACAATAGCGGTTATTTCCAGAAGTACCAATCTCTGCTGATTGCGCCAGTAAACAACAGTGGCCAATTCTAGGCGCAACAGGCTTTTTGATTTCCAGCCTGACACGACCATTTCTGCGGATTTTATCCGTTAAATCCGGAGACTGTTGGTTCCAAGACCGTTAATTCGAGGTTTTACTGTACTTTTGCGCAAGGATGGAAACACTCTTGTCTAATTTGAAGGCATCGAATCCATAAATAACGTTCACTTTTCCATACAAGTTATCGTTTTTCCGCACCGAAATGTCTAATTTTGGAAAAACAAAAAAATTCTTTTTACCTCATTTTTTATCGATAAATGTTGTTTAATACTGTTTATTATGAACAGAGCATATACTTAAATATTTGTATCTATAAAAAAAATTGTATAAACATAAAAATGTCTTAAAATAATTGTCGGACTTTGTCCATTTCATAATGCGTAACGTCATTTGTTTACATTTGGATACGCCATGAGCAGATATGAATGTACGTGAGAGAATCATGGAAGATTGTCGTTTAAAGGCAGTAAATTCGACCTTGCTAACCAAATGCTCCTCTGTGGCCAAATCGGTAAAAGGCACGTCAGGCTATATGACGGTTCCGTATAGGATATAGGTTCGAATCCTGTCGGGGGACGAATATTTTCTATGACAATTTCTCGGACATTCAGGCCGGTAAATTTTGTTTAAATACTGTTTATTATAAACAGAGCATTTACTTAAATATTTGTATCTATGAAAAGAATGTATAAACATAAAAATGTTTTAAATATGCTTTCTTCATTTCATAATGTGTAATGTTAAGAATGATTTGGGGACAGAAGTAAAGTTTTCTTTTACTTCAGATCCGAATACAAAGATTTTATCACATGTTTTATTTCTAGACGTTAACACCAAGGCGATGACTTCAAACAGAGAATGCAAAAAGAATCCCCTACCTTTATGTCGAGTTTACACAACAGAATACCAAGTAGCTACTACTGGACCATGTGAAGTCAATAAGATCATCGAAGAAGGGTACAAGAGGATAAGAGAACCCAGAAAATAGTCTGCCTACCCCCCTATGTGAAGGGATTATCAGAGAAAATACAAAGGATCTGTGGTCCATATAACATAAGGACAACCTTCAAAAGCGGTTCAACACTTCGCAGGCACCTCTTCCGATTAAGACCACCCATAGAGGAGAACATGACTATGGTCTGTGTGTACGCCATCACGCATAGCTGTGGTAGGAAATGCAAAGGAGAAGCAGGCCGCCCCCTTAAGGTAAGACTACAAGAACATCAAAAAGCGGTAACACGAGGGGAAATAGAAAAATCACCGCAGCCTATGGGGGGAGGTTGAAATAATAGACAGAGAGCATCGCTGGAAAATACGAAAACCTAAAGAATCAGCACATATGCTAGGCCACAAAAATCTCCTAAGTCGACCAAGCGTAGAAATAAATATAATATGGGAACCAGTAATAAGGAGTTCTAGAGAAAAGAAATGAATAACGACAAAGATTGCAATATAAGCTATGGTAAAAAACATGCAATAATAACAATAACAAAAATTGCAATATGAGTACTGGTAAAAATGGTTGCTGAGACATTAGGTTTATTAGTCCCCAAAATTAATACACAGATGACTAAAGTGGATAAAAACATTGATTAGATCCAGTGACTTGACCCAAAGAATTGTGAGTTCAATACCTGGCCACAGAAATTTGGGGAACCAAACTTGAAGAGTTGAGTTAAAGGGGAATAGCTGAGACGTCCGGAAGAGGCATGACACGTGGAACTAGAACAATCTACCCTGGTGGACGAAATAAAGGGTTCGGTTCGAAATTCCAATCACCTGAAGAAGGCCGGAGCGTGCAACGGCCGAAACGTTGTAAATATGGCAGTGGAGATAAGGATAACAGTCCGAATAATGTAAGTAATCATAATACGTTATCTCAGAGATATAGACAGTTTTGTTGTTACTTTGTCATTTTATCACCCGAACTCGCATACCGCGTCCACCATTTTTGTTGTGGGGTAGATATACCAGGCGACACGTATTTTTCGAACTTAAACTCAACCAGCATACAGCAGCAATAACAGAAACTCATCAATGATTTTGTCAGGCAATCCTGTCATGGTTACTTTGAAGTGAATCCGGGCGATCAGAACAAATCGTGGGCGCCACCTATTGTCTGCAGAACATGTCAAGAGCACTTAAATCTGTGGATTAAGGGTACTTGACCTTCACTTAAGTTTGACATTCCGATAGTTTGTTGCGAACCACAAAATCATATCGACAACTGCAACTTCTTGATTGATATTTTACTGGTCTGATTTGGTTTGGTTTGTTTTACGGCATATCAACCTCAATGGGTCACTTAAAGCCGACAACTTTTTTTTCCTGGCAATATTTTTGTTTTGTTAAAAATCTATTTTTCTTAATATTTTTTTCCTCAAAAATGTATAGCTGGTAATATTATTTTTTCAAAAACGTATTGCTGGTAATGTTTTTTTCTTAAAAAATTTATTTTATTTTATTTTTTTTTTAAAGCTTTTCAAGGCGGAAGCCACTAGCACGCAAGGGGTTACAGAGGATTTGGAGCGAGAGCAAATAGGAGTGTTAGAGGAAAGGATGTGGAGAAGGATAGAGGATAGATCAAGGCAACTGGAGATGTCGATTGACGTTACACTTGAATAGTATTTCTGGCAATAATATTTTACAAAGTATTTCTGGTATTAAAACCTATTTTTACACTTTTGTAATAGTTTTACCTCAGTTTCGGGGTTAACTATTTGCCCATAGCTGGGACCCTAAGAGGTGCTACCACCCCGTGTCAGGGTGGACCTGGGAACACCAGCAATTAAGAGGAGGTTCCACGATCCTCAAAGCCTCTTGATCAGTAGTTTATCGTCCTAACCTGGATGCGGATGTAGTTTATCGTCAAACCCAGGACGTTTACTGGTCTGAAGGATGGCCATTGTTTTCAATGCATTTGAAGGGCATTTCCTGGCTTCAGCGTAGAAAACTGGAAAAAGGTATTTTCGATGGACTTGACATTTGAAAACTGATCAAGGATGACAACTTCGTTAACTCTTTGAATGTTACTAAATCACATGCCTAGATTTCATTTGTTGCTGTAGTAAAAAAACAAAAACCAAAAAACATTTGCTGCATAAATCATTTGAACAGGTTTCTAGAAAACTGTGGGGATATAAGTGATGATCAAGGAGAAAGATTTTTTTTATCTCTATCTATAAAAGGCAGGATGTGTGTGTGTGTGTGTGTGTGTGTGTGTGTGTGTGTGTGTGTGTGTGTGTGTGTGTAAAGCATGGATCCGGAAGGGAGTTCAGCAAGCTAGAAGTGCGAGAAAGAAACTATTAGAATTTTAACATTATTTACATTATTCGGACTATTGTCCTCATCTTTGTCGCCATATTTATTACAAGGTTTCGGCCGCTTGTTCGGGTGGTGCGAATGTCGAGCTGAACCCTTTAATTTGCTCACTGGGGTAGACTGTTCTAGTTCCACGTGCCATGTTTAATGGATGTCAGTTATCAGTTATCTCCTGTTAATTTTTCCCTCTGAAAGTTCTCCACAGCCCCAACAGGGCATTGAACTCACACTCTTTGTGTCCTGTCTGTGGATCTAACGGACTTCCATTAAATAGTCTACTCCAGTGAGCGAAATAAAGTGTTCAGTTCTACATTCCAACCACCTGAAGAAGGCCGGGGCGTACAACGGCCGAAATGTTGTAGTAAATATGGCGACAAAGATGAGGACAATAGTCCGAATAATGTAAGTAATGTAAATAATACCTCATCTCAGAATTATAGACAAATACTGAAAGGCCGAAACGTTGTAATAAATATGGCAAAAAAGATGAGGACTATAGTCCAAATAATGTAAATAGTGTACATAATACCTCATCTCAGAAATATAGACAGATACTGAAAGGCCGAAATGTTGTAATAAATATGGCGACAAAGATGAGGATAATAGTCCGAATAATGTAAATAGTGTACATAATACCTCATCTCAGAAATATAGACAGATACTGAAGGGCCGAAATGTTGTAATAAATATGGCGACAAAGATGAGGATAATAGTCCGAATAATGTAAGTAATGTACATAATACCTCATCTCAGAAATATAGACAGATACTGAAGGGCCGAAATGTTGTAATAAATATGGCGACAAAGATGAGGATAATAGTCCGAATAATGTAAATAGTGTACATAATACCTCATCTCAGAAATATCGACAGATACTGAAGGGCCGAAATGTTGTAATAAATATGGCGACAAAGATGAGGATAATAGTCCGAATAATGTAAGTAATGTACATAATACCTCATCTCAGAATTATAGACAGATAGAATTTTAAGTTACATCTAGTCATTTTAGACTGTGAATTGATGAGATCTGTACCCCAGTCCAGTTCTGCGCTTAAATTCATAATGTCTAGGTACCATAATGAAGAGCTCATCCGAACAATTTTCCATGAACGTATTTGTAGAAAAGACACAGAAAGGCAACCTTATGGAGATGGAATAAAAGAATATTGGCAGATTATTGTTGGAGCCTGAAGAGAATCAAAACTGAGGATCATTTGCGAAAGTCGAAAACAGCGAAAGTTCTTACTACTATTTTTAAATTTTTTAACTTCATATTTAATCTAACGTGTTTGTGTTTTGCCGTATTTTTTCTTCCGTCATAGGCGTGACTTTATTTGATTTTCATAGATTTTTATTTTTTGCTTTCCAGACAAATGACTTTAAATTTTCCTGTTTTTTCCATCATCTGAAGCAAGAAAACTATAGCTAACTGAGAAAAATGCATTTGATATTCGAATACAGCAATATGAAATTATTTAAAATTAGCTACGATATCCTTGCACCACTTCAAAAAGGTTTTTGTCGGCCAGTGTAATGTCTCATCTCAGAAGAATGGACAAGTTTTGTCTAAATAAAAAAAAACGGTGAAAAGAATGTGTCTTATCTCACCTTGGACTAATAATCAGTACGTACATAGGTCAAGTAATTGATAGCTCCCATTAAGGTCAAAGCAATACATGTAAACAAAGCACTCAACAAAAACTGAAAATATTTTTTAAAAAACTTACTAAATCGGTTTAGGTGAAAGTGCAGCAGTATTATCATCTTAAAGAAAAATAGAGTGGGCCCGTAGCCGAGTAATTAGAACGTCCTTTTTCGAACCCAGGTTCGAATCTCACCATGGTCAGTTTCTTCGTCGAGGTGACATCGACTTGGGAAGACAATCACAGTGCGCAGCATCTTTGGAAAGGTTTTAAAGCCATATCACGGTTCGATCCAATCGTTCTGAGTGAAACTGGAAAGGCGTAACCATTCTGGGAGGGATGGTTGTCCTATCATGACGTCACAAATCATCAAGACCGAGGGTCTGAGCATACTGGCTCAATAAATTGTTTAAGCCAGAGACTGTCCGCTCAGCATAGGTGGGTTTTTGGTATTGATCAGGCGTCTGTAAAGGGTTTGGCTAGCCGCCATTTTTTTCACTTTAGTTTTTCCCAATACGAAGCTCGATAGCCACTCAAGGTAGAGCTTTACTGAATAAGTTTGTTGTAATAGAGGAGGGAGTAAAAGCTGCATATTATAAGGATATGTAGGATAGATATCGGTTGAGCCTGGTCTTGAAGAGGGTAAAATTGTTGTGGTGAGGGAAGCATCTCCTCGGGAGCCTGTTCCACAAAGTAACAGTTATATATATATATATATATGTTCCCTGGTCTGATTTAACTCTGACCATATATATATATATATATATATATATATATATATATATATATATATATATATATATGGGAACAGTAGTATTAAAGTGATCAATACACGTAAGAGAAAATAAGTAAAAGTAAAAATAACATGTAGAGATTTTAAGTTTAAAAATCAGGAGGTCAATTAAAATATACGACCACGATTACGATATTAGCAATTATGACATTCCGAAGCCACCCAAAATCTTTTAAACCAAAAATCAGAACATTATTTACATTATTCGGACTATTGTCCTCATCTTTGTCGCCATGTTTATCACAACGTTTCGGCCGTTGTACGCTCCGGCCTTCTTCAGGTGGTTGGAATGTCGAACTGAACCCTTTATTTCGCTCACTGGGGTAGACTGTTCTAGTTCCACGTGCCATGTTTAATGGATGTCAGTTATCAGTTATCTCCTGCTAATTTTCCCTCTGAAACAGACAGATATCAAAAATTAGAAATTTTAAGCCCTTGTCCTCATAGAAAACAATTTTTACTAAGTGAATATGTATCCGGTTAAAAAATCTAAAATAAAAAAAAAACACTGGTACCCTTTAGACACGCCCCCACCCATCCTCCATAACAATTAAGTTACAGATTTGATTTTCCTTTTTACTGTATACATTTACAATACACTTGCATTCCTGTCTTTTTCCATTCTTTCCTTCACATCCTTTTCCACTTCCCTTCCCATTACTTGCGAAGTCTTTCAATCATCATATACCTGTTATTTCTTGAAAGTTAATTATGTAGCCTTTTGTGTTTTTTTTGTTTAAATAAAGCGTTAAAGTGGTCATTTTGAAATTAACGCTCGACGAGACCACCAGGCCGAAACTGTGGTTGCGTATTTTAATTGACCTCCTAATTTTTAAACTCATATACATATATATATATATATATATATATATATATATATATATATATATATATATATATATATATATATAGTCTTAAAGTGTGCTATATTTATGGGATAAAGTGCTCAATATCAGAGATAGAGCGTGTGTAAATATAAAAGTGGACATGGAAGTCAGCACTTAGAGGCGACAGCCTGTTTCATGCTAGTGCAATAGAGTCGCCTGACGATTGCACTAGCATGAAACAGACTGTCGCCTCTAAGTGCTGACTTCCATGTCCACTTTTATATATATATATATATATATATATATATATATACAGGTGTCCATAAAGTTCGTGTGCACTTTTCAAAATTTATAACTTTATTTGTATTTGCGATAGAATTAATTTTTAATAAAAAAAATTTGTAAAAAAAAAAAATCGGCCTCCAAAAAAAAAAAAAAATTAAAAAAATATCGGGTAGCGAATTTTTGCTTTCATATCAGAAAAAAACATAGTGGTATTATGATAGGTTAGACAATAATATTTCTTTAATAATTAACAGTTTTTCAATATATTTCTGGGCTTGTTATTTAGGAGATTTGTAAAAAGGATTAGAAAGAAGTAAATCTATAATTTTTAAGGTTTTATTGAAATTTTATTTAAGTTTCCACATGTCCTCCATCATTAGCAATACAAAGGGTGATACGATTTTGCAGTTCACGGAAAACATTTGCCAACTGATTTACAGTAATGCCTGAAATCACATTAGTTATTTTAGCTATACTTAAAACTAGGTACATTAAACTTTATAACATTTTTTACAGATTATTTCTAGCCAAATACAAATAAAGTTATAAATTTTTTAAAGTGCACACGAACTTTATGGACACCAGGTATATATATATATATATATATATATATATATATATATATATATATATATATATATATATATATATATATATATAAGATAGAGAATTAATAAAAGTAAAAGGTTTGTCACTTAGCTCATTATTTACACTATTTTTGATTTTATCCAAAAGATTTTCAGATGTTAAATAAAAACCTATAAAAAACAGATTCTTGCATATACGTACTTAGCACTCTATGACAGCATCATATTGTATATATATATATATATATATATATATATATATATATATATATATATATATATATTATAAATTAATAGATTTAAAATATGGTTTTACCGCTACACAGTGATGACCATGTTTCAGAAATGGAAGCTAAAGCCCCTGAATTTAATTTTGTTATTAAACCAAAGACATTAGTTCCATTTCCTCATCAAGCGAATTTTGGAGTAACTTACTTTTTAAAATTTACGGTTGTTAACGGCACAGGAAAGATTCATAGTTTGAGGGTTTCCAAGGTTACCGATAAATCCATTCATCTAGACAAGGGGTGGTAGAGGGTTCAATTTTTAATTTTCGTTGTCTCAGTTAATAGTTACATTTGAAAGCGGGGTTATGTTTAGGGATGGGTAGGGATGTATCTTTTAACAAATTCTGACATCCGCTAAATTCATGTCATCTGGGTTTATTTCTAACGGCAAAAATTCTTATGGTATTATTTCTATTTGTATATTTAAAGATTTTGATGGACTGTTTAAGTTAGAATATGTTTTATCCACCTTTCTAAAAAGTTATTTTTAATATTTGATATACTATACTTCTAGTTAAAAACCAAGTAAATGTATTAGGATTACTTACAGTATTTAAAATTATTTATTCTTATCGAGTATAAGTAAATATTATTTTATTTTATTTTATTTTATGTAAACTTTATGACAATGACGGCAAAGGTGGTTAAATTATTTCACTAATTCAATAAACTTAGTATTATAAATGTATATATGTATGTATAAAGGACATTTAATGTTCAATATTATATTCTAACTTATTAATTTCACATGACTTTCGGTGTTCACTTGGATTCTTTCCAGTGTTTGAATTGCTTTGAGAGAGGTGTTATGGTTAGAGTACGTTTTATTTAATTACAATTTTAAAAGATATTTAGGTTAGAATCTGTTTTATTTAATTTCAATTTTAAAACATTTTTAAAATTCTACTTTCAAATTTAACTTTTTAATTTTAATCGGCTATATTTCTTTATAAACCAAGTAAATGTAATATAATTATCTACATTATTTAAAATTATTTATACCCATCAAATATGAGTATGTATAATAATCAGGTAATTTTTTTTTTTTTTTTTATTTATTTTTTTTTTTTTTATAGATTATTTAAAGATTATTTAAAGAAAACTTTTGGCAATGACGACAAAAAATAGCTATTTCATTTCTCTGATTCAGTAAATTTTTATTTTTTATAAACTTAGTAATATATAGTTTCTCATGTATGCATAAAGGACATGGGTCATTTAATGACCTACATATTCTAGCTCTTCTTATTAACTTCCATTTCACTGTAGGTGTTTTATTGGATTCTTTTAGGTGCCAAAAGTACTTCGAAAGAGATGTCTGACTTTTATACTTATTTATCCTAAACGAGGATTGATGTTGGTAGAACCTCTTTTTGAACTCATGGCTAGTGCAACCTATATAAATTTTTATGTTTTCAGGATTTTCTACAGAAGATATATTACATTGGTATACTACTGATTCTATGCAACATTTATTTTGTAAAGGACAGTTTTGAGGGTTTCTACAATTACATAATTTTTGTTCACCCTCATTAGTTGTTGTTTGTATTTTTCCCTTGTCTACAATTTTTTGGTTCTGGTATAAGTGTTTATTTAAGATATTAGTATTATGTTTCTTAATTATCTTTTCTAGGTTATCAGTACAGCTATAACTTAATTTTAGTGTATTTCTATTGAAAATGGTACTAAGTTTACTTCCACCGGGAAAATGCTTGAGTATTAATTCAAGGAATTTTTGTCCCAATTTGTTTTTTACCATTTGGTTGTATGGGGGTGTATACCAAATTATTTTCCTGCTTCTGTTTTTCCTATGTTTACCGTTTTCATTTTTAATATAAGTTAGTTTTAGGTTTTTGTAGCCACTATCTTTTAGAGCTTTATTATAGAAATTAATATGTTCGTCGAAAATCTTGTCATTTGCTGAATTTGTACTAATTCTTTTTCGGATAGATAAAGGTATATGTTTAATTATAGATGAGGGGTGATTTGATTTAGGGTGTATATATACAGGATTCGTATTGAGTTTTTTATAAGGTGTGTATGTATTGTTCTTTAAATCTAATGTTATATCAAGGAAGTTAACTTTTTTAATTTTAGTGCTAACGGTAATTTTTAAACCCATGCTTTTAAATTCTTTATATAATGCCTTTCTAATTTTGTCTATTCTGAAGTTAGTAGAATTCCTAATAACCATGAGACCATCGTCCCTGTATAGACCAATGTCAGTTGAATCAATATCACGATGCGCTGTTAGGTTGTATAAAATAAAAAGACCAATAAGATCAGAAGACTCAGCTGAGTCTAGTGATCCCATTGTGATGTCAAAGTGGTCATATGAATTTTTTACCCATTGCTCACCATTATGGATCAGTACCGATTTCTTCGCATTTAATATAATGTTCTTTTCATCCTCAGTAATATCCGTGTACTGGGTGGCAAAGTCCAACGCATTCAAGAACAGTTCTTTAGATATTGATGGGTAATAATTTTCAATATCGAACTGCATTAGTGTACAGTTGTTTTTTGCTTTTATACAGGTGAACCAGTTTATCACGTCTTCGGTATTTATCCAAAGTTTGAGGCCTATTTTATCTTTGATTTGTTTATTTATCCTTTCAAGGATCATTTTACTAATTTTTCCTATATCTGGTCTTGTAGGATTAATTATCCTTGTAGTTGGATTAGCCTCGAAATCTGGTTTATGGTCTTTTAAGGTTATGTAGCTCTCTTTTTCAGATAATTTACCTACTCTGTCACTGATCTTCAGTTTATCAGTGATTTTTTTACTACTATTATTGATATTCTGGACCATATTTAGGTTACTATTATTTGCTTTTTGTAGTTCTTATGTAAGTCCTTATTGAATAGATCATAATAGTCTTTCGTGGTTGCCTTATAAAAGTTTCCAGTTTTGTCTGACTTTATTAAAATTTTATCAGAAGTGTTTATTACTTTCACTATTCTATCTAGGTGTTTCTGGAAGTGGCATTTTTTCTCCCTGAAGTTTATGCTGTTTATCATATCCAAAAGGTCATTTTCAAAAGCCGACAAACTATGAACAAATGGTGCTGCTTTCTTGCTTTTAAAACCGTAAACCTCCTTGTTTTTATTTTGTAAATCATTCCGTTGAAGGAAGAAGTAGGCCTTCCATCTCATCCTTCGTATGAGTTCCTCCGTCTTTTGCATTAATGCAACGAAATATTCCTTTTTGTTTGTATTAGGAATGTTTTTCAGAGAAATTCCGAAATTTATTTTCTCCATATTTTCCTGATAAAAATAAAGATTTAAAGTGCTCGACTTTGATTAGGAGCCAATGTATGTATATATAAATAAAAAGGAAAGAACAGTAAGATATAAAATCCGGTGTTCTTATAGATATTTTTATTTTTACACAATAGTGCTCTATGTAAATTTAAATTTACAGAGCATTAATATTATAAATTAATAGATTTAAAATATGATGGTGAGCAATGGGTAAAAAATTCATATGACCACTTTGACATCACAATGGGATCACTAGACTCAGCTGAGTCTTCTGATCTTATTGGTCTTTTTATTTTATACAACCTAACAGCGCATCGTGATATTGATTCAACTGACATTGGTCTATACGGGGACGATGGTCTCATGGTTATTAGGAATTCTACTAACTTCAGAATAGACAAAATTAGAAAGGCATTATATAAAGAATTTAAAAGCATGGGTTTAAAAATTACCGTTAGCACTAAAATTAAAAAAGTTAACTTCCTTGATATAACATTAGATTTAAAGAACAATACATACACACCTTATAAAAAACTCAATACGAATCCTGTATATATACACCCTAAATCAAATCACCCCTCATCTATAATTAAACATATACCTTTATCTATCCGAAAAAGAATTAGTACAAATTCAGCAAATGACAAGATTTTCGACGAACATATTAATTTCTATAATAAAGCTCTAAAAGATAGTGGCTACAAAAACCTAAAACTAACTTATATTAAAAATGAAAACGGTAAACATAGGAAAAACAGAAGCAGGAAAATAATTTGGTATACACCCCCATACAACCAAATGGTAAAAAACAAATTGGGACAAAAATTCCTTGAATTAATACTCAAGCATTTTCCCGGTGGAAGTAAACTTAGTACCATTTTCAATAGAAATACACTAAAATTAAGTTATAGCTGTACTGATAACCTAGAAAAGATAATTAAGAAACATAATACTAATATCTTAAATAAACACTTATACCAGAACCAAAAAATTGTAGACAAGGGAAAAATACAAACAACAACTAATGAGGGTGAACAAAAATTATGTAATTGTAGAAACCCTCAAAACTGTCCTTTACAAAATAAATGTTGCATAGAATCAGTAGTATACCAATGTAATATATCTTCTGTAGAAAATCCTGAAAACATAAAAATTTATATAGGTTGCACTAGCCATGAGTTCAAAAAGAGGTTCTACCAACATCAATCCTCGTTTAGGATAAATAAGTATAAAAGTCAGACATCTCTTTCGAAGTACTTTTGGCACCTAAAAGAATCCAATAAAACACCTACAGTGAAATGGAAGTTAATAAGAAGAGCTAGAATATGTAGGTCATTAAATGACCCATGTCCTTTATGCATACATGAGAAACTATATATTACTAAGTTTATAAAAAATAAAAATTTACTGAATCAGAGAAATGAAATAGCTATTTTTTGTCGTCATTGCCAAAAGTTTTCTTTAAATAATCTTTAAATAATCTATAAAAAAAAAAAAAATAAATAAATAAAAAAAAAAAAAATTACCTGATTATTATACATACTCATATTTGATGGGTATAAATAATTTTAAATAATGTAGATAATTATATTACATTTACTTGGTTTATAAAGAAATATAGCCGATTAAAATTAAAAAGTTAAATTTGAAAGTAGAATTTTAAAAATGTTTTAAAATTGAAATTAAATAAAACAGATTCTAACCTAAATATCTTTTAAAATTGTAATTAAATAAAACGTACTCTAACCATAACACCTCTCTCAAAGCAATTCAAACACTGGAAAGAATCCAAGTGAACACCGAAAGTCATGTGAAATTAATAAGTTAGAATATAATATTGAACATTAAATGTCCTTTATACATACATATATACATTTATAATACTAAGTTTATTGAATTAGTGAAATAATTTAACCACCTTTGCCGTCATTGTCATAAAGTTTACATAAAATAAAATAAAATAAAATAATATTTACTTATACTCGATAAGAATAAATAATTTTAAATACTGTAAGTAATCCTAATACATTTACTTGGTTTTTAACTAGAAGTATAGTATATCAAATATTAAAAATAACTTTTTAGAAAGGTGGATAAAACATATTCTAACTTAAACAGTCCATCAAAATCTTTAAATATACAAATAGAAATAATACCATAAGAATTTTTGCCGTTAGAAATAAACCCAGATGACATGAATTTAGCGGATGTCAGAATTTGTTAAAAGATACATCCCTACCCATCCCTAAACATAACCCCGCTTTCAAATGTAACTATTAACTGAGACAACGAAAATTAAAAATTGAACCCTCTACCACCCCTTGTCTAGATGAATGGATTTATCGGTAACCTTGGAAACCCTCAAACTATGAATCTTTCCTGTGCCGTTAACAACCGTAAATTTTAAAAAGTAAGTTACTCCAAAATTCGCTTGATGAGGAAATGGAACTAATGTCTTTGGTTTAATAACAAAATTAAATTCAGGGGCTTTAGCTTCCATTTCTGAAACATGGTCATCACTGTGTAGCGGTAAAACCATATTTTAAATCTATTAATTTATAATATTAATGCTCTGTAAATTTAAATTTACATAGAGCACTATTGTGTAAAAATAAAAATATCTATAAGAACACCGGATTTTATATCTTATTGTTCTTTCCTTTTTATTTATATATACATATATATATATATATATATATATATATATATATATATATATATATATATAGGGTGTCCATAAAGTTCGTGTGCACTTTAAAAAATTTATACCTTTATTTGTATTTGCGATAAAAATAATCTGTAAAAAATATTATAAAGTTTAATGTACCTAGTTTTAAGTATAGCTAAAATAACTAATGTGATTTCAGGCATTACTGTAAATCAGTTGGCAAATGTTTTCCGTGAACTGCAAAATCGTATTACCCTTTGTATTGCTAATGATGGAGGACATGTGGAAACTTAAAATAAAATTTCGATAAAACCTTAAAAAATATAGATTTACTTCTTTCTAATCCTTTTTACAAATTATTTCTATCGCAAATACAAGTAAAATTTTTTTTTTTTTTTTTTTTTAAGCGTATCACCCCAAGCAAGGCTGGATGCCACTATCACGCAAGGGGTTAAAGAAGGGTTGGAGGAAGAGCAGATAGGAGTGGAAAAGGAGAGGATGTGGAGAAAGATAGTTAATCGATCAAGGCAAGGGGGTTACAGAAGATTTGGAGCGAGAGCAGATAGGAATGAAAGGTGAAAGGATGTGGAGAAGAGAAGTGGATAGATCAGGGCAACTGGAGATGTCGATTGACGCTATACTTAAACCGTTGGAGATTGTATTTGTCAGGGAAACAGGAATAAAGAAGGGAGTTCCATAGGCGAGATGTGCGAGACATGAAGCTATTGGAGTAGAAGAGACGTCTACATCTAACAGTTTCAACGGTGAAGGGGTGGGAACGGAATGCCAGCCTCGTAGGACGTTTAAATTCACGAGGCCTAGGGACAAGCGAAAGCAGCTTCTCGGAGCAATTACCGTGAAAGTATTTGTAAAAAAGACAGAGCGAGGCAACATCGCGTCTGTGAGAGAGCGACTGCAGACGAGATGACAGATCAGGGCCAATCACATTGCATATCCGTCTCTGGATCTTATCAAGAACCCTGAGACAAACAGCAGGGGCCCCAGACCATATATGGCAGCAATACTCCATGCAAGGGCGAATGGTCGATTTATAGACTTGGTGGATCGATTCCGGGGAGAAAAATTTCTTGGCTCGGCACAGGGAACCAACTTTCCTTGCGGTGGATGATGCAACTGACTCGATGTATTTGTTCCATCTCAGATCAGCGGACAGCGTGAAACCGAGCAGCCGCAGAGAGGAGCTCTCTAGAAGTTGGTCTTCAGACATTCTAATGAGATGCAGGGATGGATCCTTGTGGTGGTTAATAGAGAGCAGTTTTGTTTTAGAGGCGTTAAAGTTAACCATCCATTTCTCGCCCCAGTTCACAACCGATTGGAGGTCCTTTTCAATTTGAGCTGCTAGATTAACTTTGTCAGCATCACTAGATTTGTGTTTGAGGCAGTAGTAAATTGTGGTGTCGTCAGCGTAGATGCCGACTTGGGAGTCTATGGCGTCAGGAAGGTCGTTTATAAATATGAGGAACAGAGTAGGGCCTAGGATGGAGCCTTGAGGAACACCTGCGTTAGTGGGATAGGAGCTGGAGATGAATCCACTGAGAACGACCTTCAATTCCCGGTTTGACAGGAATGATTGTATTAGGTCAAACAATCGACCTGTGATACCATAACCCTGGAGCCTGCGAAGAAGGCCGGCATGCCAAACTCTATCAAACGCTTTGGAGATGTCAAGGGCCACGGCACGAGCTTCACCGTTATTATAGATAGCTTGGTAGACAAATTCAGTGATGGCCGTAAGCACATCGGCAGTAGATCGGGCAAAGCGGAAACCATACTTCTTGTCTGAGAGCAGATCATGGGATATCAGATGATTAATCACTTCGGTGTTGATTATGGCCTCGAAGACTTTGCCGAAGAGGGGTAGGAGACTGATAGGACGGTAATTGGAAGGGTCGGAGGGGTTACCAGAGTTCTTAAAGACAGGAACAATGGTTGAGGACTTCCAGCAGTCAGGAAAACAGGACTCCTTGAGGCAGCGGTTGTATAATTTAGAGAGGGCAGGCACCAGTTCAGGTGCGCATTTCTTCAGGACAATGGCTGGTATCCCGTCACCACCAGTAGCCTTGTGGTGATCTAAGTTAGAAATAATGCCCAATACCGACGACGGGGTTATGTGCAATCCGTTCAAGAGGGCCTCAGTTCTGGGAGGGAAATCGGGCAAGGGTACCCCGGAAGAGTCTAGCGTTGAATTGGAAGAAAACTTCCGAGCAAAGCATTCGGCCTTGTCGGCAAAGGTGGTCAGGACCTCAAACTGATTGAACAGGGGAGGAATGGACGGTTTGTTATTGTTCAGAACGCTCTTGCAGAGGCGCCAGTAATCTTTGGAGCCAAATTTGCGGGATGCAATACGTTCCTTCATCCGAGCAGCAAATAGTGACTTGGCATCGTCGAGGATACGCTTACACTCGTCACGGGCAGAGGTAAATAGACGCCTATTGAAGTCGGACATATCACTACAAAAACGGTGGAAGAAGTGGTTCCTATGGGCAATGGCGGCTGAGCAAGCAGCTGTGAACCAAGGGGAGGAGCGCGGTTTGACCTTGAATTTTCTGGAGGGGATGAAAGCGTCGATTCCAGCTTTAAGCCAGGAAGAGATCTCTGAAGCACAATCTTGAATGGGGAGCTTAAATACAGCATCCCAGGAGACATCGCGGAGGAAGTCACGAAACGAGTCTCAGTCAGCCCGTTGGTAGCAGAATGTAGTTCTGGTGGTAGGAGGCTCCTTGCAGGGGCTGGGGCTGAAGGAGATGCTAACAGACACTACAGCATGGTCGGAGTTACCGATAGGACAGAGCTGCGTGAGCTATCTGAGTAAGGGATTGAGAGACTGAAAAGTTGAGAGTATGAATGCCTGCGAGGTCAGTAGTAGCGTTCTTAAGCCACTGGTTGTGATGGGCGTTAAAATCGCCAAACACAAATATGTGAGCGTACGGATGGACAGAGAGGGCCCTATATATGCTGTCAGAAATGACATCGAGTATCCCACAGTCCTGAGAGGATGGAGAGCGGTAGAGGAAGAAAAGATAGCTTACAGCATTGAGAAGAGATAGCCGGAGACACAAGTACGAATGATCCGGCGATTCGAGAGAGCACTCTCTAGCCAGCGGGAGATGGTCATTGACGTAGACACCCAGGCCATGCATGTGGGTTAGAGAGTCTTTTCTGAGGAGAGGAAGGTATCCAGGGATCGAGAGATCAGAGGAAGGGATAGAGGAGTCAAGATTGGTCTCACACAGGGCCAGTATATCCGGGCACTTAGCAATGAGGAAAGACTCAACGCTGCAGAAGTTGGTTCTAAAGTTATAAATTTTTTAAAATGCACACGAACTTTATGGACACCCTGTATATATAGTAATTCATCGAGTCTAGAAGAGTCCTCAACAAAATGCACAAAGCACTGGACAGCCGTTTCGTTCTATTTGGGACTCATCGACAGTGCGCATCCGCTACACGAGCCGTTCTGATACAACTCAAACGTCATACCACTGGGCCAATGGGACTCGGTGGCGAAGAAGAAACTGACTAGACCCGATATAGCGCCGCTACTCACTAAATTCCGAGGTGATACTCTTCAAAATATATGAAACCCAACGGATTGTGCCCCAAGAGCAACGTCTTCTTTCCAGTGGTATGAATTAATATAAATGATTATTCAATTCCTCAAAAATTTCTATCAAAGTAACAGTTCTGAAAAAAAAAAAAAAACGCTGCTTGAGTGGATCTTAACTTCTTAGCAAAGGAACACAAAGGAAATCGAGATGATTTGCCATTGTGGATATGACATGGTGGGTTCTAGCTGTGAAGGTCTGAACGGGTGGAACCAAGGAATGTGGGTCGTTTGAACATTTGTCACGGGAAAAAATGTAGAGTAGTAATAGGTTAGCAACGTTTCATCAAGGTGTGTGTGTGTGTGTGTGGGGGGGGGGGCTAGAACAATCTACCCCAGTGGACGGAATAAAGGGTTCAGTTCGAAATTCCAATTACCTGAAGAAGGCCGGGGCATACAACGGCCGAAACGTTGTGAATATGGCAATGAAGATGAGGATAACAGTCCGAATAATGTATATAATTCAAGTAATCATGATACTTCATCTCGGAGATATAGACAGATACTGAAGAAAAATTCCAATCGCCTGAAGAAGGCCGAAGCGTACAATGGCCGAAGCGTTGTGAATGTGGCAATGAAGATGACGATAACAATCTGAATAATGTAAATAATACAAGTAATCATAATACCTCATCTCAGAGATATAGACAGATATATAGAGAGACATAGATATAAAGGCCGGAGCGTACAACGGCCGAAACGTTGTGAATATGGCAATGAAGATAACAGTCCGAATAATGTAAATAATGCAAGTAATCATAATACCTCATCTTAGAGATATAGACAGATATATAGAGAGACATAGACATAAAGACCGGAGCGTACAACGGCCGAAACGTTGTGAATATGGCAATGAAGATGAGGATAACAGTCCGAATAATGTAAATAATGCAAGTAATCATAATACCTCATCTTAGAGATATAGACAGATATATAGAGAGACATAGACATAAAGGCCGGAGCGTACAACGGCCGAAACGTTGTGAATATGGCAATGAAGATGAGGATAACAGTCCGAATAATGTAAATAATGCAAGTAATCATAATACCTCATCTCAAAGATACAGACAGATATATAGAAAAACATAGACATAAAGGGCGGAGCGTACAACGGCCGAAACGTTGTGAATATGGCAATGAAGATGAGGATAACAGTCCAAATAATGTAAATAATATAAGGAATCATAATATAGACAGATATTAGGTTTGGTTGGCCATTACATCTTCGATCTGTTGAAATTGTATTAGAACATTGTTTTCATTTGATAAAGGAATAGTTAGTTGAAATGAGTGACACAAAGTAAATATTTAAAGGTCAGGTTTCTTTTGATCAGAGATATGACACACTGTCAAGATGGAGGTGACAGTGACACCTGTGATAATCAGGTCAAATGAATGTAAGATTCCGGAACAGGAAAGCCTTTCCTTTGATGGTGGATTGGTGCGATACAAGGCCACAATTTTGATTGGCCTATCAATCATATTGGCCTCCTGAGGGTTTTTCTTTCTCCCCTTCGATGCGTATGACACAAGATCATTGATCAAGCTAGCCAATCAGAGCGGTGCAATTGGAATTTGCACCCCCATAAAAGCAGGCACTGAAAGTGCAGAAATAAAATCGAACTGGTGTCGCTTCTAGATCTACAATCGCCCTGGCGAATAGTGCCTCTATAAACTAATTCTGTTCTTTTTTATCGTCCTCAATCAGTTGTCTTCATTTAAATGGTTGAACGACTGTCAGTTGTTAAGGCATAACTGAAACGGCCAGTCAACATCTTTTTCCCAGCTGAAGAATACCTTATACGGGGAAAATTCTTCAAATCCCTTTTGTTTATGTATTCAAGATCTTAATCAACCATAGTACTATAAATAATAGTTGTTATTTTTACACTTGTTCATGAGTGTTGTTGAAGTTAATTAGTTTTACCGGTGACAACGGTGACTTTAGTCTTTCACATTCATAGCCACGACAGAGAGGAGTCAAGCCTGATCTTTGACAGTTCTTCACCGATATTCCTGCGGATACTGAAACACAAAAACACAACGTGGGGCACAGGATTGATGCATCATGGGCTCCCTTTGGAAGCCCATGATGTCTTCATTTACAGTTGTCTTCATTTAAATAGTTGAACAACTGTAAGCTGTTAAGCCATAACTGAAACGGCCAGTCAACCTCTTCCTCCCAGCTGAAGAATTCCTTATATGAGAAACTTCTTCAAATCTCCTTTGTTTGTGTATTCGTGATTTTAATCAATCATACTGTGACACAGGTAAACGGAAAGAAAAGGGTTACGTTAAAGATATAAGCTTGGAACAAAACGAAAACGGCTAAAGAATAGAACGATAGACAGACTGAGAGTTCCTGAGACGCTAGATTCGGCGTGCAGACGACTTCTCTGCCGAATCCCACGTGACTTGCTGCCAGAGAACCTCCGACTTAAACATAGTTCCAGACTTAACTAAACCGAGCAAAGTTTAACTATAGAATTCGAAGTACGAAGGAAGGGTTAATATTTCTGTACCAAGAACGATATAAACCGCATAGAAATTGACCCTGAAGAAATTGTTGTCTTGTCATTATTGGTGACGACAATTCGATCTTTGCCAGCTCCGTGATCAAACACAACGTGGGTCAGAACGGAACGACCAACTTTAACAGCCAGCGGCAGTATTGACCAAGGACCGACCGGTGAGAAGTGTTACAATACTACCACACGGTGGAGTAATGGATAGCTGCTCGGATTGAGAGATCGGATAGCAGAGTTCGAATTCCAGTCGAATCCATTATATATCCACTTACGTGCTAATACCCTTGGGAAAAGTATGAATCGTCTTCTTCTCCTCCCCCACCAGCTATAGGTAAATAGCAGGGCAGACCGGGTTCTATAGCCTTGGATGGCAACTGGTCTACCGCAAAAAGAAATGGCAACCTACTGCGGAAAAAACCCACCCCGTCAGTCATATATCGAAAGATACATGATTGCCTAAGCGTGTATCACGCATGGCACATAACTGGCTTTAATTGACTATTATTACATTTGTTATTGAGTGTTGCTGAAGTTAATTAAAATTTACTGGAGACACCGGTGACTTTCACCAATATAGCCAGAAATCAAGAGAGGAGTCACACTGACTGTTAACAATGAACTTCATGGACGTACCTGATATATTTAAAAACTTGACAGGCAAACAAATATATATGTAGTGCAGGTTAAAAGGAAAGCAACTATCAGACAATAATGCAAAAAGTTCACAAAAGAGGAATCGGGTTCACATGTAAAAGGGATACAGTCAAGTGTTTATAGCCTTTTAACTTCAAGGGATGAAATGGAAAAAATGTGGGGATTAGAATGAGAATTGTCTATTTGTTATTTTTACCCTTGTTATTAAATGTTGTTGAAGATAATTAAAAATTGCTGGCGACACCGGTGACTTTCATCTTTCCCTAACAGAGTCAGGACAGAGAGGAGTGAAGCCTGATCTTCGAGCGTTCTTCACCGATATTCCTGTAAACACTGAAACACCGCCACATTGCTACATATATTTTGGAGTTATTCGATGACACCAGCCAATTTTTCCTCGAGCCGCGAATGTTAGGTCAGAGGATAAATTACTTGCCAGGCACTGGTCGTCTCCATCTTTGGTGTTGTTCCCACGTACCGTGATATCATCTGCATCTATATTTACCAATGATCTGACAATATTCTTTTTCATATTGCTAATATAAAGCAGAAAGAGGGTAGGGCCGAGGAGAGAGCCCTGGGGACACCAGTATTAATCTCATATGCCTCAGAGGACTGGCCATTAACAAGATCTTTAATCTTAGTTTATTCTGTCCCAAGGACGAAATGATGAAGCATCAATTAAATTTATTTACAAATTTGAGCCGAATATGTCTCCCTATCATGCACGCACAAGTTTAGCTTGCAACCAGCCAAAAACAAAGCGTACATTCACTATGTTTTAAAAAGTTACTTTTACAGTTTTAATAAAAATTCATAACATGAAACTGAATGGTAAACTGTTTCCCCTTGGAATATTATAGTGTAGGGAACCGGGCCCTGAGTAGATGGCGTGTGTAATGGTTTAGCCATATTTGTTGCGTGTTGAAGGGCTGTTCCCCACAATTATTTATTTTTGTTTAGGAAAGGTGTGGAAATCATTAGCAATGGTGAAATACAAAAAGGAACATAGAGTTAAAAACATAACAATTGAATTTATTAAGTATTGAATTTACATGCATGCGAACTGATAAGTGAGACTGAGTTGCGTCCCTTTGATTAGGTAATTATTTGTACCTAGACTCATAACGAAAGAGTTGATTATTAAAATGCAGTTTAGAAGATTGAGTGAATTGTGTATTATGCAAGTTGGATAAATGATGCTGGAATTATACTTGCATGAATTGTTGTAAAGTTCTTTAACGTCTGACTGCGTTAGTCAAGACGGGAGTTCTTTGAGAGTCACATTTTGGCAGTGGTGTTGTAACGTAGAGAAGTTAGGTTCGAGAGTCCCCGTCGAAACAGAGAGATCAAGAATCTCATGGAGAGAATCACACGTGTTGGGTTTTTATACCATGTTCTCCCACGTGACAGGCTCAAACTCAATTGGCGCCTAAAATAGATCTTGCGTGTGGAACGATCTGATTGGTCGATACTGACCAATCAGCAAGCTAGATTGACGGTGATTAACCAATGAATGCCTGTTGATTATTTGTAAGAATGATGTTGATAAAATCGAAACAGGAAGAGTTCATTTTCTAGCAGAGGGTAAACTGGCTGTTGTGGAAGATTCCACAATAGCAAAAAGTCGTGATCATCAACAGCGGTGGCTCTATCACGTATCCAAGAATTTAATTTATTTTCTGCTGATCGATTCCTTTATGGTGATAGCGTTGATGACTAAGTAAACTAATTCTTACATGGAAGAGCCGATGGTATTGGTTGCATAATAATGTTGGTATGCAACGAGGTCGATTTTGCCGTTTGAATTCTTCCATTTCTCTTCAGGTGGCTTCGAAGTTTTTGGTTCCGATGATGATGAAACACCATCAGTTGATACAGAATACGGACTAGTGTTCATGTTTCAAACGATTTACGCTCAAGTCCAGTGGCTTTCAGTGTGGTTTTGAGTTGGCCCTTGTATCTACGAAGAGGGCAATCCCGTAATCTTTTCTCTGAAGTGAGCTTGTAGCGGTATTGACGGCCTAACTCAACCCATACATTTTTTAACGTTACGAATGTGTAATCAAACGAAAAGCAACACGAGAAAGAACACAAAAAATAACTTCTTATAACAAAAACAAGATTTATATTTTATGTATGTCAAATGATATACATGAATAATTAATAGGAGTTGCTTCCCGTTGACTTGAATTAAAGTCTTTACGAATGAAATATTTTATCTGAGCTCATAAAAAGTTGAATGAACTTGCCGCTCAAAATGTTCACTGTGAGAGAGTTGAAAGAATTCTGTAAAGCTGAAAATATGTTGATCAACTTTTAGCTTCAGAAAAGTTGAAGGAATGAATGTTCCGTAATATTTAATTAGTTTTCGTTGCTTGTAATGTTATGTAGTGTTCGTAATTAAGTTTCATGCGTATATGTGTGCGTGTGTGAATAAGTTTTCATAGCATCCGCCTGCAAAGGGTCAAGACGTGATTTCTTTTACTGTTACATTTTAGTAAACGAAGAGAAATCAAGAGAGAGAAAGAACGAACTCGTGTCTGGTATTTATAATCAACTTTATTTCAAATTTATAATCACGTGATCGGCTCCGAAAGGCATAGACAGAATTTGGCGCAATGTTTTTTAGTCAGGTCAAGAACGAGGTCGATGTTATTCGGGCGTAGTTGAGAACATGATTTAATTATTAGTTGACCAATTAAAAGTGATAAAAATATCAAGGCTCTGTGATCCACTGTTTGCACAGAAGAGGGCAAACCCGTAGTCTTTTCCCTGAAGTGAGCTAACTAAATATGAGACGGTGTTTCATGATTAGCGATTCGATGATTTGACAGCTAACTCTTTGAAGGACATTTTTCCAGGTCCTTGTACATACGAAGAGGGCAATCCCGTAGTCTTTTCCCTGAAGTGAGCTCACTGAATATGAGTTGACTCGGAAACGTTGGCTCTGCCATTATTGCTACATGCGTCGACGTCGTCGTCTTTATCTTGTCTCCAAGAATATAATTTTTTCGTGCTGATCGCTTCCTTTATGGTGAAGGCGTTTATGACTCAGTAGATCAATCCTTCCATGGAGCACCCGATGGCATTAACTCCATATAATGTTGGTGGAGGACGAGGTCGATTTTTTCGAGCCTTTACTCTTGTTGCTTGTCTTCTTTGTCTCTTCTAGTGACTTCGAAGTTTTTGCTTCCGATCGTGATGAAACACCGCCAGTTGGTACGGTCAAGTGTTTGTGTTTCAAACGGCTTAAGCTCAAGTCCAGTGGCTTGCAGTGTTGTCTTGGGTTGGCTCTTGTATCTTCGAAGAGGGAAAGTAGCAATCTGAGATAGTTATGGTCAATTATAGCGAGAATAAAATACATAAATTAATATGTGATATTTTCATTAAAATTCTAAAAATAGTTTCTAAAACCATAATAATAATCGTGGGGCGGGGTCTTTTTTATCCAACGAAGTCCAATGCAATACCATAATTTTCATATCGTCATTGTTAATTAAAGAGGATATTATTATAATTCTGCTTGTCCCTACTAGCACGACCGTTACGGCCTGCCAATGTCTCATAAATAATAGACTATTCCGTTTTGATGGCGTGGAAAGAGGGAAAAGACATATCAGAGGTGCTACTTGGATTCAGTGAGAGAAAGAAGGGAAGATAGACATGTGTAATGTCTCCTGCCAACACCTCATAAATAATGCACATTCTGTTTTGAGTAGAAAGACAAAAGACATATCAGAGATGCTACTTTCAGTGATCAAATGAAAGAAAAAAGATAGAAATGTCTAACGTCTGTTTGAGTGAAATGGAAAAAGTTGTCAATGTCAAATCTTTTCATTTGTACTCACTTCTTAAAATAACGGCCAGCATTCATACTTTTTTTATTGTTATTGCAATTTTATGTCGATTTGGATATTTTTTCTCGCCAGAATCAATCTTGCATCTTTGTGGGTGTGCCATCTGTAACGGATTGAGTGTTGCCGTCCCTTCTTGTCTGGTGATCCTGTCATGTATTTGAGGATTCTTGATGAAATCTGCAATGTTATCGATCCTGACCTGGCATCTCGGCTTCAGTCACTTTCCCGCTGCCATAGCATCGCTTCTCTGTCTTTTCTATAAATTCTTTTATGTTGGCTCTTCTGGTGAGCTTTTACTGTAGTTCCTTCAAAAATGTATGGCTGGTAATAATTTTTCCTCAAAATTTATTGCGGGTATTAAGACCTATTTTTACACTTTCAGTGTTTTGTTCCCAGTTTGGAAGTTAACTATTTGCCCATAGTTGGGACCCTGACACGTGCTACCACCCCGGGTTAGGGTGGACCTGGGAGCACCAGTAATTAAGAGGTGGTTCCAAACTCCTGATCAAAGGCCTTGCTGCCAGATGTAGTTTATCGTCATACCCAGGATGGCTGAATTTGGATGCGGTGCTGGATTGGTGGCAGGGGTCTCACTTTTTTACGGTTGAAGTGGCCGTGGTTCTGTGCTAAGTTTCGTATGTCGCACTTCTCGCTTGTGGAACTCTCTTCTGGCTTCTTCTCATCTTTGATCTTGAAAAATTTAAATGCAATGTCAATCGTTATCATCTGTCATCGTAATTATTGTTCTATTATTGTCCTCTCTCCTTAATAATAGTTTGCTTTTTCTCATATTCTTTCACACTTGCATCTTAGTGGATTGTGTTTTTTTTTTTAGTGTCCTTTTTCCTTAACATTTCTCTCGTATTTTCTAACACACAGTAACCCCCCCCCTCCCTTGCGTCTTAGTGGCTTTATTTACTTGCTTGGGATGAAATGATTAAAAAAAACATATTTTGTTAAAGTCGCCAAGCTTAAATAATTTAATGATGCAATAGGGGAATTTTTATGGATATCAATCATTAACTGAGGAATTAAGATCCATCAGAAAATTCAATCAGGAAAACTGTGAAGTTTTGATGAGTTAGAACTAGTAGTAGTAGTAGTAGTATGAAAACCAATGAAAATAGAAGACTTAATCTCTTCTACCTAATATTATATTTCATTCACGTCTGGACTTTATCAGTTACCGCCCTCCTGTCTGTGTGTGTGTGTGTGCATCCCTTTCCCGGTTTTTGTGGACACTAATGTGAACGAGAATCGTGGGGTGATTTGTTCAGTTGTTGAAATATTGATGGATAATCATTGTTTATTATAAAGCTATGGGTAGCCGGTAATAAGGATATGGGCTGGTGGTAATAAAGGTATGGGTAGCCGGTAATAAGGATATGGGCAGGTGATAATAAAGGTATAAGTAGCCGGTAATAAGGATATGGACAGGTGGTAATAAAGCTATGGGTAGCCGGTAATAAGGATATGGACAGGTGGCAATAAAGGTATGGGTAGCTGGTAATAAGGATATGGGCTGGTTAGAGGTAGCTGGTAATAACGGTCTTGGATAGCTGGTAATTGCAAATCTGATATGCTGTGTCTTATGCGTATATAACACCTCGATGTAGTAATTAATAAAATGTAAGCTGGTCAACTTAAATTGTCTTTTATTTTTTATTTCAGGCTATTTATGCATGTTCAATGTGATAATTGTATTCATGTCTCTTATGATGCCATTTAAATTTGTCGCTGGTTATTTTGACTTGGGATCCTGTTTAAATGAACAAAGATCAAAATGCCTCGTTTGGAGATTTCCAGTTGACATTTTGTCTTTATTTCCCTTGGTTTCAGCTGGTAATAATGGTAGGGATAGCTGGTAACAAAACTATAGGCAGCTGGTATTCCTTAGCAGTCATCCATCTAGATGGGTGACCACTAAGGAATACCAGTCGCTTTAAGCTCAGATTTGCATAAAGGGAAATGGACAATGTCTTGGAATTGTTAATCAGAAAGCAGTTTCAATTTCCGTCAGGAATGTTATGTTCACCTGCATTAATACCTTTAGGAAAAGTATGAAGCCACTTTTCCGACAGCCCCAAGCTATGGGTTAATCAATAAGAATTGTCACTAAAGCATTATCTAAAAAAATAATATTTTACAATCTAAAAATATATTTTCATTAACCTGCAATGGGGTAAACTGTAAAAAAAAAAATAAAATGAATCAATTGAATATGTTTATGTGAAATATTTTGGTTGAGTTTCAATTTAGATTTCATTGCAGATATTAAATAATTTGAACGGTGACCAAATAACACAAGGTACATCAATTTGAACATTTATGATAAATGATTAATGTATTTATTTTTTCATTCTTTATAACATCGATATTTCCAATAGTATTGTGAACCTAATTTAAATAAAAATATTAACAGAGTTATTGCTATTTTTTATACAGGGTGACCCCCACAAAAAAAAGGGAACTTTTTAACAATCCAATAAAACCAAGTGTGATGGAAGAAAAATATTTAATTCATAGTAATTGAAACCTTAAAACATGCCATTTAAGAAACAATGATGGAATTTTCATTTTTTTTTAAATTACGTCCTGTAGATGGCGTCCTCCTGTACGAATGCATTCTTGAAATCTGCTGTTGAGATTCCTCATTGACTGCTGCAACATCTCAGCTGGGATACTGTGAATTTCATTCTCGTTCCTAAAATGGCGAAATGTTTACTTGCTCAAGGTCACTGTCTCGCAATACGCACTTCAAAAATTCCCGTTTTTGGGGGTCACCCTGTACATGGAGAACAAAATAAGGGTAATAAAAAAATTTTTTTTTTTAAATTGCAAAACTAATTTATTATAATTTTTTTTTTTTTTTTATATTCTCCTAGTACTTAATAAAGAAAAAAATTTGTGAAATCATTAATATCCATAGACTGCCTGTTTTTAGTTTGGTTTGGTTCATTTTATGGCATATCAACCACAATCAGTTATTTAATATCGATGAAATTTTTATTCCTGGTAATATTTTGTTTTGTCAAAAATCTATTTCTGGTAATATTTATTTTTAAAAAACATTGTAATATTTTTCTTTTCTAAAAATTTATTGCTGGTAATAATTTTTTTTTACAACGTATTTCTAGTATCAAAACCTATTTTTACACTTTCATAGTGTTTTTACCCCAGATTTGGGGTTAACTATTTGTCCATAGTTGGGACCCTAACAAGTGTTACCACCATGGGTCAGGGTGAACCTGGGAACATCAGCAATTAAGGTGGTTCCACGCTCCTCAAAACTTCCTGATCAGAGGCCTTGCTGCTGGACATAGTTTATCGTCATACCCAGGACGGGCCTGTTGTTGGTATCCAGTGCTTTTTCATGTATTTCATTTCAGATGCCCTTCTCCTAGATTGGTTAGAAAACACAGCTTGCTCTATTCTACCAAAACCCATGGGAAACACACGTACACAAAGAAAAAAGTTACCTAACAATGTATTTTAAAAATGAAAAATATTTTCTTGAAGCTTCACATCAGTTTCAATTCCAAGCTTATAGATTAAATTTAATATTCCCAATAAACAAAATACTTTATAAAATTAGTGAAACCCTCATATTTTTCTTGTGTCCAGCTTATGAAGCAAATCTCAATTTCCATGTCGTATTCACGTGAAAAACCATGCTCAAAGGCATTTCTCTACCATTTAAACTACAAAGAAAATGGGATGCCATTTTCTGGATTGTACATGAAATCGGGAAAGTTGTTTGGTAATAAGTCTAAGGAATTGTTTAGAGTCAAATTACCGTTGCATTGTGTCAGGGTTGTCAAAAACTAATTTGAGATTTCTCAAATTCTTCTTGAGGTAATATTTCTTTCAAAGCATCAGATGAAATAGCCATTGTTATTTGATGTTGCTTGAAAATTAAAAATTTTTTTTTTTATCTAAGTTAAAAATTTCCTTGTTGCCAAATCCATTGATTTAAATTCTCCTAGGACTTGTACTTATAACTAATATATACTCAAGTGCCACGGAAAAAAAAAAAAAATTTGTGAAATCATTAATATCCATATCTGTTGTTGGTATCCAGTGACTTGTCCATGTATTTCAATTCAAATGCCCTTCTCATCCTGAGGAGGTTTTGAGGAGCATAGAACCATCTCTTCATTGCTGGTGTCGACCCGGACCTAGGGTGGTAGCACCTGTTAGGATCCCAGCTATGGGCAAATAGCTACCACCCCAAACTGGGGTTAAAACATGAGTTTTAAAATAATTTTTAATACCAGCAATAAATTTTTTGAAGGAAAAAAATCTTAGCAGCAATAAAAATTTTGTTGGCATTAAATAATCCATTGAGGTTGTTATGCCTTATAAAAAACGGACCAATCAGATGGCCTTCTCCTAAACTGGTTACAAACCATGATTAGAAAACCAAGCTTACTCCATTCCACTGAAACCCATGGAACACACTCTTTATGTGGGTATAAAATGAAAAAGAAAGAAAGAAAAAAAAAAAAATTATAAGAAAATTCTTTATTAATTTTGATTCTTTAAAAACCTGACAGTAATTTTATTTGGTGCTTGTGGAGAAAAGGGCCAAGAGTCCTGCTGAGGTGGTCACTGAAAACAAGTAATTGCTGGACATTGGTTAAGGTTGAACAACAGACAATCGCAAATCACTGACCTTAAGCTTAAAGAAGGGGGTGGAAAAAAAAAAAAAAAAGCCATCCAATAAAAACCAGGTTGATGCCTTAGAAAATCTGTGGCATGTCTTTGACATTTGCTCGTGCTTCAAAGAAGTAACCATTATACATCAACATATTGAAACCTATTATTAGAGACATTACTCCCGCTGAAAAAGGGGCAGGAACTTTAGCTTACAATTTTGTTGTAGTTGTTTTGACTGTGACCGCACGAAGTAAGGGAGATTAATAAAAAAAAAAAACAAAAAAAAAAGACACACACAAACATTTTTTTTTTTTTTTTTTTTTGAAACCTTTTTGCATTTAGTGCATTATATAAGTACAGGCAAATTATTAGGAGAAAAATAAGGAGGAGGAGGATGACAAAGAAAAGAAAAAAAAAAAAAATTTTTTAACAAACTACACCGTCTGATCTTCAGGCAGCCTTCCACTTCCTGTCTGTGTTGATGCAAAACAGATCTGGAATAAAGACTTAATTTAAATTTTGAAAGGGGAACTGAAGATGAAATCCTGTGTCATGGGGGAGGAAAGCAAACGCAAATCCTTTTCCAACGGACTAGGTTCTTTATGTACTGGCAAAGCTCAAACAGAGCCAAGGACTCTGTGGCATTTATGCCCAACTTATTACTCTGTAAATGTCATCTCACTAGATAAACCTATGCCCACCCCCCCAACAGACATACAAAAAAGAAAAAAAAAAAAAAGAAAAAAAAAAGTGATATCAAAAGCTAAAGTTTAAAATGAAAATTTTTGTTGAAGCTTTAATTTTAGTTTAAATTCCACACTAATTGAATTACATTTAATATTTCCAATAAGCAAAATACTTTGGCAGATGCAGACCAAATTTAACACATTAGAATGTTTTTTTTTCTACTTATCAGCAAAATCGTCCATATTGACAAATATGTCAACAGTAAAGGCTACTTCAACTCTATACTTCTGCCTCTGCCTAAACTCAGAAATTTTTACTCCCCCAGCTCTCAGTGTGGATAATCTGCATGTCATCAGGTTTACACACCTCCCCAGCCTTTTGAACAGGAGTAAAGGATTATCCCTTGTTTTTTGTTTAGGACTGGGTTTCCAGTTCCCTCTGAAGTCTTATTACCTTTCATTCCCAGTAGCTCCCCACTTACTTCTTTGTGGTATTATTCCCTTGACTTGATGAGGGGGAGAGGGGAGAAAAAAAAAAAATTTATTAAAAATTCTTTCCAAAAGAAAATATACTTTTCTGAAAGTATGAGAAAAATTAGATGATTTAAGCTTAATCTGAATTGAAGTAAATATTACTTTTAGCTTTTGTAATATTACAGAAAAAGCATCTTTTTTTTTTTTTCCTTCACTTGTTGGTTCGGTTTATTTTGTTTTACGGCATCCTTCACTTGTTGAGTGATTTATTGACAGCCTGAGGTTTGAGAAATTTAACTGAAGGGGAACAATTGCTAGAAACAAACAAACAACAAAAAAAAACACACATATACACACACACGCGCATGTATAAATTAGTTGAATTGATGTGATCACATCAATCCAACTATATGTTATATATTGATCACATCAATCCAACTGAATATGTTAGCTCTATCACTGATATTGAGCACTTTCCAATAAGTACTGTGCATATATAATATATAAATAATATATAAAAATATTACACACACACATATATATATATATATATATATATATATATATATATATATATACACACACACAATTTTTTTTTTTATATATATATATTTAACAGCCCAGTAATCTTAAAAATGTGAAATATTTTAAGCATTCCACAGACTTTCTAAAGAAGTTTTAAAAATAATTTCATTCATTTCTGAATAAGTCCTGAAAGTTTCACTAAAATCTGACAATTATCTGATTTTTGCAAGAATTTCCAAATCAACGATTTTTGCTGCAAAATGCTCAAATTTATGGTCTTGTTTTAATGCCAGAAAAGAAAGAAAAAAAAAAAAAAAAAAAAAAAAATTTTAACCAAAACCTTTCCAATGTTCTAAGAAAATCTTGCTAAAAAGCCCCTGTAATATGAACATGAATAAGTGGAATGTCATACTGGCACCCAGTCAAGCACAAATGATTACGCAATTCATTACCAAAGTAAGAAGACCTGCAAGCTTGTCACAGCCAGTTCAAGACATTGTTTTAATAATTTTTTCACCATTTATGAATCATATTGATTCTAAAGTCTAATTAATAGAGGCTGTATGATATTTTTTCTGTTATCCCTGCAGAGTAGGACAGAGAGCCTTTTATTTTTCCGCCACTGCTGGAACAAATTATTACATTGTTCAATACACAACCGTGTTTCAAATGACAACAACAGCCATAAAGCTCTGATAACTTAGTGATTAGAGCAGAGGTTCTCAACCAGGGGCAAAAAATTGAAGTACCTGATAATTTAAAAAATAATTCAGAGAGAGAGATAGAGAGAGAGAGAGAGAGAAAAAAATTCATAGCCATCATAAAGCATTTTGTATGGGAGTCGGGGGTAAATGGAGAAATACATAAAGCCGAGGGGGGTCAATGATGGTGGAAAGGTTGAGAATGGCTGGTTTAGAGGATCATTTTAGGAAGATAAAGAAGAACTTTAACAGCCAAAAGTAATGTGAATTTCCAATCATCCCATCAAGACCCTTTACATTAACTTTATGGTGGGGGGGGGGAGAGAAAAAAAAGTAGTCAATTTTTAAATGAACAAGCAAATTGCAGCATGTTACCAATTGTCAGTGACCCATTTCTGCCTTTTTTTGTCACTTTGCAAATTTGGATCAGATGCCTTCTAACTCTTGTCCAAGTCATCTTCAGCTTTGCCCCCACCCAAAATCTATCTGTTTCTGGATGAAGCTCCAATCTACCTCCAATTCTTTATGGGCTGGGTGACAATTTGCAACCACAACCCTTCAACCTGAGAAAGAATGAATGGAACTGATTTATTTTTAAACAAAAATGGGGGGGGGTCCTGTTCAGAAGGCAATTTCAGCTCCTAAGTTCCAGTTTGATGTGGGTCATTTAAGCAGTGGGATGAGTAAGTTTGAACCCATTAAGCATAATGACATAGAAATCACCGGGGGGTGGGGGTGACTTCAAACACTGAAAAGGAAGAGACAGGGAAGAAAAAAAAAATTAAAGACACAAAAGGTTTCTAGCTTAATCTTTCAATGAAATTCTATGATTATAAAAAAAAAAACAAAAAAAAAAACAGTGCAATTGACATCTTTAATAAGTCTTTCAATTGCCCAGGCAGGTAGACCTCAATCTCCCCCCACTTTCAAAAAGCAGAGAAGGCCCACTCAAACATGTGTATCCACTAAATATCAAATTTATAGTATCCTATTACAAGTGTGTTCCCCCCTTTGTTAGTTCGCATGGCCATTATGCACTGCAAATACATCATAAATAACGGACTTGTTTTGACCACATGGAAAGAGGGGGGGATGACACAATTTGGTTTCAGTTAAGAAATTAAGGAAGTAAAAAATAGAGGGGGGGGAGAGAGAGAGAGAGAGAGAAAAGAAATCAGCTCATAGGAACAGATACGACACTTTGATCTCAGCTAAAAGGCTGAGAGGCAATGGTGACCACAATAAAAGCATCAGTTTTCAGAAGTACAGAGTTTCTTATGATGAAAACTGAAGGTAATTGTCAAAAATCCAGTATAAATAAACTTCTGAATTATTTTAAAATTATTATGAGAAATGTTTGTAATATGAGCATTTGGCTAGAAAGATATAAGTGTTTAAGGTCTCCTGCTAATACTTCATAAATAATGGACTATTCGGTTTTGACTGTGTGGAAAAAGGGGGGGGGGGCACTACTTTGAGAAAATGAAAGCTAGAAGTGTTTAACAACTGTTTCAGCAAAATGAAAAAAAAAGTTGTCAATTTCAAATATTTTCATTTGTACCCACTTCTTAAAATAACGACCAGCATTCATATTTCTGAATGTTATGGCAATATTTTGTTAAAGTTGTTATGATCAAATATTAAACGATGTGATAAGAGAATTTCCACAGATATTTTATTGCCATAGAACTCGCCATCAGCTTATTCAATCATTAAGAATTAAGATTCATCAGGAAATTCAAATAGGAAAACAAGGAAATTTCCACTCGTCTTTCTAGCTAAGGAACAATGTCAGATTAAAAAAACAAATCATTAATTGCATGACAGACAGTAGTAAGTATATAGCTGTGTTTTTTGGCAAAAAGAGCATCTTGTTTTACTAGAATTGTCTTTCACGGGCATGACCTGTGAAGAAGCAAATTCAGAATTTGGTCCCTTCATTTCAGGATTGAAAGAAGTAAACGTTTTTATTCAAATTTTATGAATTCTAGAAAACAAATATAGTTAGGATTGTCTTTCACTTAGTATGACCGTTAAAAGAGAATTTAAAATGAAGAATTTGATTCCAGATGGAAAGAAATCGATGTTTCATTCAAATTTGAGAAATCCTAGAAAATATATACATGTTCAGGTAAATAACACTCAGCATTGATTTTCAGTTCTCAAAGCATATAATAAATACGTCATTCAAAAAGTGCCAAGTTCTATTAGAAAATTCTTTGAAATTAAGCCAAAATTCCGAGATAGTTCTTTAACTTATGCAGGGGGGGGGGGGGGGCGAATGAAGAAAAATTCAATTCTGTTTTCTAGGTTGGCTATGAAAGAAAAAAAGCAAAACAAACAACACATACATACAAAACACACACACATACAAAACACACACATACATACAAAACACACATACATACACATACAAAACACACACACACATACAAAACACACATACATACACATACAAAACACACACACATACAAAACACACACACACACATACATACATACAAAACACACACACACACATACATACAAAACACACACACACACATACATACAAAACACACACACACACATACATACAAAACACACACACACACATACATACATACAAAACACACATACAAAACACACACACATACATACAAAACACACACACACATACATACATACAAAACACACACACACATACATACAAAACACACACACACATACATACAAACAAAACACACACACACATACAAACAAAACACACACACACATACAAACAAAACACACACACACATACATACAAACAAAACACACACACACATACATACAAACAAAACACACACACACATACATACAAACAAAACACACACACACATACATACAAACAAAACACACACATACATACAAACAAAACACACACACACATACAAACAAAACACACACACACATACATACAAACAAAACACACACACACATACATACAAACAAAACACACACACACATACAAACAAAACACACACACACATACATACAAACAAAACACACACACACATACATACAAACAAAACACACACACACATACATACAAACAAAACACACACACACATACATACAAACAAAACACACACACACATACATACAAACAAAACACACACACACATACATACAAACAAAACACACACACATACATACATACAAAACACACACATACATACATACAAAACACACACATACATACAAAACACACACACACATACATACAAAACACACACACACACACACACACACAAAACACACACACACACACACATACAAAACACACACACACACACACACATACAAAACACACACACACACATACAAAACACACACACACACATACATACAAAACACACACACACACATACATACAAAACACACACACACACATACATACAAAACACACACACACATACAAAACACACACACACACACATACATACAAAACACACACACACACACAAAACACACACACACACATACATACAAAACACACACACACACACATACATACAAAACACACACACACACATACAAAACACACACACACACACATACAAAACACACACACACACATACATACAAAACACACACACACACACATACATACAAAACACACACACACACACATACATACAAAACACACACACACACACATACATACAAAACACACACACACACACATACATACAAAACACACACACACACACACACATACAAAACACACACACACACACACACATACAAAACACACACACACACACACACATACAAAACACACACACACATACATACAAAACACACACATACATACATACAAAACACACACATACATACATACAAAACACACACATACATACATACAAAACACACACATACATACATACAAAACACACACATACATACATACAAAACACACACATACATACAAAACACACACACACACACATACATACAAAACACACACACACACACATACATACAAAACACACACACACACACATACATACAAAACACACACACACACACATACATACAAAACACACACACACACACATACATACAAAACACACACACACACACATACATACATACAAAACTGAATCAAGTTTTGAATAGCAAATATAGAAAAGGAAGATTTTAAGCTTGACAATAAAATTTGTTAAAATGAAGTCAAAGAAAAAGGATACAAGGTGGCATTGAGACTCTTCAGCATAAAAAATGAGATGGTGATCAGCAATGTCAGATAGAGGGCGTTGTTATAGAAAATAGAAAAAGTCGTGGCTTCATAGTCAGCAACTTCATTTTTCTTCCAGAGAATCCTGTTAGGACGACAACAGAAGGAGGATAATGTTAACAAGAAATGCAAAAAACAAGCTGCAGAAAGCCAGCCGCACATAACAAGCAAAACAATGAACAGCAGACTGACTGACCACACACACAATTCCAACTTATATAGTAGATTCTGTTAATTCATAACAACCTGTGATTTTACAAGGTTATGTTCTTAATCCGTATTTACTAAGATCAAGACTGCAATAGTGGGACACAAACAGACGTGTTTACCAATGCCAGGGTCAAGTAATTGCCAAATCCTTCAAACAAGAATGAAAAGTATCCCCGGAGAAAGCGGTACATTTCTCTAGGTTGCCAACTTAAAAGCTTTATGTTCCTTGTGTAAGTAATTAAAAACAATAGTAAGTATTCTTTTTGTACTTTTTAAAAAAACTGGTCCGTTTGTAAGTAAATACAGGAAATTGGGTGGGAAGGGGATAATCCTTGTAGATTAGCATTCATTAATCCTTCCTCAGGGCCACAGCAATTATCAGAATAAAAACCGACTTCTTCGCCAACCACATTATTTTAGAAGGATGTTGTCGCTCATAAAATATAAATACAATCTCAAATCAATCGGACTTCTTCAATGCGTTATCTACATTTTGTTTTTATTTTAAAATGTCAAACCTGTCTTTGTCATCGATAAATGTATGAATTAAGGAAAAATCATTTCTACTAGCAGTATTCAACGACATGAAGCAGTTTTAAACTTGACATTTGTATATTAAAAAAAAAAAAATTAAAAAAATCCAGGATTGATTTGGGATTGTATTTATTTTATAAAAAAGACCCCCCCCCTTCTAAAATAAATATAAATTTTTGCTTCTAACAAAGTGTGTGGCTTGAAGTTCTAATGCGCATGCTAATCTATAAAAATACCCCCCCCTCCGGCCCTTAAAACACATATACAGACACCTGTTAATTTAAGGAGTGGATTAATACTCTCTATCCCACATTGAAGATGGTGGCTTTTAATGGGTTGTAAGTAGATTTAATGGGTTGTAAACAGAATCTTTAATGAATTAAGTGGCTACTATATTGTCTGAATTGGATTCAGGAGAAAAGGCTAGAATAAATTTTTTTATTGACCTTTCTACTGTAATAATTTATATCTGATATTCTTTGTACAAGGTTGATTCCTAAGTTACAAAATTTAAATAAAATCTGGACATTCGATCAATGTTGCAATAGAAGGCAACAGGAAACATAGCACAAGATAATTTTTTTAACACGTTTAAGTACATTAAATCCCTACGAGAGGAATCAGACAAGAAATTGTCATTCGGCTTAAACAATAAGTTAGAAAAAAAAAAAAAAAGTTTTATAAGCATCTCTTTCAAAATCCAAATTTTTAAGAATTTCTAACAGAAAAAGTTGGCTTTTCGATTAAAAGCATTGGCAATGTATCTATCAGGCATTTTGGTGCCACAGCCTGAGGCACGTATAGCCGAGTAGTCTGGTCAGGTACTCACCCACTTGTGTCATACTAGCAGTAACTCTAGCCAAGATGACTGATAATGGGTCAGTGCAGGGAGAAATGCATTCACCACTTTATCCAAGGGGATTATTAGGAAATTTACATAAGCACTCTTAAATGGAATTCAAACTGGGTTTGCTTAATTCATTGCAAGACTTGTCTCAATAATAATAATCTCCCACAGAAAGGATGAGGAGAAAAGCCAAAGTCTCAGTTTGTCCAAAGAGCAAAGCAAATTTAATTAATGTTTCTAACTTGAAACATAATTGTCATCTAATACTTAAACGAGGAGGAAAAAATAAAATTTTTCACAAACCTCTCATCTTTTTCTTTCTTGTTCATCTTCTTATCTTCTGCAAGTTTCTTCATCATCTCCATATTGACGGCAGCTTCTCTTTTCTGTGCAACCCTGAGGTAGAAGTAAAAAAAAAAAAAAAATAAAAGAAATTGTGTACATTCAAATGCAAAATAAAATAATTACTGTTCATGACAAAAAAAAAAAAAAGACAAAGTGTAAAAAAAAAAAGACACAAAAAAGGGAGAGACCCCCACCCCCACAAAAAGGCAGAGACAAAAAAAAAAAAAAAAAAAAAAGACAAGAAAAAAAAAAGAAGAGGGTCTAATATGATACTTTCTCCCTCTAAGCATATGGATTGTACGTGTATGAGCAATTTGATCAATAGTTTAAACAGATTCTATGTTTAGAGAAAGTATACCAAACTAAAATTTATTTTTCAATATATTTTGATCGAGAGCCTTAATCAAACAAATGGTATCAGTTGTAACAAGGTAGGAGACCAATGAGCAGGTAAGTTATGTCCATTCAAATTGGTCAGAACTTAAAACATTTTTCATCTTGGAAAAAAGGACTCCTGATATTTTGTCCAAAATAAATATAGAAACTAGATAGATTCTTAGTTCTTTCCACAAAAAAATTTAAGAGTGTCCAGTCTTCCTTTTAATATTCATTCAATTACATTTGTAGCTGGTAATATTGTCTCTAATTGTCGGGATTAAATTGAAAATTAACATTTTCTTTAAAAAAAAAAAAAAAAAAGCTGGATATTTAACTTCGGTCCATAAAAAAATTGAAATATGATTTTCAAAATGTAATCAGTTTCCTTTTGTTTTTTTTAAATGATTATTTTCTTTTACTTATTCTAAGAATAATAATAATAAGGGTCCTATTTTGGAGGTTAAAATGAACTTACTATTATATGTTGTCTTGAAGTCAAAGAAAGATAATACTAATAGAATCAATAATTATTAGATCAGTCCAACCTAAATATTGGGAAAATTGCATTCTCAAAAACAATAGTTAAAATATGAAACATAAGAGCAAATTTGACAGCTTCTATAAGTTTCATTTCAACAGATAATGCTTTGCAGCTTCTTACTGAATGTGGAGGTAAGAAGGTTGTGCTGGAAAGAAAGAAGAAAGCAGGGGGGAGGGGGGAAAAAGGAAAAAAAGGAAAAGAATTACAACACATTTTTGTAATGCCTCTGCATTTCCAAGTAGATTTTTTTAGAAATTATTAAAACCTTCTTTTCATGGTGAAGTGAATAACAAGTTATTAACCATTTTGTTTACCTCTGATTAGGTAACCCAAACTAAAATCTTATTTTCAATATATCTCAAAAATACAGATGCAGGCACAGAAAATGTGAGAAAGCCTAAAAAAATAATAAAGTGTTTGAAGAATGTTCGTTTTTCTATCACAATGGCACCCCCCCAGGGCAAGGCATGGATCTGTTACATTGATGGAGGAACTTTTCATGGACAGTGAGAGCGACAAAGAAGAATTTCTCGGATTTACCCATGAAGATATTTGTGGTGTGTGTGACAGTGATTCTCAACAAGAGGGAGGAATTTTTGAACCATCACAAGTATACGATCACCAATGGCTACCGGAGTTTTCCTATTCTGCCAAACCTACAAATGTTAACTAAGAAGCAAGTGAAGTAAACATTTTAAGTCTTTTTATCTGACAAAGTTATTCAATTTAATAGTAGTGGAAACTAACTGGTATGCAAACTATATGAAAACAAAATTAGGTGATACAGCAAAGGCCAACTCACAAATCAGAGCTTGGAAAAATGTTTACTTTGAAGAAACGAAACCATTTTTGGCCTTGCTTTTGTTGATAGGTTTGATAAAGTGATCTTCATATTAATATTACAGGACAACAGACCCCCTTTTATATATGCAAGGCTTTCACGATGTAATGAGTTGAAATAGTTTTTCATCAATTCTGTTGTATTTTTTTTAGTTTTCATATTTATTTTTTTCTCAAAATTTATTATTATATGTACAGCAAACAAAAAAAAAGAAAAAAAGTCTACATTTTTCTACATCCTTTCATGCAAATACCCTGAAAATTTTATAACTATTTCAAAAACCCTAAATATACCGACCGTTCAAAACCTTAGTATACTCAAAATTAATGTGGATGCAGGGGATACGACTCTGAAAGTTAGTGTTGAATTGTAAAGGTGAAATCACTGTGAAGTGAATAAAAAACTGAACAGGGTAGAAAAGGTGCCAGTGCAGAACAAGAAAAGGGGTTCTTACTTGTGTTTGAGCACAAACTTGACATTTTTGTAGGCAAATGCAACTAAATAACAACTGAGGATTGTGCCCAACACAAAGAGAATAGCCGACTCGTAGACATCCATTTGATGGATTCTCCAGAATAACCCTAGAAGAAAAAAAAAGGACAAGATTAGGTAAAAAGAAATTCCGAATTTCATAGTAAAGCAGATACAAACATGTTAGAATGTTTACAGGTAGGTAAGAGGTAAGTAAAAGCTCAATTGATTTAAGTGGCAAATAAAATTTGCTTTTAGGTTTTGGTTTGGTTTGGTTTACGACATATCAACCTCAATTGGTTATTTAATGTCAACAAAATTTTTATTGCTGCTAATATTTTTTTTTCAAAAATGTATTGCTGGTTATATTTTTTCTAAAAAAATTCATTGGTATAAAATGCATTTTTACACTTTCATAGTGTTCTGACCCCAGTGTGACAGTTAACTATTTGTCCATAGCTGGGAGCCTAACTCCGGCTCAGAGTGGACCTGGGAACACCAGCAATTAAGAGGTGGTTCCATGCTTCATAAAACCTCCTGAACAGAAGCCTTGAAAAATTGATTTTTGACACATCTTTGTAGGTATATATAATAATCATAGAAAATTTTTTTAAATTGAAAATTAGTTCATTCTTAACCTTCAGCACTCAGTCTTATTGGAATTTTTTCCACTGCATTCTTTTTCAAGGCCTTGCAATTGCAGTCTCCTTATTGTTAATTTCACTCAAAGTTTGTTTTCTGTTGCCATAGTAGAATATTACAACACAATGAAATTCAAACACACTATTGTTCAGGGATCAGTCATCTACAGCGGCTGGATAAACTTTTTATACAGCAAATGAAGTCACAGAGTGATAAAGGTTAAAAGGCTGTATCATTTCAAAAGTTAAAAAACTGTTAACAGAAAATACATAATTTGGTTATTCCATCTTGAACCAATCAACAACCATAGGTGACCTTCTCAGAAACATTCACCGGTGTTCCTTGATCAAATTTATTGATCAATCCTAAATATTAGATCTGGATCCTTTAACAATGTTAAAATCAGAGCTTCTTGAACTTTCAGTGCTTTTTTTGTTTTGCTAAAGAGGGCTTCATAACTCCAAAGATTTTCAGGTACAAATTTGAAAGTTGGTGGCAACAGTTAGTGTTTACTATAGATTACAAAAATTTAATCAACTTGTCTTTTTTTTTTATTTTCATAATGACCTGAAAATGGCCAAATTTAAAAAAAATAAAAAGAAAAAAAAAAAAATAATGCTGTTTTGACAGCTTCTCATTTAAAGAAGCCAAATTAGCCTTTATTATCTAATAATTATCATGGTTTGGAAACTGCTTGATTTTTTTTTTTGACCTTAAAATTGTCTATTTTCATGACATCAGCAGACCCCAGTCAGGTAGTTTAAGAAAATGTTTATATTTTTACCACATGTTCTTTACAAGTCTGAAAATCACAGTAGAAGTTCTGTTTTATGGACAAACTTCTATCTAGGGTTAAAACAATTTTCCACAACATCTTGCTAATTTTGGTAACTTATAAATTCGATATTTAAAATATGAAGTTAAAAATTGGTACCACTATGATTTCTTAAAAAAATAAACAGATTTCTGCTTCAGTTTTACCTTTATTCAAAACAGTTTAAATTCTATGAACCCTTAAAAAGGGGTTTTCAGGTGATCTACAACATTTTTAACTGAACACAGAAACTAAACCAAGGTCATTAAAATAAGGATTCCATTAGATTTTAATTTTAAATAATTAAAAGTCAAAATAGTGAAAATGTATCGCAATTTGTTCAAGTTAACCAATTTTAGTGATGCTCAAAAAAAAAAAGAAAAAAAGAAAGTCAGTTACATAAAAATCACATTTTTGCTTTAATAAATTTTCAAATCTATTGCAACAGATTGAAGTTTTAATTTTAAGATTTTTCAAATCATCAGGTGTACTGAATGTTTAAGAAGGCTCTCATTCAAATTATGACATCACATTCTCAGACCCAAATATTTCCAGTTCTATTTCATAATATTGACATTTGCCTAGAGTGCCCTGGGGGGGGGGGGTCTGCTACTAAGGATGTAAAACTGCCACAATCCTTTCCTCCTTGTACATAACAGCCAATTTGGAAATTATGAATAAAATCAAAGTTGGATGAAGCCTGAAATAGTGATCTCTATGTGATCTTTCACCATAAAATTTACGATTTTAGGTACCTCCAAAAATTCGCTAAAAATGAGCATACCCATAGTGAAAAAATGCCCCAAATAAAATTTTTAAAAAAATATGTATAAACTAAAAGTTTACCGTCAGAAATCCTTATTATTTAAGAAGAGGAAATACCAACAAAGGATTTTTTTTTTTTAATCCATTTTTAGAACCTTCGAAATTTTGATTAAAAATCTTTTGCTTGTCAAAGAAGTAACCATGGGAAATTAATTTGCGGTGGAATAGACAGTGATTTGGAAATTCTTGCAAAACTTGAATAATTGTTGGATTTTAATGACATCTTCAGGATTTGTTCACAAAGGAAATTATTTTGGAAGTGTTTCTCTTTGGGATTTTTATTTATTTGTTTTTACATCTGTTACTCCCCCCCCTCCAATTTAATATATCAAATTTCAAGAAATTTTTAAAGACGTTAATGTTTATTTATTTCATATTAGTTATAAAGGACAATAAGAAATTAAAAAAAACAGATTTATTATGAGAAGAATAAAAATAAAAACTTATAAAATATTCATATAGTTTTAAAATTCAAAACGATTCTTTTTAATTTTTCTGAGTTACTTTTTTTTGTACAATATTTTTTTTTTTTTTAATTTCAAGGGAATTTATTTTAATTATTTTTTACCTTAAAAAACAAACAAACTGGAAATAAAGTTACTTTGAAACAAAAGAAAAAGAATTAATTAATTTTCTGGAAATAAAAAAAAAAAAAAAAAAATATTCCGAAAGAATTCAAATGAACAATTTCAAAATAATTTAGAAACAAAAACAAAAATATGGAATAAACATTTTAAAAACAAAATTTAATTTTTAAAATGAATTATAACGAAAATAATTCAACCACCAGACCCATGAATATTAACACAAGCTAGATTAATCTAAAAAGACCTAAAACAATGAACTTAAAAACAAGAAAACGATTTAAAAATTTGATTTTTGTCAAAGATTGCTTCTTTTTTTTTTGTTCATTTTGAGATGACGTGGCATTGAAAGAAGAAGAGACAAAAAAATGTGTTTTTTCCTTACAAATTGGAATGACAGAAATAATCATGGCATTTCCATAGAAAAGTGCCGACGATTTTGTGGAGACATTCCTACTGAAATCCTGCAACAAAAGCTCTTCTTCTCGGGTTAGTTTATGATGTTTCGAACTGGAACCGTGTCCGCCTGGCATTTTCTATTTGTTCAACTTTTTACGCTCCTCTGGTCAGCTGTAAAAATAAGGAAAGGAAGAAGAAACCGGAAGTCAATTCAAACTGCCCTCTGTTAGCAAACCGGCAAATAAATAAAACACATACAATCAAGGGCAGGTAACTCGAAGCCATGTTTTGTTTCTTTTCTTAAATGACTATGAAGGATGCCTCGTCGGAGTAATGGATAGCGGCTCGGATTGAGGAATCGGAGAGCCGAGTTCGAATTCCAGTCGAATCCATAACACTCACTTACGTGCTAATACCCATGAATCCTCCCCTCCAGCTATGGATAAACAGCAGGACAGACCGGATTCTATAGCCTTGGATAGTAAGTGATCTACCGCAGAAAGAAATAGCAACCTACTGCGGGAAAAAATCTGCCTCGTCAGTCATGTATCGAAAAATACATGATCGCCTAAGAATATATCACGCCTGGCGCATAAATGACTGATGAAGGTGTATTGGAAGAATAAGAAACTGTTTTCTAAATTCTTTTTAATTTAAAGCATCAAACAATTGGCTAACACGTGGTTGATGATGCTCGTTACTGCAAATCATAAAATCAACGTAATATTTTTTTTATGGACTGGTATCTGGTAGGGGCTTTCCTTCCGGGAGGATTGGCAGAGGTGGAGAAGGTGGAGTAAGGGGTCCCCGTCGGAGTAGGTGCTGCGGTTGTAGTATTAGTTCTGTGCCGGAGGCCTTCTTTCCTCCCTGGCGTTCCCCCCACCTGATGTGTAACATCTGTTACGTAGAGGTGATTTGACCGGCTATGACTAGCTTACACAAGCTATGACCGGCTTAAGACCAGCTTAGACCAGCAGCCCGAGTGGAAACACTCGGGTCCCTGCGTTAAAAACCGACTTTGTGTCACAACCTGACTCAATGGAGGGTTAAGGTAAATTTCGGACTGGTATCTGGTATCTACTCAGTCCCCTCTCCCCAACTAAGATGCGTTGTGACACAAAGTCCATATTGTGGGGAACTCGAGCGTTTCCACCCGGTCAAACAAAATTTACCCAGCCTCCGCGAAAGTGGGATCGGGTATATTACTTGTCTGTATTTCTCACCGGAGTCTCTATCCGAAGGCAGTGCCGCTGCCCGAAGACAGAGGTCTTTTAACCCTCTGCCCGAAGACAGAGGTCTTGTCTGTCGTGAGCCTAGCAGCGAACTACCTGACTCCGATGCAACTACTATAGACTGAAAGGAGGACGAGCTAAGGTCTGAAGCTGCACAGTCTTCTTAACGTTCCATCGGTCCTGATAGAGTCCAAACGCGTTTACGCAGCCTCGTAAGGGATTAATTATTTTCCACCCTACAACTCCTTTCCCCAGAGTCGAAACGTTTCAAGCATCTCACTACTATATCGCTATTCCCATGGGAAATAATTTTTAGTTCCACCAGTTCTAACTTTCACAGCTAAGACTGTTCCCCCACTGTAGCGAATCACACTCATTTCCTTCGTATTCCATTTAGTGAGATGTAAATTCTACTCTAACAGATTCTTCTCACGAACGCTGCTTTTTGGGACTGGCTCCCAAGAGGATGCTTCCCCGATCACTACAAGGTGTTCCAAAAGTCTATATTTACATTATTCGGACTATTGTCCTAATCTTTGTCGCCATATTTATTACAATGTTTCGGCCGTTGTACGCTCCGGCCTTCTTCAGGTGGTAGAACTGAACCCTTTATTTCGCTCATTGGGTTAGACTGTTTTAGTTCCACGTGCCATGTTTAATGGATGTCAGTTATCTCTTGTTAATTTCCCTCTCCAAGTTCTCCACTGCCTTAACCGGGTATTGAACTCACACTCTTTAGGTCCTGTCACTGAATCCTCGAGTCCTTGAGGACACATGGCACAGTGGATAAAGGCGTTGGTTAGATCCAGTGACAGGTTTTACAAAATTATGGAGAATGGAGAGACTGTTTTGAGATCATGATTGCTGTACTCAAAGACGAACAAATCTCTTTATTGTTTCTGTTGCCGCCCCTTTCTGTAGACAGGGCAACGTAAATCAAGTCTAGCAAGACATCCAGCATTTCAAAAGTTCTGGAAGCTTAAAATTAAAAAATACCTGAACATAAAAAAATAGTCTGACCTCCAAAGAGCTTTCAAGGAATGGAAAATGTTGGGAATGGCCCTTAATAAAGTTAAAACCCTTGACAGTAAATTACAAGAACAAACTATGAAAGAAAGACAGATTTGGAGACAGGTTTTAAGACGGTTACTTGATGTCGTGAAGTTTCGGACCAAACAGAATCTGCCTTTTAGAGGTCTTCGAGAAGATGTATACGGTTCCAATAAAGGTAACTTTATAGAACTTGTTGAACTCATGAGCAAGTATGATCCTGTTCTTGGAAAGCATTACTTGGAAGAAGGAAGTGAAAACCGGCGGCACTTGTCACCGAAAATCCAAAATGAATTCTTTCATATCTTGGGAAAACACATCAAGGAAAAAATATTGGATCTAGTTCGAAAAACCAATTATTTTGCAATCATACTAGACAGCACATTGGACATTTCTCATACTGATCAGATTAGTTTCACTTGTCGATATATTGTTTTTGAAGACAAAGAAGTGGAGGTATGGGAATCATTTCTTGGTTTTATCACTGAGCATGGGAAGACAGAATATCAAGAAGATGATTTTGAATCGACTGGAGAAAGAGAAACTTGATTTCAAAAAATGTAGAGGGATTAGATTTGAGAGCGCGGCTAGTGTGGCTGGAGTTCATGGTGGTGTTCAATGTCTTCTACGAAACAAATGGGAAAACTAAATTTGTGCCATGTTCTAATCAAAGTCTAAATTTATGCGGTGTTCAGGCCTCAGCTGTGCCATTACGTCTTTCGGAGTGATTGAAAGACTCTATACATTTTTCTCTTCTTCCAATCGCCGGTGGAAAGTTTTATCTTCGCATGTGAAGGTCATGATGAAGCGTTTGGTAACCAACCCTTGGAGTGCATGTTACGAAGCTATTCGTGCAGTGAAAACCGGATTTCAAGGAGTGATTCAGGCACTCGATTCATTAACCCCAGCTTCAGAAAATCTTCAAACGAGAGGGCATGTACAAATCATTGTGCTTTCAATTAAAATCTTCTCCTTCATGTCGCATTTGCTTTACTGAGAAGAAATCCTGGGACAAATAAATCTCATCCAAAAGAATCTTCAAGAACTTGGTATCGGTTTGGATGTGTGTGTAATCCACATGGATGCGACCAAAATTTTCTTTAACCGAAACAGGACCGGCTGGTGTTTGAATCAGTTAATCAAAGTAAAAGAAAGTGCGATGAAATGGAAATTCCAGTTGAAAAGCAGATTAGAAGAAAGAGAAATCTACCCGGAAAAGGAAGATTATGTGTCAAACACTAGTGCAGGAAGTAAAGAGAAATCTTTGCGAATGTCATGATCGACTTGTAAATGAACTGGAAGCACTATTTGACTACATATCTCATCTGCAAACTTCGTCTTTGCTAGATTATCATCGCAAGCAATCCTGGAAGATACGGAAGGCGAGTTGGAGCGACAATTTTAAATTCCCGATGGCGAATACTGTGCTGACTTAGACGTAGGGTTGTCCCAGTTTTCGCTAAAAAAGTGGCATATCCTGATGAAAAAAGGCCCCAAAACTTAATAAAAACAAAATTTTATGACGAAAAACTTTGTTATTAATAAGAGTAGAGACCAAAGTATTTTTTAATTATTTTTTGAAATTTTTTATTCATATTCAGCACGTGTAATTTTGTGGTTGAAAATCTTTTCTTTTTTTTAGCTCAAAGATCACTTAATATTTTGCACTAGCTTTTTTTTCACTTAAAAAACACATAAATTTGGAAATTATTGTAAAAATCACATAATTGTCCCAATTTAGTGAAACTTTCAGAACTTATTTCGAAATGACTGAATTTATTTAAGAAATGTTTGTCTTTTAGAAAGTCATGGTAAAATTATTTTTTTTACGTCTGATACCCACCTTACTTAATTTTATAAAAACTTTTAAACTAGGATCTGTGTAACTAATTTTATTTTTTAATTAAATAAAGGAGACTTTGAGGAATATAAATCATAAATTTCGTGTAAAATTTTGACTCGCATAAACCCCAATTTTAGCTCTGAATTTAAAATACAAAAATGCAAGAAAACTAAGACATGTTTTTAATGAAAACAGCTTTTAATGTATTTTATAAATAATATATATTAAGGACATATTTTGTGAAGCCAAAATCCTTTTCGGTAGAATAATAAATTTTTACGAGAATTGTTTACTTTTTTTTTTTACATCTAAATAAAAAAATGAAAATGTTTAAAAAATAAAGTACAAAGTGTGTACCTCATTTTTTTCGCTCATTAAAAAGACCTATTTTATAGATCATAAATTAGAAAGCTTATTACAATCTGTGACTCGCAACATATTTTAAAATAACTTTTTGTTATTTCAAAAAATGCATTAAATTATCTCCGACAAAACTATGGATGGCCTTTTTAAAAAAAATGTTAGAGTTATTCCCCCTGATTGAGTGAAATTATCGTTCTGGTTGGACGCACTTCTCATTATTGTCGCATCGTCAACTCAAAACTTTTCTAATTTTATTTTATTTCTTTTTTACATATAATCAAATTCTTTTTCAGTTAGAGACATACTGCAAACATTAATTTTCTTAAAAATTCAAATTTAGGGACAGAAACAACAAAAAAGGGGTCTTTGGGAAAAATTCTCAGAAAAATATTTCATAAAAAAATAGCTGCTTAAAAGTAACGCTTGTTTTTGACATATGAAAGATATGTGGCAAAAAGAAAAGAAAAGAAAAGTCATCTGTTTAGTGTTGCTGTCATCCTCCAGATCAGTAGGTGTTAAAAAACAAAACAAACTTTTACTATAGCAAACCTGAACTGACTGAAGTTTAGTGGGGCTAGGAACCCTCAAAAAACAGCTGTGCTGAGATAAAACTTTAAAAAAAAATGAACATAAAATTTTATGTGAAGATAACAATATTGCTACAAAATGTTTGTCTTATAAAATTTGAACTATATGTATTTTTTCGTAATTCAAATGTTATTTTTATTCAAGAATTCTCCCTCAAACGTAAGGTAAAAAAATTGGAAGTATAAACTGGTTCACTTAAAGCTAGAACAATTTATATCACTTTTGCCCTACCGTCCGATAATTTCCCCTGACGTAAGTTGTTGACAGATTGACTTACATCAGTTAACACCTCTCAATCAGGCCCCCCATAAAAAACAAGCACCACGGTCGCAAATGTCTTTTTAAAAAATTTTCTGATGAAAAAAAAGTAAGTAATGTTTCTTTCAAATTACATTAAGTATACTTTAAATTTTCTAATTTTCCTAAAATAACTTTTGAGAAAAGTATCATTGAATTTTACATGATTTTTAAATGGGGAAACTTTATTTTTGTTTATAAAACTGTCAATAATGATTGATTTTTACCGTTTTACGTCAATTCTGATGACTAAAAAAAACCCTGATTTTTAGCTAAGATTTCGGACATGCTAGAAAGGATTAAAAAAATACTCAAAAAATACTTTGGTCTTTCCTCTAAATAATAACATAAACATCTAGACAATACAAAATTATTTTAATCAAGTTTGAGGCTTTTTTTTTCATCAAGGTGCGTTTTTTTAGTGAATTATAGGACATTCGAAGTTCTCTGACTTCAGGATTTTTAGCGGCAGCTTCCAAAGTTGAACGTGGCATGACACCCCTGTCTTGAAGCACCGGAAATGCTTACATCATAATTATAAACATTATTGTTGTTGTTATAATTTCCCTCTTAAGTAATTTATTTTCTTTCTTCATTTATTTCTAACTTTTCTAAATTACAAAATAAATAATTACAAATCAATCTTTGCTTTGGTCACAATACAAGGGCGATAACTCCCTCACTTTGTGAAATCATACCAATATTTTGGAGTTTGGTTTGGTTTGGTTTGTTTTGTTTTACGGCCCATCAACCTCAATGGGTCATTTAATGCCGACAACTTTTTTTTTTTTTTGTAATATTTTTGTTTTGTCAAAAATCTATTCCTGTTAATATTTTTTTCCTCAAAAATGTATAGCTGGTAATATTATTTTTCAAAAACGTATTGCTGGTAATACTATTTTTCCAAAACGTATAGCTGATAATAGTATTTTTCAAAAACGAATAGCCCGCAACACTATTCTTTCAAAAAACAAAACAAAAAAAACATATAGCTGGTAATATTTTTTCAAAAACGTACAGCTGGCAACATTATTTTTTTCAAAAACATATTATCAGAGGCCTTGCTGTTGGATGTAGTTTATCGTCATACCCAGGACGAATTTTGGGGTTTGTATTGTTTGTACACGCCGAGTTTTTCCAGTACTTTCTCTTCATTATTTGTTTGAAAATCCTTGTAATGATCACTAATTGGTTTCTTTCTCAAAAGTCTATTTTCAAAGCCCATTTTTTTCGGAAATCACTTGGATTACATTTACAATCATGAACATTATTGATGTTCTTATAACAACACTAAATTGGACAAAGATACAAAATCACTTGCGCAAAATGTCTTTTGTGTGCCTTAGATTGTCTGGGCTTATCAACAGAACTTGCAAGTACAAATTTCACTTTTCTCTTAGAAAACAAACGGTTTGTCAACATCAATAAATTTTTCTCTTTATTTAGTAAGAAAAAAGTAATTTTACTTAATTTATAATTGCACAAATTCGAAAGTGAGAAAATTTGAAAGGTGAAAATTAGAAATTTAACTTTGACAGCCGTCCGACATAAACATACACCGAAGCTGAAAAAGACTGACGTAGTTTTATTGGTTGAAATAGATCCCCACCCATGCGGTCATTTTGGATTTTGTTGTGTAATACTATATGTGTGTATGTGTGTGACAAAGTTCAGTCAGGGGAAAGATATCCTCATACCCAGGGACAAGCAACTGCTGCTGATAGTGCCGCAAGAAGAAGAAGAAGCATCAGAAGAAGCGTGACACCTAACAATGTCCTGGTGAAAGTACTTATCAAGAAGACGTACTTTGCATCTCTCTAGTTAGCAACCTCCCCACAAGGCAAGATGTGGCACAACGCCAGTTTTAACGTGAGACGTTCCGAGCCCGTAGCCTCGGGCAAAAATTGCCCGTAGACCCCGTCTACACGGGATCGGGTTTGTCTACCTCCCCAAACGAGACGCTGCCCTTCGGTATAGCCTCGTCCAGGTTCCTCTCCGCCCGGAGGAATAGAGTTTGACAAGAGAGAAAGAGGACGAGAAAGCCTCCTCCACGTTTCTATATCAACTAAATAAACCCAGACACAACTAAATATTTACCCTGGCCTTCCCACTGAGATAGGATGTGATATAAGGTCGGGTTTAATGTGGCGAACCCGAGCGCGTACACTCAGGCCAAGAATAAAAATTCCCCGAGCCCCTGCAACCATTAGTTGCGCTGGCCTCGGTACGAGCACCGATCCCTCTCTCTATCGCAATGAGAGAGTGCCGCCTCGAGCATCTATTCCCCAGAGCTGGACACCCCGCAGTGTGATTTTCGACAGAGCCGCAACTGAACCGCACTTTTCCCGAATGATGATAAAAACCTACCCGACGTACCAGACAAAATTATGCGTAAAAGTTTAAAATTTCAGCGTCTCCTCCCGTGTAGGGAAATCTGTCCCAGCTTTCCCGCATCCAAGGGTTGAGATTAAAAAATTGGGTTGAGGTTATAAAATTGCGACAAAACGCGAATAAAAAACAGGAAGATTAGAGCAGACAAACTCTCTCTTTTCGGCGCGGACGAATAAAGAAAAAAATTCCTGCTCGGTGTGTAACAATAAAAGAAGACAGTGTTTATTTACATACACAGAAAAAAGGGTAAAGGGTTAAAAAGACAATTAGGAGAGAAAGAAAATCTTTAAGAGAAGAGAAAATGTTCATAACAGAAAAAGGCTTGCTCAAAATATTTCTCTGAGCGCCTAAAAAGTTCTTTAAGCGAGTAGAATTTTGTTAGTAGTGTTTAGAAATACTCATAGTTCTTGTAGAGTAGGAAAATGTTGGCAGATACAGGAATCTTGCAGTTGAGTGAGTTCGTATGTCGACGACAGAAGTCCAGTGGGCACAACAGAAGGAGTGATGAATGGATGCAGCTTTCAATTGGTTTTTAGTAGTGGTTTCACTGTCTGTCTCTCCAGCCCGGCAGGAATTTCTTCTTTGGTTGAAAGTGGTTCTGAAGTTGACTGGTGCTCCCTATTGTCGACCTTACAGACGGTGGGCTGTATTCTCACGGTGTTTACTGTTTACTCATTCCCCCCACGAGAATGAGATGTGACACAAGGTCTTTTTAAAGTGGGGTCCCGAGCGCGTGTACTCGGGCGGGGACAAAAATTGCCCACAGCCCCCGCAACCGTCGGTTGCGCTGGCCTCGGTGCGAGCACCGATCCCTCCCTCTTGTGCAATGGGAGGGCGCGGCCCCGGGCAGCTGTTCCCCAGGGTTGGGCACCTCTCAGTATTATTTTCTCAGTTGCCCCTCGACAGAGAAGGCCCTGAGCGCACTCTGTCCAAGGACAGAGACGCAACTGAGAAATAAGCCATGCGTTGGAAATCCCTCCAAAGAGGAATTTACACGTGGGCTGTATTCTCACTGCCAAATAGACGAAGATTCTCCAAATTTATTAATATTTGTGAAGCTCAGAAGGACCGGGGACTTTTCCCTCCAAAATCGTTATACAAATTTCCTGCCCCGCCCCCATTGGTCAGAAAACACATTCTTATCTCTGATAAGAATCAAGGCTTTGTAAGCCGTTTTTGCAAGTAATGAAAACAGGTTGGAATGAACTAGCTGTGAGGTTTCTCCCAGACTTTATGGCACCATGGAAAGAATAATGGTGGTGGAATTCCTTTTTATATTTTCCAGCTCTCTCGTTAGTCAGAAAATATTAGAATCAAGGCTTTGGAAGCCGGTTTTGAAAGTAAAAAGAGAGGTTGGAGTGAGGATAGAAAAAATAGCTAAATCGTGAACTTGTAAAAAAAATATTGTTCTTAAATTAAATTCCAACACCCGTGGCGTTACATTTATAACTAAAATTTCATATTAGTCAAATGAAGCCCTAAAAGACGACACGCTTTACACGATAAATATTTTTCTACTTTGTCTAACAATAACATTGTTCTGTTATATAAAAATTTATATATCATCGAAATATGCATATATAGATAATTTTGGCGGCTACGAAATGCGGCTACAGGAAAAAAGAAAAGCTAGTCGCACAAAATCCAAGATGGAGGAACTTGTAATGCGAAAAGAAGACATCGAGAGAGAAATAACTGAATTAAGCGCTCTTCTCGAACAAGTAAGATAGTTTTTAAATCAGAATAATATTGGTTGTTGACTTCGCTGTATATATACCACTGTTCAATCTCGAAATATATTAAATAAATTGCCCGGACTATGTAAATGGTCAGTTTTGTTTGAATGTATGATTGCATTTTCTACTTCTTCTTACTGTTTTTTTTTTGTCATTTATTATTTTACAAGCCTAAATTGAAGTATGAAGATTCTGTTGCGCCAAGCTGGGGGCCGGGTTTGCGTGCTTTTCAAAATTATAATACTCTGGATTTTATTTGGGTTTTAAGAGCTCTCGGTTATCAAACAAATAGGTGTTTTTGGTGGAGTTTTACAAAAAACACTACGACCAGAAATCTTTTTTTTTTAGTTTTATTTTTCATATTGATTGATTATTGATCAAACCCTCCAGATCACGGATATCAAGGTTATTTTTTTTATTTTATGTTAAATTTTATAAAAATTAATTTGATGGGTGCTATTTTTAAATTCTTAAAAAAAAAAAAAGAAAACCTGAACTGAACACCAATGAAAGCCAAAAATAAATTCTCATAACGTGTGATTTTTTTTTTAAAAGTTAAATTTAAAATCTTTTATTTTTTTTTTAATTATTTAAATTAGTTGAAAAATATTGATTTGTTATCAATTCAATAGGGGGTCCTGTTTATAATATCAATATCATGCAACAATACATTGATCCCTGACTTATACAGAGTTATTGGCCTTAGCTGTTATTTACAAAAATGTCATTGATGCCAGACTTACGGTCGTATCACGTGATATGGCCATAATGACATTTTTATAAATAACAGTTGAGTGACTAAGATTCTTGTATGATCACTGAGGTTAAGCATCGTTGATCCTGGACAGTATAGATGGGTGACCGTGCTTGGTGGGAATACCAGGTACTGCAAACTTGGATGTGCTGGTGTAGTATTTTAATGAATAATGAATTTTTTTCAAGAATTTTTTTCATTTCTTTTATAATTTTAAAAATTGTGATCATTTATATTATAAAGTTTTAACTCCTAAAGTTCTGTATTAATTTCCGCCTTTTAAATGATATTGTTATTCAGTGAAAACTATATTTACTAATAAAAGATTCCAAGGTATTATGCACCAAGATTTTTAAAATAATAATTTTTTTTTTTAATGTATATAAAATATTATGTAACCTGCCCCTGTTTCAAAGTATGAGTGACCATAATGACATTCAGAAAATAAGAGCAATTACTATAGTAAATTTAAAATCAACATACCTAAAATTAGATTACAGAGAATATTTTCCATCATTTTGAAGATTACTTAAAAATTATATAAAAAAGGCACTTACCTGTCATTTTCTTAAATTATGTTTTAATAGATAAAGTCTCTATAGACCTGTCAACACTTTATCAGTGCTTGTTAAGTAATTGACTAGCAATAAAAAGCATGCAAATCACTGCTACTGTTTTGTTTTTTTTAAATCCATTTCCCTGTTAATTTCAAAGTGATGTAAATAATATTTGTTTCAAATCAGATTAATTATACTTTAAATCAGCTAATATTCCACAAATACAGTTTCAGAGAAGTATATTTTATTTTTGGAAGATTTTTAAAACCAAGAATTAACTTTTGTTTACAAATGTGTCAAAAATAGCTGATTTTACTGAAAGCGAGCAAAAAGTTGAGATTCCAATTAATATAATTTCTATTTGAACTACACCAGAGTATTTTGCTTATTGGAAATAGTAAATTTAATCATTTAGCTTTCAATTAAAGCTATAAAGAAAGCTTCAAGAATGTTTTTTTCATTTTAAAAAATTCATTTTAAACCTTAGGTATCGAAAATTAGTGGAGGTACCTATAATGGATAATGGCTTGGAATTGACAATCAGATTGCCGAGTACCAATTCCTCTAGGGTTTATTATACAGAAATATGCTTGGGAAAGTTATTCTGTTTCCTCTCTTTCTTTTTCTGCCTTTTTTCCTCCTCGCTAGCTCTGGATTAATGAGTAAGATTTATATCAGTAAATTATTATCTCCAAAAAATGTTTAAAATCTAAAATTATTTTCTGGCTTTAAATAACCAGCAAAAAAAAGGTTGATAACCCATAAAAACTGAATCAATCAACATTGTTATGTTCATTTTTTTTTCTTCTTTTTAATTTTCTGATTTAAAAAAAAAAAAAAATTTTTTTGTGGTTTAAAATTATTTATCTTAAATGAAGAGTAAAACAAACACATAATTTTATTAGTTTATGTTAACCATTTAAAAGCTGTTTGTTTTCATGTGCAAAACTGCTAAGGCCAATAACTCTGTAAAAGTCAGAGGCCAATTTGACACTATGGTAATATTATAAACCAGATCCTCACCTTCTAAATTGATAACAAATTAATTTTTAAAAAAAATTCTAACAAGTATACATGCCACTGCAGTTTTTTTCGTTCCTTTTTTATGAGTAGACCAGCCTATTTAAGCAGTTCTGGAGGAATAAAATTGAATTGAGTGTCTAAGTCAGAATGGTTTATTCAACAGATATATGCAAACATGCTATATCCAAATCTATACGTAGACAACAAAACTGTGCCAAGTGTTTTATTGGAATTATTTGGAGACGTTCTGGTGTATGAACAAATTATATCAAAGATGTGTGACAAAGATGCAAATAAAAATGTCATTTGCTTTCATTGCAAAAAAAAAAATTAAAAATTATTTTGGCAGTAGCTAGGAAATTCATTTCACTCCATTGCAACTGAAATTCTTTTTTTTAAAAATTTTTGCATTCCATATTCTAACCTCATATTATGAATTCTATTTTTCTTTTGCACAAATAAAAAAAAAAAAAAAGAAATACACTACAACATCTGTGACCAATAAGAGAGAATTTTTGCACATCACCTAGCCTAATATTCAGAAATGAAATAATTTATATTATATTCTAAAAGTTAACTGACCTGTAATAGTGTTAAGTATCAGGCTAAACGATAAAAAAAAAATGTAGTAGTAGGGTTGAGTTTAAGGCACCCCATCTCTAAAAAGAAAGAAACACAAATAAAGTAAAAACGGCAAATATTTAGAGTAAGACACTACACACTACTTAGGGAACAGTGTTAAATTTAGGAACATTAAAATTACCTCCTCGGTTATCCATTGAAACTGCTATCCACCGAAAAAAGAAAAGAAGCCAGTCCCCACCGTGGACCATTTAAAACATAGTTCGCGCAGCAGATTGGTTGTTACAAACATCCAGTTGGGTGTGCGGAAAATGTGGTCTTTCTTCGTCTAATTCATTAAAAAGCCAGAGTAGCTGTTAGCGTTTCATTGAGAGTGGGGATCAGGGATTGATCTCCCCTGATTGGGTCGACTTGATGATGGGGAGTATGATGTTGAAAGACCCGAAACTCCCTGATGAACCAAATTAAATAAAATCACTGATGACCACCTCAGGCACCTACTTAAGAGCATATTTTTTAATTAAAAGCAATATCGAATTTTTTTTTTCCAATATGAAAATTGTGTAACTATATGATTTCTCACGCATCTTTAGAAGATAAGTCGGTAAATTTATTTTCTAAGTCCACTTAGTTATCTGAGTTTCATAAGAATTTCATCTCCGGTTTATTTTTGAGTAAACACAAGTGTCAGTGTTTTGAGGATTTATGTCTATATATGCCATGAATTGGGAAACTGAAAAATTTTATCAATGATTTTCGATAGTCATAAAAGTAGTCCTTTGAAGATTTGACCCCCTACGTGGCTTTGGGGTGGTCCCAAACCTCCCAGAACACAAGTGGATGAAATGGGTAGGACCCCAGTGATTATCCATATAAACCGAAAGAGGCAGGGCGTTAAGAAAAAGGGAGTCCAGCCATGAGAAAAGTAGGTAGGTGAGCAGAGGAGCTGCCTAGCTGCCAGTGACAGAAGGACTGGTGGTGAGGAATCAGTAGTCACCGAGCCCAGAGGCCAGTGAAGAAGGGACCAGCTAAGATATGGAGATAGAAGTTCAGCCGAAAGGAAAGATAGCTGGCTAAGTGAAAAATCGTATTGTTGTGAACTCTCAACTAGTATCTTTAAAAACATTTATCATTATTATTATTTGTTGAATGTGACCACAGTCAACAAGACAAACTTGTGCACATAGCAAGTTGGGGTGTATATGCAAATACAATCAACCTTGGGTGTCATCGCAAGTGCAGTGAACGACAGATGATCGGAGAACATTGTCTAAATCTGTCATGATCATCACAATAGGCTAAAATGAATATAATGTATAAATATCTTGAATTAAATTTTTAAAAAGTACAACACCTTTATTTACAAACAGGTTCAATGATTCACAATATTAAAAAAATACTTGCTTCACTGACAGCAAGATAATCAAATTTCAAATCTAAATTGTTTGTTCATTGAAAATACAATGTTTATTAGAAAATATATTCATTTTAAATACAGGTGGAGTTATAAAAATGACTTCAAAGGGTTGCATATTTCTGCTTAAACACTTTTCCTATTATCCAGGGCTTGTTGTCAGACAGAGGAAAATTGACCCTTATGACAAAGATGGTCATTTCAATTTTATTCAAATTTGCACATTTGCATGTATATTTTAATTCTATGACATACCTAAAAATATTTCGACAAAATTAAAAAAAATCCTTTAAAAACTAATCTTGTTCATTACTGAAAGATTTAAAAAAAAAAAAGGTACTTGTGAGTTATCTGTTACCACTTTTTAAATTTAAATGAATTTTCCAGCTTTTTCACAAATACAGATGTGTAAAAAATATACCATCCTAAAGATTCATTTAGCAGTCTGAAAAAAAGATTTAAACACCACATCTAAGATCACCGAATGCATAAATTAAAAGGTGCCAACAGATAACCTACAAGAAACGCACTTTAAAAAGTGATGGCGGATAACCCACTAGTAGACAGAAAATTTCAATAAAATTTAATAATTATCTATTTTTTTTTTTATCTAATTACAAAACAAAAAATAAATACACTTTAAAAAAAAAAAGATGAACTTTTTTTTTTCTTTTTGTCTATAGATTATTATTATTTCTCAGCTCAGGGTAGAGGTTGTTCAGACTGAGTAGGAGGGGAGTGCCCATTTTTGATGTCATTTTAATCTTGGTCAGATTGTGTATTTTCACAGGCACATGTAAGTCAGTCACACACAACCCAGAAATACACACCTATGTTACATACACGAAGACAGTCACACATTGAAAAAGGATGTAGTTTCCAGTCAACTTTGATCTTCAAAAATTCAAATGCAGTGTCAATCGTCATCTTCTGTCTCCTTAAACAGTCTTACACCACCTTTCTATTTTTGTATATTCACTGAATCCATTTTTTATCAGTATGAAGGTGTTTTGTTCGCAGTATATGTTCTGGATTATTCTAATCTCCTTTCCAAATATATCAAGCTTCCCTAGTAGTTCAAACAGTTCTTTGTGATGTACTTTATCAAATGCTTTTGCATAATCGATAAGACATAGGTAAACATCCTTTTGTATTTGTATTGCTCTTTCTGATACCATTTTGAGCAGAAATATTGCATTCCTTGTTCCAGTGTCTTTAAGGAAGTTGTCTTATTTCAGGTTTAATTCTTCTGTGTTCTGTTCCTCAGAATTCGGATGATAAGTTTTGTTATGTGGCTCATTAGGCTGATTTCCTGATAGAGATAGCATTCGTTTGCACCTGGCTTCTTATTTAGCTCTATGAAAATGGATCTACTTAGGTTTTTCAGTACATTGCCACTTTTGTATATATTTATTATGTCTATAATTTTGTCAGTGCCCAAATCATCTAAAGCAGCCAGCATCTCTCATCTGTTCCTGCTGCTTTTTTTTTTTTTTTTTTTTTTTTTTTTTTTTGGTCCAATTTGACCAGGGCTGATTTCACTTCAGATTTTAATATTTCTGGTCCTTCTATATTTCCATTTTCTTTCTTCAAGAATTCTTCAATATATTCATTCCATCTTGTAAGTATTTTTTTCTTTTCTCTAATATCAGCATTCGATCCTTGGATTTTATGCATCCTGCTGATTAGCATATCTTTTCTTCTGTTCGCTTATTTTTTATGCATATCTGCTTTATCTGTGATGCTCTTTCTTTCTATCTCTGCACATTTTTCATTAAGCCATTCCTTTTTTGCTTGCTTGAATTTGTTCCTAATTTCTTTGTGCAATGTCTTATACGCTGTGTCATACCTCAGTATTGTTTGATACCATCTCCTTTTCATCATGCCGAGAGTTTCATCTGTTATCCATTCCATTTTTTCTTTGTCAAGTTTTCTTTGAGATGATCTTATTTTCTAAACCTTCTCTAAAAGTGTCCCACTTTGAATTTACATTCTCATTTAGTTCATTATCTCTGCTTTTAATGCCATATATACTTATCTTGTCCTGGGTAAGATGTTAAACTACGTTCAGCAGCAAGGCCTCTGATTAGGAGGTTTTGAGGAGTGTGGAACCACCTCTTAATTGCTGGTGTTCCCAGGTCCACCCTTACCCGGGGTGGTAGCACCTGTTAGGGTCCCAGTTATGGGAAAATAGTTAACTATTACCAGCAATACTTTTTTGAAACAAATTATTACCAGTAATACAATTTTGAAGGAAAAATATTACCAGAAACAGATTTTTGACAAAACAAAATATTACCAGCAATAAAAAATGTTGTCGGCATTAAATAACCCATTGAGGTTGATATGCCGTAAAACAAAATAAACCAAACCTATCTAAAGCAAAGAATACAAATTCTATTCATACGAATCTATCCTAAAAATGTCGGCATTAAATAACCCATTGAGGTTGATATGCCGGAAAACAAAATAAACCAAACCATATACTTATCCTTCAAATTCGACTCATTCAGGAATCTGTCGGAATACACTTTAGCTACGTAGCACTGGAACGTGGTTGTCCCTGCAGTTGCTACTGGAGTATATTTTACATTGTAAAACTGCATTTCTGAGTCTCTTATTCTGAGTTATCTTAATCTAAATTGAAACAAATATTAATTATTTAAATTATCACAGTAAAGCATCAGCCTGATGCTTGGGAAATTGAGGTAAGGGGAAAATAATTGAAAAAAACATGGCGGACATAATGTGAAGACATTTTGTAATATAATTTTTGTGATGCAATGATTAATCAGAATCAAGAATTGGAAATATTGGAACTTTTGGTGGTATTGGAGAATGTTTAACCTAATTTCTGATTTCAAAAACAATTCTTTGGATTCTTTTTTTTTTTTTGTTTAAAACTTAATTTTCCATTCCTGGTACTAATGGTAAAAAGAAATAAATATTTATTGATTTTAAGCTATCAGTAAAACTAATATCTATAGATCATAATAATGCCTAAAGTTAAGTATGATGCAAATTTATTTTATTTTTGTGGAGGGAAGAAGAAAAATGAAACATGCAAGATTCTACTCGTTTCCTGAATTTTCCATAAAGCTCACTACTATGTCTCAGTTCAAAAGGAAATTTTCATTTTTAATTTTTTTTTTAAACATTGTTAATTCACCCATCGAAACGTTGTAATAAATATGGCGACAAAGATGAGGACAATAGTCCGAATAATGTAAATAGTGTACATAATACCTCATCTCAGAAATATAGACAGATACTGAACGGCCGAAACGTTGTAATAAATATAGCGACAAAGATGAGGACAATAGTCCGAATAATGTAAATAGTGTACATAATACCTCATCTCAGAAATATAGACAGATACTGAAAGGCCGAAACGTTGTAATAAATATGGCGATAAAGATGAGGACAATAGTCCGAATAATGTAAATAGTGTACATAATACCTCATCTCAGAAATATAGACAGATACTGAACGGCCGAAACGTTGTAATAAATATGGCGATAAAGATGAGGACAATAGTCCGAATAATGTAAATAGTGTACATAATACCTCATCTCAGAAATATAGACAGATACTGAACGTCCGAAACGTTGTAGTAAATATGGCGATAAAGATGAGGACAATAGTCCGAATAATGTAAATAGTGTACATAATACCCCATCTCAGAAATATATACCCAAGTCTAGGATTGGTATATACGGAATAAATTCCAATAACCAATAATTACTATTCTTAAAAGAGTGCTCAATTCGGAGTAGAGCAGATATAATTGTCTATTTAAATATTATAACATAAATATGTTATAAAATCACTACAAAAATAGCCATTTTGTTTCAACACCTCCAGTGTCTTATCAAGTGATGATGTTGGAGGTTCTACATTCAACATCATCACTTGATAAGACACCGGAGGTGTTGAAACAAAATGGCTATTTTTTGGTGATTTTATAACATATTTATGTTATAATTTTTAAATAAGCAATTATATATATATATATATATATATATATATATATATATATAAAAATTACTGAAATAACATTTTCAGGGATTTGTCTTTATATAACTGGAAAAGAATTTGATGAACACCCCCACCCACAAATTAAAATTAAGAATGAAACAGATCCCCTCACATTATTTCCACAAAGTATTTTTTTAATAAAGTTATTAAGTATACAATTCATTTATTTATAAATCGGTACTGAAAATTTCTTTTGAATCTGATAATGCCTTGATTTTTGACAAATATTTTAAAACGGGGTAGCGATTTTTTTGCTTTCATTTCGGGGGAAAAAAAAACTTTATTTTCGTGGTACCAAATATTTATATTACCTTTCAGCAACTAAATAAGTAGAATTAAAACAGTGAGTTAAAGGGAGATAACTTTCATCTCCTTTTTTACTGGAGTTATTTCCCCCTTGACAGTCTTCACGACACGGACATAAGTTGGCCTTATTTTTGGTTTTTAACTACAAATGAATAAAAACTGTCAGTATCTACTCAGCTTAACAGATTTTAGCACAAGACAATAATATGGGCTCTTAGTAAGTATCAAACTCTAGAGAGAGTACTGGTGACCTCCTTGAGGTGTGGCGAATTTTTTTTTTTTTTTGCTTCCATTTTAGGAGGGAAAAAGTTTCTAAGCATTTTAAAAATAGGTAGTAATTCTACAATAGACACTGTAACCTGAAATAATCATCTTTGCAATTTTTCTCATATTACTGTAGATTAAGTAAATCAGACCAAGATCAAGAATTTGTTTTAATTAAATTTTAAAGGTAGTAGGGAGTCCAGTTTTTTCTATAAATTAGTTGTCTGTTCCTCATACATTTAAAAATAGCAAAATATATATATATATGGCATGGGATTTCTGAAAATAATTTTTTTTATTTAAATATTGTAATCTAGAGTGCTTTAGTAATGCATGAAGAAGAAAAAAGATTACGAATTTTAAAAACTTAGAAATGAAAAAAAACTTTTTTTATTTATTATTTTTTATTTTTTTTTTTTTTTACAATAAATTTATGTATCAAACTGCCCCCACTGACAACCTTAACTCTCTTAATACTGGATATTCATGCTCAGAAATGCTTAATCTATAGTGATATAAGAAAAAAATATGTGAAACAAGATTATTCCTGGGCACATTTCCTAGTGTAACACTCCAGCTAATAAAAATCTGCTGAAATTCAACTGAAACTCTAAATGTGGAAAAACATTAGGATTCGATTGGAAGAATGAATATGGCTTTAATAAACAAAGCAAGAAAATTCTAGATTATAAAAACTAAATAAAGGTTGAAGGACTTAAATGTAGATATTTCTATTATTTATCTCTAAATGGGAAAAACATTAGGATCTGATTGGAAGAATGAATATGGCTTTAATAAAGAAAGCAAGAAAATTCTAGATTATAAAAACCAAATAAAGGTTGAAGGACTTAAATGTAGATATTTCTATTATTTATCTCTAAATGGGAAAAACATTAGGATCTGATTGGAAGAATGAATATGGCTTTAATAAACAAAGCAAGAAAATTCTAGATTATAAAAACGAAATAAAGGTTGAAGGACTTAAATGTAGATATTTCTATTATTTATCTCTAAATGGGAAAAACATTAGGATCTGATTGGAAGAATGAATATGGCTTTAATAAAGAAAGCAAGAAAATTCTAGATTATAAAAACCAAATAAAGGTTGAAGGACTTAAATGTAGATATTTCTATTATTTATCTCTAAATGGGAAAAACATTAGGATCTGATTGGAAGAATGAATATGGCTTTAATAAACAAAGCAAGAAAATTCTAGATTATAAAAACGAAATAAAGGTTGAAGGACTTAAATGTAGATATTTCTATTATTTATCTCTAAATGGGAAAAACATTAGGATCTGATTGGAAGAATGAATATGGCTTTAATAAACAAAGCAAGAAAATTCTAGATTATAAAAACTAAATAAAGGTTGAAGGACTTAAATGTAGATATTTCTATTATTTATCTGTAAATGGGATAAACATTAGGATCTGATTGGAAGAATGAATATGGCTTTAATAAACAAAGCAAGAAAATTCTAGATTATAAAAACCAAATAAAGGTTGAAGGACTTAAATGTAGATATTTCTATTATTTATCTCTAAATGGGAAAAACATTAGGATCTGATTGGAAGAATGAATATGGCTTTAATAAACAAAGAAAGAAAATTCTAGATTATAAAAACCAAATAAAGGTTGAAGGACTTAAATGTAGATATTTCTATTTATCTCTAAATGTGAAAAACATTAGGATCTGATTGGAAGAATGAATATGGCTTTAATAAACTAAGCAAGAACATATTTTTGTCCTGATCAGTGTTTTGGCTTTTTCAGATATCAGTTGATTCAGGTAACAAAAAAGATAGGGATATTAGTTCTACTATAAATAATCTCTCATCCCAGAAAATTAGAGAACTCCTTTTTGTAAATTGCTTTAATTATTAATTTCTATCTGTGTTGGACCTCACACTTGAATACCTGTGGAAAAGATCACTTCTATTTTCTTAAATCATTGGGATTGCTTCTGAAGAGAGATAATAATGACTGGAATGAATATAAGGAATGATCGAAACCTGTTGTCAGTTCAAATAAAGACATTGAATGGCTTTCTGGAGCGCAGTTTTGTTTTTCTTCTTGCCAATTTGGATGACAATCGTTTTATTTTAAATTTCTTATTAGGCATTTTTAGCAATATTAATGTGAGTGGATTCAGTTTTACGTCTTGTATCATAGTAACACAAGGATTTTCACAAAAACATTTCATCAATATAGTGCCAATAAAAGATTTTAAAGTTGATTATCATAGTCTTTAATCCCATCTCCAAGGTTCTGATTCTGAATGTGCTTTTATGGTACATTGACTCCTATATAATGGTCATGTAGTGCCAAACTAGGATTTTCAAGTAGATTCTCGTAGTCTTTAATCCCATCTCCAATGTTCTCATTCTGAATGTGGTTTCATGGCACATTGACTCCTATATAATGGTCATGTAGTGCCAAACAAGGATTTTCAAGTAGATTCTGATCATCATGTATTGTCGATCAAGGTTTTCAGAGTCTTAATCACATACAGAAAAGTTTTAATTCTTAATATATTTGCAATAAATAATTGTTGCAAAATGCTAATTGTTTTTTTTTTTCTTATTCCAGCAATGTGGAGTTGGGATGTCAGGCCCCTTATTGGACAATGAAGGCTACCCGCGTTCAGACATTGATGTCTACTCTGTGCGACATGCTCGGCACCGTATCAAATGTATGTGCCTAGTGTCTACATTGACCCCACCCTTTTTTTAAGTGAAATATCCGCTGGTCAAGCAGGGGATTGAAGGAGAATGTAGAACTAAACGTCTTGATAAATAATAATGTTGGGGAAAAATCCAAAAATACTGATAAGAAATAAAAGGTAACTGTATTAACTATGACTGCTTACATTCAGAAAGAGTCAAGAATCTAAAAATGGGTTAAATAGTAGCGAGGGCTCTCTAGCCTTGGATGGAGTCAGCTTCAGAAAAAGACAGTTGTGGATTTATTACCATGGAGACAATAATGGGAACCCCCTCTGCTGCGTAGGGATTTACAGTTATTAAAAGAAAAAAATTCTGGTGAGCTGTGAACTGAAGGGACATGGGGAGCACTTCTTTTATGTGGCATGTCCCTGCAGGACGTAGGCGATAATGGCTCTCCACAATTTCCTGTCCTTTGCAGCTCTTAATAAATTTTGTTTTGTTCTTATCTCTCTCAAACCTTTCTCCATCGTCCATTTACTGTAGCTCGCTAGGTAGGTTATATGTTGTTTTCCTCTGTCCCTCTTGCCTTCAATCTATCCTGTGTGTATCAGATTCTCCAAACCCTCTTTCCTCATTATGTGTCCTAGAAATTTCAACTGTCTCTTCCTGATCTTAATTATGTGTCCTTTTTGTTTCCATTTTCTCAAAGATTTTGTTATTGCTCACATGTTTGGTCCATGGTATCCTCAGTATCCTTCTGTAGGACCATATTTCTGTTGCTTCAAGTTTCTTCGTCATCTGTGAGGAGATTGTCCAGCACTCACTGTCATACAAAAGGATGGATATTACATAACAGTTCAGTATTCTTTTCTTTGGAAGTAAATTTTCTTGTTTCTTAATACTTTGCTTAGCTTTTAGAAGGCATTTCTCCCTGCTATATGGGAGGACTGATATTACATATCATTTCAGTATTCTTTTTCTTGTTTCTTAATACTTTGCTTAGCTTTTAGAAGGCATTTCTCCCTGCTATATGGGAGGACTGATATTACATATCATTTCAGTATTCTTTTTCTTGGTTTCTAACAAAATTTTCCTATTTCTTAATACTTAGCTTTTGGAAGGCATCTTTTGCTATCCCAATACACCTTTGGATTTCAGTGTCACACTTTCCATTCTCTGTTAAAACACTTCCCAGATATTTAAATTAAATTAATACTTAAATTGATTGGTCCACTCATAAGAAATCATGAAAATTCTTTTTAATAATTTTTGTCGATTTACATTCATTAGATATACCTCAAGTCACAGCATTTTTCTAAATTGAAAATTATTGATTTTTTTTCAGTTTTAAAAGCTGGGGAAGGGCTTGTTCGTAGTCTAAACACAGGGTCAAATTATTAATCCCTGACTTCTTAATTATCTGTACTTTATTTTTATTTGCAATTGTCAACTTTGAAATTGTGTTTGTCATTGATAACCGTGTACTACTGATGTCGTTTGTCTTCATTCATAATAGTACACATTTTGAAACAAAAATTTTGTTACATTTTCAAATATGCTTCAAGGTGACAATGTTTCATTGATTTCAATTGTTAGCATATGAAGCAGAAAGGTAACCTTTTATCAAGCACAGCTGATTCAAGAACTCTACTGAATACTGACTAATTTTATATATATATATATATATATATATATATATATATATATATATATATATATATAATATATTTTCTGTTATGTTATTTTTATAGATACAATTTATTTAAATAAATACTTTTTCGGCCACATCTTTAGCTATTTTCAAGGGGTTTGTTGTTAATTTCTTTTCGTGGTTGTCTTATTAAGATGTAGTTGTGTGATGCCTTTATAACACTAGTGTGTGTGTGTGTATATATATATATATATATATATATGAAGAAATATACTCTTAAGGCGTGCTATATTTATGGGATAAAGTGCTCAATATCAGAGATAGAGCTTGTGTAAATATAAAAGTGAACATTGAAGTGAACACTTAGTGCTGACAGACTGTTTCATGCTAGACACAATCGTCAGGCCACAATAGCGTCTAGCATGAAACAGATTGTCGCCTCTAAGTGTTGATTTCAATGTTCATTTTATATATATATATATATATATATATAATATACTGTTTTTGCCTGCTGTAGATTGCAAACTCACATGACTCCTTTTATTTTTTAAAATTTCTTTGTGTGTTTTTCAAAATGACACATCCTTACAAGTGGCCAGGCTGCTGTCGGATGGGTTCTTTTCATTTATTTATTTTCTATTTTATTTTTTTAATCTCTAGATAGATTACCAGCCAAGGCTAAAGAGCTTTTATCTGTCCATTAGGTGAGAAGTTTTTTTTTTTTTTCTTTTACAAATATATCCATTGATGGTTTCAGAACACTTTCATCTGCCTAATTTCACTTAGAAGACTTGGGTTAACTTGTTGATGGGGTCTTCAAGTATGGTGTACCCTCCCTCCAATCGCTGATATTATCAAGTTGTCATCTCCTTGATCTAATCAAACATAAGTTTCTGGGGAGGCACGCACACACACACACACACACAGAGAAAACAAAAAAATAACAAGTTTACTATGATAGTCATAATTAGTGTACAGTTTGTAGAAAAAGGATCGTTGTAAATTATACCTGTTCATGTGACATGGTGTCCGTCTAACCTGCTGCAATGCAGTGCTTAGAAGTGAACAACCTCTTCAGGGATGACAGAACATCAGGTTGAGAACTGGTTTGAGTTTTTTAGATGATGCTTAGTTGGGTGGGGGTTGAATTTGGTCTCCATTATATTTATTTATTCTAAAATTAACTAACTTCTTATAAAGAAAAAATTCTTACTTCTCACCAACAGTAGCGCACGTTTAATAAGTAAAGATACACACACACATACACAAGGATTTAAGCAAATTTTTTAAACTGGGGAATGAAAATCATGTGAAAAATGAAGGTTGAAGGACTTAAATGTAGATATTTCTATTATTTATCTCTAAATGGGAAAAACATTAGGATCTGATTGGAAGAATGAATATGGCTTTAATAAACAAAGCAAGAAAATTCTAGATTATAAAAACCAAATAAAGGTTGAAGGACTTAAATGTAGATATTTCTATTATTTATCTCTAAATGGGAAAAACATTAGGATCTGATTGGAAGAATGAATATGGCTTTAATAAAGAAAGCAAGAAAATTCTAGATTATAAAAACCAAATAAAGGTTGAAGGACTTAAATGTAGATATTTCTATTATTTATCTCTAAATGGGAAAAACATTAGGATCTGATTGGAAGAATGAATATGGCTTTAATAAAGAAAGCAAGAAAATTCTAGATTATAAAAACCAAATAAAGGTTGAAGGACTTAAATGTAGATATTTCTATTATTTATCTCTAAATGGGAAAAACATTAGGATCTGATTGGAAGAATGAATATGGCTTTAATAAAGAAAGCAAGAAAATTCTAGATTATAAAAACCAAATAAAGGTTGAAGGACTTAAATGTAGATATTTCTATTATTTATCTCTAAATGGGAAAAACATTAGGATCTGATTGGAAGAATGAATATGGCTTTAATAAACAAAGCAAGAAAATTCTAGATTATAAAAACCAAATAAAGGTTGAAGGACTTAAATGTAGATATTTCTATTATTTATCTCTAAATGGGAAAAACATTAGGATCTGATTGGAAGAATGAATATGGCTTTAATAAACAAAGCAAGAAAATTCTAGATTATAAAAACGAAATAAAGGTTGAAGGACTTAAATGTAGATATTTCTATTATTTATCTCTAAATGGGAAAAACATTAGGATCTGATTGGAAGAATGAATATGGCTTTAATAAAGAAAGCAAGAAAATTCTAGATTATAAAAACGAAATAAAGGTTGAAGGACTTAAATGTAGATATTTCTATTATTTATCTCTAAATGGGAAAAACATTAGGATCTGATTGGAAGAATGAATATGGCTTTAATAAAGAAAGCAAGAAAATTCTAGATTATAAAAACGAAATAAAGGTTGAAGGACTTAAATGTAGATATTTCTATTATTTATCTCTAAATGGGAAAAACATTAGGATCTGATTGGAAGAATGAATATGGCTTTAATAAAGAAAGCAAGAAAATTCTAGATTATAAAAACCAAATAAAGGTTGAAGGACTTAAATGTTGATATTTCTATTATTTATCTCTAAATGGGAAAAACATTAGGATCTGATTGGAAGAATGAATATGGCTTTAATAAAGAAAGCAAGAAAATTCTAGATTATAAAAACGAAATAAAGGTTGAAGGACTTAAATGTAGATAATTCTATTATTTATCTCTAAATGATGAAAAACATTAGGATCTGATTGGAAGAATGAATATGGCTTTAATAAACAAAGCAAGAAAATTCTAGATTATAAAAACGAAATAAAGGTTGAAGGACTTAAATGTAGATATTTCTATTATTTATCTCTAAATGGGAAAAACATTAGGATCTGATTGGAAGAATGAATATGGCTTTAATAAAGAAAGCAAGAAAATTCTAGATTATAAAAACCAAATAAAGGTTGAAGGACTTAAATGTAGATATTTCTATTATTTATCTCTAAATGGGAAAAACATTAGGATCTGATTGGAAGAATGAATATGGCTTTAATAAACAAAGCAAGAAAATTCTAGATTATAAAAACCAAATAAAGGTTGAAGGACTTAAATGTAGATATTTCTATTATTTATCTCTAAATGGGAAAAACATTAGGATCTGATTGGAAGTATGAATATGGCTTTAATAAACAAATCAAGAAAATTCTAGATTATAAAAACCAAATAAAGGTTGAAGGACTTAAATGTAGATATTTCTATTATTTATCTCTAAATGGGAAAAACATTAGGATCTGATTGGAAGAATGAATATGGCTTTAATAAACAAAGCAAGAAAATTCTAGATTATAAAAACCAAATAAAGGTTGAAGGACTTAAATGTAGATAATTCTATTATTTATCTCTAAATGGGAAAAACATTAGGATCTGATTGGAAGAATGAATATGGCTTTAATAAACAAAGCAAGAAAATTGGTATTTTTTTTCTATCAATTTTAGGTTAAAAAAATTGAATGACCCATATACATGCTATGTTTTCTACTTATCATAAACTATTGCCTTATCACAAAATGTGGGACATTTAGTAAGAAAAACGATAGAAACATGAACAACAAAAAATAGAAAAGAAATTAAATCAGCTCAACTATATACCCAAAACATTTAAAATAAAAAAGAAAAGAAAATTTAAGTAAATGAAAATGTAAAATACTCACTGTCCCCTTCTTTGTCTGAATGTGCAAATGCTTCCATGTAAATGTTACTTTAGTCGGATGATGTTCTAAAAGATAAAACACATGTCATGAAAATCATAAACTAAATTTTAACTGAGTTGAATAGTTTTAGTCTGATTATCATTTAATCACATCACAGGGCAACGTTTACCACTTTGTCATAGTTTTGTCCTTATCATAAACTAAATTTTAATTGAGTTGAATAGTTTTAGTCTGATTATCATTTAATCACAGGGCAACGTTTTCCACTTTGCTATAGTTTTATCCTTATTTAAACTAGATTGAAAATACAAGAACGTTCAAAAAAAAAAAAACTAAACATGCATAATTTAGTCACGACAAGTATCCTGAAAATCTTTTGATAAAGACGTTATTTAGAACTTAATTTTATTTCTAAGCAGTTTCCATGAAAATACATCAGAGGTGGGTTGGAATAAGATTAGATGGAATTTTTCAAATAAAAATGTGTGTGTGGGGGGGTGTTACAATTATTCTAGACCTGTGAGTGTACTATGGATATGAACACTTGTCATCGTATATGCATAGCAATAAAAGCATAATGTATGATAGGCTATGAAGCTGACTCTTGTATTGTAGGTTTGCAGACTGACCACACCCAAGTGATGAAAGAGATTGAAGAAAAACTCTTGCGGATTCATGCTGAGGTACGAGACAGTAAGAACAATAATACAGAGGCCATTAGCAGACAGCCACGGTTGCCACCCAGGGTGTTGTCTGCGTTTGCCAAAGTAGACATGGTTGAACCAGGATCTCCAGCTTCAAAAGCAGTAAGTAAAAAAAAAAAAAAAAAAATTATCACTGATTTTGATTCTAGAAATCCTTTTCAATTGAATTTCTGGTTTTGATTGATTGATTTGTTTTTTACGGCTTATCAACCCTTTGCAGGTTATTTTATAACACGCCTGGCCTGCCTCGATCCTGAGTTGTTCCCATGCTGGCCAGTAATGGTGCCAGTCAACTGATGGTTATCTCTCTATATTTCTGAGATGAGGTATTATGTACACTATTTACATTATTCGAACTATTGTCCTCATCTTTGTTGCCATATTTATTACAACATTTTGGCCCTTCAGTATCTGTCTATATTTCTGAGATGAGGTATTATGTACACTATTTACATTATTCAGACTATTGTCCTCATCTTTGTCGCCATATTTATTACAACGTTTCGGCCTTTCACTATCTGTCTATATTTCTGAGATGAGGTATTATGTACACTATTTACATTATTCGGAGTATTGTCCTCATTTTTGTCGCCATATTTAATACAACGTTTCGGCCCTTCAGTATCTGTCTATATTTCTGAGATGAGGTATTATGTACACTATTTACATTATTCGGACTATTGTCCTCATCTTTGTCGCCATATTTATCACAACGCTTCGGCCTTTCAGTATCTGTCAATATTTCTGAGATGAGGTATTATGTACACTATTTACATTATTCGGACTATTGTCCTCATCTTTGTCGCCATATTTATTACAACGTTTCGGCCTTTCAGTATCTGTCTATATTTCAGAGATGAGGTATTATGTACACTATTTACATTATTCGGACTATTGTCCTCATCTTTGTTTATTTATTACAATGTTTCTTCAAGCAATAACAACAACAAAAATTGCAATATGAGCTCTGGTAAAAAACATGATTTGCTAACAGCAAAATTTGCAATATGGGCACTGGTAAAAAACGGTTGCTGAAAACATTAGTTATATAATACCCAGAAATTGATACACAGATTTCCTCTAGGACATAAGGTCGCAGTGGATAAAGGCGTTAGTTAGATCCAGTGACAGGACCCAAAGTGTTTGAGTTCAATACCCGGTTAAGGCAGTGGAAAACTTGGAGAGGGGAATTAACAGGAGATAACTGATAACTAGAACAGTCTACCGAGGTGTTCAGTTCGACATTCCAACCAAGAAGAAACGTTGTAATAAATATGGCAACAAAGATGAGGACAATAGTCCGAATAATGTAAATAGTAATGGTTATGTGCTTTCCGCTTTGTTAGTTTATCTACTTCTGCTTCTTGATCACGGAGCAGTGAAAATCAAATTTCATCCATACTCAAAAAGACAAAGAATGCTTCTTCTGGTGAAAATCAAAATAAGAAAATAATGAAGAAGGTCACCAGTTTAATTTTCAATTGGATTATTATAGTTTTTGATCCAACAATATTAATCCTTCTTGTTAAACACTTTATCTTGTCTTTTTCTTCTAAATCTTGGAGCGGGTTCAATCAACAACGAATGAGGTTCGTCTGGAATTCTCTCAGCAGCAGATCATGTGGGATTCAGCTTGTTCATCTACAGCTGTCTCATCTCGTCTCTGTCCATCTCTTGCTCTAACTGCTGGCTCCCTTAAGCGCTCTGTTTATATGCATTTCACCACCTCCCACCGCACCAGGAATCGTCAATATTCATATCAATTACCATATTTGACGGGTGCATAAGATGCACCCCAATTTCAGCAGGACAAATCAAGAAAAAATTAGTAATTAGTAAAATTATTAGTAAATGGTACAGCCTAGGCTATATTTATGAGGTATTATTTTGGTTAAATAAGCCATGATTACAATTAAACAAAAAATAATAGGAAAAAAAATAACACAAGTCTATAAAACTTTATTATATCCAAAGGTAAGAGAAAAAAATAAAAATCAAGCAATTATTACAATGGAACAAAACAGTACAGGTACCATTTAAATTCAGTTAAAAATTTTCCTTTATATAATCTGTACAACCTGCATCTTGTAAATGTCTTAGTGGAATAATTAGGATATGAAAATTCTGACTGTATTTATACCAATGCAACCAGAAGTTATTGCAAGAAAAATATTAATATTTTTCTTGCGATAACTTCTGGTTGCATTGGCATTAAATGTGATGAAATTAATATAATGAATTATCAATGATTATCTGCATAATAGCCTTTTAAATAATGACAATAGGTATATAGTTAGTCTAAAGTCTAAGCTAATAGGAGTTGTCAGGTAGCTAATTTCAGCCGACTATTGCAAATTTTAAACTTACATATGACATAAGATGCAGGGGAATTTTAAAAGATAATTTTAGCAAAAAAAAATGCGTCTTATATGCAATTGGTTACTAAATTCTAAACAATAATTTTTCCAGTAACAAACTTTGATTATAAATTATTTCTATGTCCTTGACATCAAAGTATTTTCTTTATTGTCAATTTTCCAATATGACCATATAATTTTCTGCCCATTTTGCATGTTTACAAAATGACACTCTAGATTGTTTATTTTACCAGCTTTCTAAATTCTAACAATTCTTGTCTTTCAGCTTACATTTTGCATTCCTGTTCTATTCTGCATTCCTCGATTATTAGAAAGGGAAAAAAAATCTCTTTTTCCTTATTTCATATTTCAATTCATGCTTTCACCTTAATGTTTTTAACCCTTCCAATTCTCCAATTCCTTTATGCGATTTTCACAGGAACTCTTTTAATCCTAATAACCTTAGATTGTAAGAATTCTTTTTTGAGATAATAACACTTTAGTGACTAATTAACCCATAGCTGGGAGGGGAAGAGGTGGAGTCATACCTTTCCCAAGTGCATGTGATTTAAGAAATAAAGGCTTGGAATGAAAAATCAGTTTGAATTCCAGTTGAGTTTATTACATTCACTTAAATGCAAATACTCTGATATGAATTCATCTCTTCTCCCCCAGCTATGGGTTAAATAGCAGGGCACACTTGGTCCTATAGCCTTTGTTGGCAACCAGTCTACTGCAGAAAAGTAAGAGCAGCCTACTGCAGGAATTCTTCTGCTAAGTCAGTCACAAATCCAAAAAAGAGACATGATTGCTCAAGTGTGCATGCATCACATATGAAAGAAAGGACTTTTTTTTTCTCTAATATTTTAAGTGTGAGTTCAATTACTGATTCAGCTGAAATAAGGTGAGCGATAATCGAGAAGTATTAAATAAAAAAGAACAAAGAAGAATCAGTTCCAATGATTCCCAATGTAGGGTGTGGTAATATTTTGGTGGGTATGCGTAGGATGTGCACCCTTTGGCTTACCAGTAGAATAAGGGGGCAATTTGAGAATTGTTTTCTAGTGAGTCTGAGTGCGAGTGTTAATGTTAAGGTGTGTTAATATATACGATGCATATACAGTTATGCATATATAAAAATATTTTGTGTGTATGTACGTACAAGTGCAATTGGCATACAGGGTATTTCCCGTCTCCCCACACTTGGGGAGTGACGGCATGACTTTGTGATGAGACAGTAACTAAATACCCAAATTCAACGACCGCAGCAAGAAATTTGTTTTTACCATCTGCATCTTCCCATTTAGCTGAATGTGGCTTAGATTTAAATGTTACTGAAGAAAAGAAATCGACTGGATTTCACTAAACGAGGAGAATCGAGGCTTAAGCTGACTAAATCAGTGCCTAATTTAAAATCTATTTGTAGCATGTATGACGCATAAGGATCTCACTAACAGTCATTTTGTGATGAGCTTAAATTTCATTTTGAATTTTATTTTATTTTATTTTATTTTTTTTTTTAAGCGTATCACCCCAAGCAAGGCTGGAGGCCACTATCACGCAAGGGGTTAAAGAAGGGTTGGAGGAAGAGCAGATAGGAGTGGTAAAGGAGAGGATGTGGAGAAAGAGAAAGACAGTGGGTCGATCAAGGCAAGGGGGTTACAGAGGATTTGGAGCGAGAGCAGATAGGAATGAAAAATGAAAGGATGTGGAGAAGGGAAGTGGATAGATCAAGGCAACTGGAGATGTCGATTGACGCTACACTTAAACCGTTGGAGATTGTATTTATTATTTCATGATTAAAATGATCAAAGTATATGACAGAATAAGCTCTCATTCAAATATTTTATATTTCTGACTTTCAGTTCTCTGTTTTGAAACTATGTACAAGGGTCATTCAATAAATAAGGTGAATTTTTCAGTATAAGGACTTCTAATACAGATAGAATCTTACTTTTTTTCTTTTTTTTTTTTCAACGTAGTCTCCCAGCACTGTCACACACTTTTCTCATCTGTGCACAAGCTTCCGTATTCCCTCAGCGTAAAGATCTTTGGACTGATGTCTCAGCCAGTCGCTCACAACACTTTTGACTTCATCGTCACTTTTAAACTTCATGCCTCTCGTGAACGCGTTCAAGGGACCAAACAGGTGAAAGTCTGAAGGGGCAAGGTCTGGGCTGTAAGGGGGATGAGGGAGCAGTTCCCAGCCCAGCTCGTTGATGGTCTGCACCGTTTGGGCTGCTGTGTGAGGCCTTGCGATGTCATGATGCAAGATGACTCCTTCTGACTGATGACCCCTGCGTTTGTCCCAACAGATAAGCTCAAAGTCCTTGCAATGTCATCCACTGTCACCCTTCTGTCAGACTGAATGAGGTCATTGACTGATTCGATCACCTCAGGAGACCTCACTTCTGTAGTCCTCCCAGGCCTGTCTTCATCCTCAACACTGCTCTGTCCTTCTTTAAACAATTTAGCTCACTTGTAGACATTTTTTGGCTGAAACATGTAGCACCATACACAGTTGACATTCTCCTATGAATTTCAACTGGTTTGCACCCTTCAGCAACCAAAAACTTGATAACTGACCGCTGTTCAATCCTGGAGTATGCTTCTTGGTCGGCCATCTTTGTTAATCGTCAAAACTCTCAAAGTTTTTTTTTAATCTGCAAAAGAAATTAAATCCATGTGAAAAAGAAGTAAAACAAAAACAAAATAAAAAAGAGTAAGCTTCTATCTGTATTAGAAGTCCTTATACCGAAAAATTCACCTTATTTATTGAATGACCCTCGTATATATTTTTTGTTTTTTTAAATTTTTCTCTTTCATGAACGCCATGGTCTTTGGAGGTTTGTTCAGAGACCAAGTTAATGACCTTTTCAGCTTCCTTTATGTGAATGGCAGTAAAAGTTTGAATATGTAAGAATTATATATTACAGGGGTGAGGGCATCAGAATTTTAGAAATACCAAAGTGGACCATGGTCCAAAATTGGTTGGGAACCACTGCTTTAGACAGACATAGACAATTGAATGATGACAATCTATCCTATTGGTTAAAGGTTTCAGTTTGAAATTCTGTAAGGGTACTTTGATCCCTGAACACCTGAAGATGGTTGGAGAGCATAACGTTCAAAACATTGATGATAAGAATGACGATGATCTGAAATAATAAATAAACTGAAATGATAAATCAAGAAAAGCTCCTGTGACTTATTTTGTCATCTGACTCAAGAGTTTTGCATCAAAATGCTGATCAAAGCCAGCTGTATGATAAATGAATGATTCAATCTGACCAGATAAGTCAATTGAGTCTTTCTTAATTTATTTAATATTGTAGCTGCAGTTACACGAGAAATGAAACATGTTTTTAGCTAATTTGATGGCGCTGATTCCGAAAATGGTCTTAGTTTTTCATGGTTAGCTACCATTTTTTGCTCTGTTGAAATTGCTCATTTTTGGAAAAAAGATCAATTTACAATCTTGTCTGATTGCACAATTTAATTAATAAAGGTCATAGAAACCCATCAATTTTCAGGTAGGCTGATCAATTTATCTCAGCCACCTGAAATAAACTATTTTTATAAGAAAAAAAAGTGTTTTTGAGTCAAAAATTTTAAAATAGAAGTAATGAATTTTTCCAATTTATCACCAAATTCAAATTAACTGATAAACTTTATCAGTTATACACTTTAGTAAACCTGATAATTAAGGTGACATAAAAAAAAAATGAAACCCTAAAATCTTTTGTTTGATATTCATAAATTTATCCCATTACTTTTATCCCTTCACTATGGAAGGAAACCAAACACATTGAGAGCATTTTGTTTTCACAGTTGGAAAGAAACTCCAACTAAAGACATCCAAATTGAATGCACCTATTGCATTGTACACGATACTGCTGGAGTATCAAAAGGGATTTAAATAACATTGAACATGACAGACAAACAAGAAAGAGATACTTTTTACCACAGTTCTTATGTTCACGAAGGTTTTATTTCTGCTGTTAGTTTATTAAATGATTTGATAAAAATACTTGTTGGTCTTGGTATATTCAATTGTGTTATTTTTAAAGACTTAGGGTCTATTGCAAAAATAGTATTTCTCAATAAGCAGACCAATATTTGTTGGTTTAAATACGAATTGAGAGGTTTCTATGATTTTATTTTGAGAAATATTGCCATCACTCAATATCATATGTAGAGAAAACAAATAAAAAAAAATGTGGAATTTCTGTACAGCAAAAATGGTAGCTAACCAAGAAAAAAAGGTCATTTTCAGATACATTGTCCTCAAATTAGCTAAAAATGATGTTTGGTGTCTCAACACCATTTAAAATTTTTTTTTTGTTGACCAGTGTTATATATTCAGTACTTTTTGGAAGAAAGATAACCTGATAAAAGAACTGAAAAATCCTTGTAATTTTCATAGATTTTCTCAGTTGTAATATTATTAATATAATTATTATTATTATAAACTGTAATTAATATAGAAATTTTTGCCACCTATTTTGACTGTAGAAAATATATGCCAAGCATTTATTACTTGGAAACACCAGTTCCTATACTAAAGTTAAGCAATATCGAGTCTGGCCAGTACCTGGGTGGGTGACTGTTTGGGAATATCAGGTGCTGTAAACTTGGATGTGTGGGTGGTGTAATGGATATTAGTTTGGAATTTCTCAATCGGAGAGACAAGTTCCAATTCCAGTTCAGTTTGTTATAGTCACTTATGCACACGTACCCTTGGGAAAGGTATGAACCCAACTCCTCTGGCCCAGCTATGGGTTAATTAGTAAAATTTGTATCACTACACTATTATTTCAAAAAAGAACTTAGAATCTAAAAATAATTTCTGGCTTTTCTGCAGTGGGTTGATAAGTTGTAAAAAATGAATTGCTCACTCATGTTACTGAATGTTATAATTTGGTTTGTAAAAATTAAAATTTCTCTCTCTCTTTTTATATAGAACTTGCAAATTGGTGATGAAATATTGCGTTTTGGTTCCATTCAGCATAAAAACTTTGAAAATCTCCAGGACGTTGGCAAAGTTGTCCAGTATAGCATTGGGGTATGTTGAAATTCCTTTCTGTCTTAGGCACAAGAAATTCCTTCCCGCCTTTTTTCTTGTGTGGGTTGGGAATAAGTTCCTTTCTGTCTTTTCTCAGAGTAGGGAGGGGAAATTGTTCCTTTCTGTCTTTTCTCAGGTGTAGGTGAAATAAGTTCCTTTCCGTCCATTCTCGAGGGTGGAGGTGGAGTGACAAGTTCCTTTCCGTCTTTCTTCAGGGGGCGGGGGTGGGTGGGATGATAAGTCCCTTTCCAACTTTTTTCGGGGTGGGGGGAATGATTTTCTTTCTGTCTTTTTCAACAAGCAAAAAAATCTGTATCACAAAACGTTGGTCTTCAGAATTGGTCTTTAATACAAAAATTGCAAACATTTATAGACAAAAGAAAACTTGTCATTTAGGGGTCTGTTTGCAAGGCTCGTCTTGAATGTGACATCATCCTGTTGTCCCAAGGATGAGTGGTTAAGTTTTTTTGGGAATGCAGAGGGAGACAATACCAGGACAATCGGAAAATTTTTAATTAAAATTATTACGCTTATTTTAAAGGAACTAATTTCTTAAAATAAAATTCTAACTTCTCACCAATAGTGGTGGCTTTTAATAAATGAAAATTTCATGCACACACAGACACACACACACATTTTAAAATGCCAAATGCAACCCAGTTGAAGGATTTAAATTTAGACGTTTCTATTAAGAATGTGCTAAATATAAAACAGGCATACTTAAATTGTATATAACTATATACAGCAATAAATATAAAAAAAACTGTCCCGGTTAAGATGTTAAACTACATCCGCGTCTTGGGTAAGACGTTAAACTACATCCGCGTCTTGGGTAAGACGTTAAACTACGTTCAGCAGCAAGGCCTCTGATCAGGAGGTTTTGAGGAGCGTGGAACCACCTCTTAATTGCTGGTGTTCCCAGGTCCACCCTGACCCGGGGTGCTAGCACCTGTTAGGGTCTCGGCTATGGGTAAATAGTTAACTATTACCAAGCAATACTTTTTTGAAACAAATTATTACCAGCAATACAATTTTGAAGGAAAGATATTACCAAAAACAGATTTTTGACAAAACAAAATATTACCAGCAATAAAAAAATGTTGTCACCATTAAATAACCTATTGAGTTTGATATGCCGTAAAACAAAATAAACCAAACCAATCTAAATCAAAGAATACATATTCTATTCATACGAATCTATCCTAAAAATCTTGTCGGCATTAAATAACCCATTGAGGTTGATATGCCGTAAAACAAAATAAACCAAAACAAATATATAAAAAAAAAAAACCCCAACAGGAAACGGAAAACGAGCGGAAGAATAAGCAAATAGATCACCGTGAGAAAGTGGAATGAAAGAATAAACAAAAAAATAACAAAAAAAAAGATGTAAATGCAGCTCTACCAGTTGTGATTCCTTACCAAACTGACCACATCAGTGCCAGTCTCTCTTCCCCGCAAGTCATGAAAGAGATGCTCCCTGTAATCATCATGCGCATTGATGGAATGAAACATTCCACCATTGTGGATACAGGTTGCTCATATTTGATGATGAACATATCCGATTCTTGCCCAGCGAAAAAACAAGAGGTTGACATGCTGGCAGCTGATGGAAGAATTGTTTTTCATTCATCGACAGTTGGAGAAGACAAACAATAACGATATATATAAATTTTTTATATATCAAGAAAAAAAGGAGAAAGTGAAAAAAGTTTTGTGCGACGTGTTTCCTTCTCTCGGACTAAATTGGATTAGATTTATGTTGATGCAATTACACATGTGCACGAAGGAGAGATGCTGGGAATTTTAAATTTATTTATTTATTTTTTATGTGTTTTTGGGTCTATAATCCCACCATTTTTATTTAGATTCTTTTTGTTTCCATCATTTTTTGTTATTAAATATCCCACATTGTGATAATAGAAGATCTGCCAACAACGGTGAAATGCTGTAAGAACCTGGATGCAAATTTACTGTGGATGATCTTGTGATGAAAGCATTTTCTAGATATTTTTCTAGATATTTTCTAGACATTTTTGTCTTAGTGAATTATATTCTCTTTTAAATAGAGTATCATTTTTTTAAAATCAAAATTGTGGTCAGTCTTCTTATGGTGAGTAACTAATGCATTTAATGTGTTTTGTGTTCATATAAACTTTTATTTAAATTCCTTGAGGTTTCTCCAATGTATTACTTGTGACAATTATTACAGGTAATAGAGTAAATATTTGTCCTTCAAGTTTTAACATATCTAGTTTTGTATTAAATCTTTTATTGCTTTAGACGTACTTGTGACAAATTTTATGTTGAGTTTCTCTTCAATTGTAGCTGTGATAGAGTTAGTGGGTAGAACAATATAATTTTTTTTTTGATTCATTGGGTTTGTCAGGAAGGACAGCTTTTCTATTTTGGAATATTTTATGACCTTTTTTTTTTTTTGCATAGAATATGCAATAGGACATTGAAGGGTCTTGAAATTATTGTCTTCATACAATACAAATAAGCTAAAACTTGATATAGACGACCTGAAGAATGCATGAAACATACTGTTGCCACTCAGTGTTGAGCTCAGCATCAATTCTTATATTTATGCATGCTCTGTCTCTTGGATAGTGAGCACTTTTACCCATTAGTATAGCTTACTTTAAAACTATATTTTTTATAATTTATATTTCTCATGTTTTCTGTTGCATTTGTCCTTTTTTTTCACACACACACACACACACACACACACTCTCTCTCTCTTCCCCTCTCCCTCCCCCAAAGCACCTGTTGACATTTGCTATGCTGTTTACTCAGTTTTTGTTTTACTGCATAAGTATCCCCACCCAGACCCACAGGCACACACACACACTTTACGGAGTTCTAATTAAAAGGCCATTTTCTAAATTGCCTGTTTGTATTTTCAGAAAACAATTTCTGTGAGTGTCCTTCGAGATGGCAAAGAAATACGCTTGACATTGATTCCCACCAAATGGAGTGGACGGGGCTTGTTGGGGTGAGTGAATTGTTATTGACCTTTGTCCATTTGGAAGTCTGTTATGGAATGATGCATGTGAAGAAGGAGTCGCTGCAGCAGCCAAGTTGAGGGGTTAACTATACAAAGTGTGGGTGAAGGCAGCTCTTGAAGATGTTGGTCCTTCTCTTTCCCTCTCGACCTCTTTCCCTTGGACTCTTCCTTCTCACTCTTTGTCCATACTCTATTTCTCCTTTTCTTCCTCTCTCTTTACCTCTCTCCCTCGCCTAACCTCCCTCCCTTCACCTCCCTCTTCCTCCTACTTCACCTCTCTCTTCCTCCTACTTCACCTCTCTCGTTTCACCTCCTTCTCTCTATCGCTTCACCTCTCTTTCCCTCCCCCTCCCTTTACCTCTCCCCACTTCTCTCTCCTCACCTCTCTCTCTTCCCCTCCCTTTACCTCTCTCTCTTCCCCTCCCTTTACCCTCTCTCTCTCTTCCCCTCCCTTTACCCTCTCTCTCTCTTCCCCTCCCTTTACCCTCTCTCTCTCTTCCCCTCCCTTTACCCTCTCTCTCTCTCTTCCCCTCCCTTTACCCCCTCTCTCTTCCCCTCCCTTTACCCCCTCTCCCTCTTCCCCTCCCTTTACCTCTCTCTATCTCTTCCCCTCCCTTTACCCCCTCTCTCTTCCCCTCCCTTTACCCCCTCTCTTCCCCTCCCTTTACCTCTCTCTCTATCTCTTCCCCTCCCTTTACCTCTCTCTCTCCCCTCGCAAAACTTTTATGGATAGTACCATGAATAAAAATACCCATAAAAGTAATAATTCTATAACATATATATATATATATATGAGAAAAAATAAGGAATAGGAATAAGAATGTAAGAAAATGTGAAATAACGCCAACATTTGACACAGACGGATATACAAACAAAAAAGAGGAAAACAAATCAACCTGACACCAGTAACTAGTGCATAAGTGAATTTCATCACTTAGTATAAAGATAACAAAAAATGAAAAAAACAACAGTCAGTTGCTGAAACCTCCTGATGAGTGGACTGAACAGTTACTTTGTCTGTGAAACTCCATCAATCAGCTAAGTGACAAATTTTATATTTATATTATTCTTTTATATATATATATATATATATATATATATATATATATATATATATATATGCAGCAATTTTTAATTTTATATTATTCACTCCCCACTAGTTCTTTTGAATGATGCTCCATTCATTTTCAGGGATTGTTCTGTTTGTTGTTAAAAAAATCATTGTCAGAACTTGTCCATATTATTTAACTATATATATATATATGCACTAGTTACTGGTGTCAGGTTGATTTGTTTTCCTCTTTTTTGTTTGTATATCCGTCTGTGTCAAATGTTGGGGTTATTTCACATTTTCTAACATTCTTATTCCTATTCCTTATTTTTTCTCATATATATATATATATATATATATATATATATATATATATATATATATTTCAGTTGATGCAACTTTTTGTGATGTTAATAATGTTTTTTTTTCTTTTGCAGGTGTAACATCATTCCTGTGTAGGAAAGATTTCTTCAAAAAGTTATTTTATTTTATTCTTCAATAAATGCTTTATTGTTTTAAAGTTTGTTATTTTTGTTTGCGTGTTTGTTTTGTTTTTTGTTTTTTTTGCCTCTGCCAGATATATACCTATATGTATATCATATGTTGTGGGGTCTGCTTAAAATTTCTCTGACACCCACTTCCCAAAATCTAATTAAAAGATCAACCAGGATTTTTTTTTTTTTTTAAGGGTTTCTTGTTTAGGCTGAGAACTTTTGTCACTCACTCATGTGTCGTCTGTCTGATTGAATAAATTACAAACATTATGTCTGCTTATTTTTATCATAATCCTTTTATATTCACGAATATTTTTCTGTATATTACAATTAAGGCAAGAAATGCACTGTAACAGTAAGAATCACTTTTATTTCCCAAGTACTTTCCATCTCTTTCTGAGATCATCATCAGGGGTGTAACTGGTAAAACAAAATCTATGTGTAAGCTATCCATAGTTTTTGCATATCAATGTAAATGGGTTTTTTAATGCCAACAAGATTTTTATTACAGGTAATGTTTTTTTAAATATGTATTGCTGATAATTTTTTTCTTTTTCAAAAATTTACTGCTGGTAATAATTTTTCCAAAAAAGTGTTGCTGGTATTAAAACGTATTTTTTCATAGTGTTTTGACCCACCCCCTTTTTATTGGGGTGGAGTAACTATTTGCCCATATCTGGGACCCTTATAGGTGCTACCACACCAGCAATTAAGAGGTGGTTCCATGCTCCTCAGAACCTCCTGATTAAAGGCCTTGTTATTAGATGTAGTTTAATGTCTTACCCAGGATGTGGATGTAATTTATCATCTTACCCAGAATGCAAATGTAGTTTATTGTCATACCCAGGATGGTCTAGATGACTAGACAGCTGATCTAACACTAACAGCTCAGTGAGGGAAAACTGGTTGGTCACGATGCAGACCCTGAATGTTTATCTCGATGAACAAATATTCTCTCAAGGGGGGCCCCATTGCCTTGAATGCCTACCAGGATCATCCCAGACCTCAAATGGAACTTGTATATATGGTCCATTGCTGAAGATGCTGGAAACGATGGTCTGTTCCTCGTACTGCCCGAGTAAGTATCTGATTCCTCCTGCTATGCTCTATCTTTACAAGAACCACATTCGGCCGAAAATTGATTACTGCTGTCATCTATGGACTGGAGCTATCCCGTCTTCCCTTTCCAGTCTTGATACCGTTCAGAAGCGACGAAGGGAGGGATAAATTATTTTCTGCCCTACAACCCATTTCCCCACAGTCTCTCGCTACTTAATCGCTATTTTTATGGAAAAAGTTCTGACGAGCAACATTTCTTAGTTTCACCAATTCTAATCCTCAAAGTGAAGACCCACTATGTTACACATATTGTATCAGACTACCCCCATTCTCTTTGTATTCTGTGAATGGGGAATAATAAGTTCCACTTGAACAGCTTCATCCCATTTTGTGATGTCAACAAACACTCATTGCCTCTTTTGTATTGTCAACGAATACTCGTTGTCACTTTCGTAAATTCTCGTTGTAGTAGAGACTTTGTAATTGCAGATACAACTATAGTAACGTCGTTGAACAATACTGGTGTCAGACGCCTTTGAATAATACTCGCTCGAATGGTAATCCATACAGTGATCTCAATAGAGAAATAGTATAGTGAATAGAGTAGAGAATAGCGTTCCATATAGTAATAGAGGATAGACTAGAAATGGTGATCATTTCGACGTCACGCTACTACCTACTTATGCGTTTCTCCCATGGTCACGTGATCCACTTAATTCAATAATGGGATTGCCTGTGTAGGGGGGGGGGGAATTCTTCTCATTCGTTTTTACTTTCACTTCCTGGACTCTGCCACCGCGTTTTTGCTTGGGAGTAAAATGATTTTAAAAAAAGGGAGTGAAATAAAAGGGTTCAGATCGAAATTTTC
>OZ038517.1:7677714-7680214 GCA_964036315.1 Acanthosepion esculentum | reverse complement strand
TGAAGGTTTCGTGCAGAACCATCCACACTTTTTGAAGAGCCGAATACAGATACGTGGTGCACTGTGTACCACACGGTCCGCAAACGACACTCCGCAGGTTTTGAATTCAGAGTTGTTCTTCTAGACCAGTTCCTATCCAAGACTATAGAACTCAATCTGTCCTGCTATTTACCCATAGCTGGAGGGAGAAGAAGAGGGTTCACACCTTTCCTGTAAGTGAATGTAATGGATTCGACTGGAATTCGAACTCTGCTCTCCGATTCCTCAATCCGAGCCGCTAAACATTACTCCTGTGTGTGTGTGTGTGTGTGTGTGTGTGTGTGTGTGTGTGTGTGTGTGTGTGTGTGTGTGTGTGTGTGTTTTATATATATAAAAACAACACACACACACAAGTGAGTTAGTCGTCATAACAAGCTTGTTAACCATCACATTTTTTTATTACAATAAACGCTATTTTAGTGGCTACATGTGTTTGAATTTGAATATAAGGATTTTATTTTCTTGGTCAGAAAAATTAATATCAACCGGCCTAGATCGGGAAGCCCCGCTAAAGAAAACTGTGCCACTGAACAGGAATCGAACCTGTATCCTTTTTTCCCCTGTAAACCACTCCTATAGCCGAAGCGTGTGTCTGCCAATTTGACCACGGCAGACCGTCAGGAAAAAGCAAGACGCAAAGACCTCATTAAGGAATGCGTGTTTTTCTTTGAAATTTTTAAATGGATTTTCTTTTTAAATCCGACATTATGTCTTATAAATGTAATTTTTAGTGGACACCCTTGTTTCACTTGATATCCCCGAATTTTTTCTATATTTTCTTAAACAGGGAAATTTATATAAATCTGTTTAGAAAGAGAATTCCTACTAGCGTCCGACCCCTGTCAGGAAGCACATTTTTCTTTAGTAAGACTTTTCGATCTAGGCCGGTTGACATTAATTTCCCCTTTTAAGATCGTCCTGAGTATGACGATAAACTACATCCGCATCCTGGGCAAGACGATAAACTACATCCAACAGCAAGGCCTTTAGTCATTTGGTCTTGAGGAGTATGGAACCATCTCTTAATTGCTGGTGTTCCCTAACCCGGGGTGGTAGCACCTGTCTGTGTCCCAGCTATGGGTAAATAGTTAATCCACCTAAAATGGGTCAAAACACTATAAAAGTATAAAAATAGGTTTTAATACTAGCAATATATTTTTGAAAAAATTATTACCAGCAATATATTTTTTGAAAAAAATATTAGCAACAATAAAAATCTTGTCGGCATTAAATAACCAGTTGAGGTTGATATTCCGCAAACCAAACCAAACCAACCCAAACCTGTTTAATATAAAAAACAAAAAAAAAACAATGTCAACTTTTATAGACAATCTTTTATAAGACAACAAAAATTTCTTTTAATGTAATAAGAAATAAAAAAAATTATTAAAAAATTCATTTAAACCTAGCATATCCTTAAGCATCTCTTCGGTTAGTATGACACAAGGTCAAGTAAACAACGCGCTCGCTACTCTAGTTCAGCAAGCGCTATCTTCTTAAACAGGTTGCATGGCCCATCGTGTGTATCTTGCATCGGAATTACTTCCGTTATTGCTCAATGTCTTGCGATAATCACCCGTAATCTTTTGCCGCAAGATGATGGGTTCGGGCGGAGTGGGGTTGGTGAACCCACAAAAGGATTTAGGGAATAAATTCTTCCCCGTCCCAAACTCGGTATTAAATCACTTGAAATGAGTCATCTTTTAAATTCCACAGCCCCGCCTTCAACTTGACCTTCAAGAAACGAATTCTTTCGTCTTCATTCCAGTTTTGTTTTTTGTTTTTTTAGCGACTTGTTCGGCAGCTCTACGCTGAAGATCAAGAGACAGCGATATCAAAAAGTGCTACGACAAAAAATATCTGGAATAGTCGGAATATAGGCACAATGGAGTAATGAATAGCGGCTCAGACTGAGAGCCGAGTCCGAATTCCAGTCGAATCCATTCACTTACGTGCTAATACCCATGGAAAGGTATGAATCCTCCTCTTCTCCCCGCCAGCTATGGGTAAATAGCAGGACAGGTCAGATTCTATAGCATTAGATGGCAACTGATTTACCGCAGATAGAAATGACAACATACTGCGGGAAAAAATCTGCCTCGTCAGTTATATATCAAAAGGTACATGATCGCATAAACGTATATCACGCATGGCACAACTGACTGATACACAACAGCCTAAAGTAGAATTTACTACGAGCCATTCCTTTTGCCATCGACAGCTACGGCCGCAAGTCATGGGTACTGATCAAGAGGGAAAGACATCTTTCGATTAATGTGGCCATATTGTAGATTCTTTAGAGTGTCATTGACAGCGAGACGTACTAACAAGTGTGTTGTGTCGAAAGACTGTCTAATCTTCTCGTTCATCCGTCTAGTGTAGAAAGATTTTCTGACCTTTTCTACACTAGTATTGAAACATGGACTGGACCATCCGCTACGAGTAGAACGCCTGCTCATGG
>OZ038517.1:7642714-7650214 GCA_964036315.1 Acanthosepion esculentum | reverse complement strand
ATATATATAAAATGATTATATATATATAAAATATGTATATGTATATATATATAAAATGATTATATATATATAAAATATGTATATGTATATATATATATAAAATGAGTATATATATATATATAATGTCTGTATATATATATCTATATATATAAAATGATTATATATATATATATAAAATGTGTGCATGTATAAAAATATTATATATATATATATAAAATGTCTGGTTGTATATATATATATATATATATATATATATATATATAAAATGAGTATATATATATATATATATAAAATGTGTGCATGTATATATATATATATATATATATATATATATATAAAATGATTATATATATATATAAAATGTGTGTATGCATATATATATATATAAAATGATTATATATATATAAAATGATTATATATATATATATGAAATATCTCTCTCTATATATATATATATAAAATATTTATATATATATATAAAATGTGTGTATATATATATATTTATAAAATGGTTATATATATATATATATAAAATGTGTGTATATATATATATTTATATATAAAATGATTATATATATAAAATGTGTGTATATATATATATATAATATGATTATATATATATAAAATGTCTGTCTATATATATATATATATATATATAAAATGATTATATATATATATAAAATATGCGTGTATATATATATATGTATATATAAAATGATTATATATATATATAAAATATGTATATATATATATATATAAAATGATTATATACATATATAAAATATGTATATGTATATATATATATAAAATGATTATATATATATAGAAAGTATGTATATGTATATATATATAAAATGATTATATATATATATAAAATATGTATATATATATATATATATATATATATATATATATATAAAATGATCATATATATATATAAAATATGTTTATATATATATATAAAATGATTATATATATGTAAAATATGTATATATATATATATAAAATCATTATATATAAAATATATATATGTATATATATATATAAAATTTTATATATATATATAAAATGATTATATATATATATAAAATATGTATATGCATATATATATATAAAATGATTATATGTATATGTATATATATATATATGAGATGTGCATATATATATATAAAATGTGTATATATATAGATATATATATAAAATGTGTATATATATATAAAATGTGTATATATATATATAAAATCTGTATATATATAGATATATATAACGTGTATATATATAGATATATATATATAAAATGTGTATATGTGTATATTTATATAAAATATGTATATATATAGATATATATATAAAATGTGTATATATAGATATATAAAACGTTTATATATATATATAGATATATAATTATAAAATGTCTATATATAGATATATATATATATATAAAATCTGTATATATATATATCAAATGCGTATATATATATATATATATATATATATAATGCATAAAAGGTTAATGGTGATGGTTGAACTCGTCCAGGAATAGTAGTATTAACATGTGTTTAATAAACGTATGAAAAAAAATAGCCTGTACCTTTCAACTTTAAAATTAGGAGCAAAGTGAATTTTTAACACATTATATATAAGACTGCCATACTACCAGAGGGCTCTGTTCATAGTGAAGAGCTTAGCATTAATCATCATCAGCATCCAACTAATTCCCTTTTCTCCAAAAGTGCTCAAGCCGCGAATGGGAGCGTACATACATACATACATACATATATATATATATATATATATATATATATATATATATATATATATATATATATATATATATATAAGATTAATGTCACTTAGATGATCAATGTTACCTTCAGCATCCCGACTCCAGATATAAATGCATATTCTGAAACAAGGTGGAAAAGCTTTTTAACGACGCGCTTCGCCGACGTTACGTGTGTTAAGTTCGGCTTCTGCGGGTTGGAATGAAAGAAAAACTGTGTGTAACTAACGTCTCCGTCTAAACACAGAAATTTTTATCTGCTATTTTTTCCTTTCCTCAATAGGAGTAGATAAGTTCGCCTCTCGCCCGGTTCACACTCCTCTCTGGTCTTCTGAACGGGAGTAGAGGCTTATCTTTTGTTTCCTCTTTAGGATTGGATGCCCTTGCATCTTAGTGGCATTAAAAAAAAATCAGTGGATAATTATTTCTGAGAAAAGTGCGAGGTTTACTTTATTTTCGTGAAAATCTTGGTTGAATATCAAATGTGTGTTCGATATTTTAATTTTCCTGTTTGAATCTGAGTTTGTGGGGGTGGGGGACGCGGAAGTTTCGCTATGGATCGCTGAATTTCAACTGCGTCTTCTAAAAAGCCGCCATGTTTTTTTTTTGTTTATACCGGAAGCAAATATTTAAATGACAGCTTTATAAATGGAGTCAGAAAGGCAGCTAATAGTCGAGCAACAAGTTGGAAATCTTAGAAATATTCTTCGATTATTGAATTGAAATATTTATTTAAAACCAGTCGATTGGCATAATAATTAATTAATTAAAAACGCCTAAATGTTATATTTTTATTTTCTTTGAATTATTTGTGGTTAATTTTTGTTTAACATCTTGATGGCTGGGAAAAAGGCGAGCAGATAAAAACAAACAAACAAAAATAAAACGAAATCAAAAACAAAATTTAAAGTGAAAGACAAGTAAAAAGAATTTTAAAACGAAATCTATTTTCGGTATTTAAAATCTGACGTCATTTTTGAGTCATCGCGAATTGAGGTGGAGGAGTTATCTTCCTTGGAAATATGCAAGGTCAGATTATCCTTTGGGCTGGTTTAGGCTGAAGCCTAATGGCCCGTAAAGATTTTATAAAGCAATGATTTTAATTTTCTACATAGCTTCATAAACTGAAATATCAATATGACAAACTTATATTTATTTGACTTTGTAGGAAGCAAAGAAAAGAATGTTTTAGTTTGTGTCATTCAAGCAGATAACATCTTTGATTTTAGTTCAAAATGTTTAAAACTTGGAAATTTTTATAAAACAGGGATTTTAATTAGTTATAACTTCTAAAGTGTTTCATAAAATGAAATGATATTGTAATGCGTGTTCTTAGAGCATATATCTATTGTACATTTAACGATTTCAGAAAAAACAACGAGACTCCAATTGTGGATCAACAAATAAATATATATTGAAATATAACATACAAAACAATTATGCAATGAAGTGTAATGATTGTTCTCCTTCAACTGTATTCTGATTATGATTGAATGTTCAGAAGAATCCAATAAACATGGCACGTGGAACTAGAACAGTCTACCCCAGTGAGCGAAATAAAGGGTTCAGTTCAACATTCCAACCACCTGAAGAAGGCCGGAGCGTAAAACGGCCGAAATGTTGTAATAAATATGGCGACAAAGATGAGGACAATTGACCGAATAATGTAAATAGTGTACATAATACCTCATCTCAGAAATATAGACAGATACTGAAAGGCCGAAACGTTGTAATAAATATAGCGACAAAGATGAGGACAATAGTCCGAATAATGTAAATAGTGTACATAATACCTCATCTCAGAAATATAGACAGATACTGAAAGGCCGAAACGTTGTAATAAATATGGCGACAAAGATGAGGACAATAGTCCGAATAATGTAAATAGTGTACATAATACCTCATCTCAGAAATATAGACAGATACTGAAAGGCCGAAACGTTGTAATAAATATGGCGTTAAAGATTAGGACAATAGTCCGAATAATGTAAATAGTGTACATAATACCTCATCTCAGAAATATAGACAAGTGCAAATATGTCGGAGTGTTCATGGATCTCGTGCTTCGGTAGATGCGAAAAGCATCAGAATTTGTCATTCCAAGCTGATGAATACGAGATCTATGGTAGACACGCACAGAAGCGTTCGTTCTTCAACCTCCAGATTGGAAGAAAAAAGAATTTTACTTTTATTATTATACTGCTCAATATAAAACAGGTTTTATGCAAATTAGCCAATAGTTAATGAGGTTATTAACATTTTTAAATAAGGAATTTCTTTACAGCAAATATTTTCATTAGCACTGTGTTATTAACACTAGCACTCAATGTACAATTTTATATATACAGGGTTATTTAAAAAAAAGAAAGAAGAGCAGATATTGGAAATTTAATAAAACAAAGGCTAAGACGTAGAATCACATTTGTAGTTGGGGCGGTCACCCCCGGGGGCCCCGTTTGATCAAAATGAAATATACTTATCCAAGTAAACTAGGAGTCATTCCCTTGTTCAAATTTAAATTTAATTTCTTTCAAAAGGGAAAAAAATTCCAGTTGGGGGTTTGTGACCCCCCGCGGACTCCGTTTGATCAAAATGAAATATACTTATCCAAGTAAACTAGGAGTCATTCCCTTGTTCAAATTTAAATTTAATTTCTTTCAAAAGGGAAAAAATTCCAGTTGGGGGGTTGTGACCCCCCGGGGACCCCTTTGATCAAAATGAAATATACTTATCCAAGTAAACTAGGAGTAATTCCCTTTTACAAATTTTAATTTAATTTCTTTCAAAAGGGAAAAAAATTCCAGTTGGGGGTTTGTGACCCCCCGCGGACTCCGTTTGATCAAAATGAAATATACTTATCCAAGTAAACTAGGAGTCATTCCCTTGTTCAAATTTAAATTTAATTTCTTTCAAAAGGGAAAAAATTCCAGTTGGGGGGTTGTGACCCCCCGGGGACCCCTTTGATCAAAATGAAATATACTTATCCAAGTAAACTAGGAGTAATTCCCTTTTACAAATTTTAATTTAATTTCTTTCAAAAGGGAAAAAATTCCAGTTGGGAGTTTGTGACCCCCCCTCCAATTTGTTGTAACTGGATCTAGAAATTACTTCTTAATTTTAACGGTTCGAAAACGAAACTGCTCTATTTTAACCGGTTTAGAGATTCTTGTTTTGCCTTCCGCCAGCATGGCTGATGCTAACCTCCCGGAGAGCAACTCATTGTGCCTTCTTGGCCTCGCATTTTACACTGACATGAAGTGGAGTGATTTTGTTGAATTAATTGCTAGATATGCTGCTATGACACTGTATCATGACAGACAATTTTTCTTGCTAGATTTCATCAAAGCTATTTATAACTGAATAAGCGAATATTGCTGCCATGTTTGGCCTGATGCTCCTGTTATATATCTTGAGATTCTCGACAAAATCTAAACAAGGGTCCGTAATTTTATTGGTCCTGACCTGGCATCTCGACTTCAGTCCCATCAACGTGACGCAGCTTCCCTGTGCCTTTTCATGGCAATTCTTCTAATGAGTTCTCCTCTTTGGTGTCTTGACTGCCTTGAACCAGTGGAGAAAAAATAAACTGACTTTCATATGTTTACAGATGAAGGTGCTGCACAATATATTCTCCAAGAAGAGTTGGTCGACTGAAGATAATTTGGCATTTCTTAAATATACTGGTCCACCTGTAAAAAATAAGGAAAAACGTTTTGGGGCGTAATTTTTTTAATTTAACATTCTTTAGATCTTCCTTCGTCTGTGGCGTTTGTTAAGATGGAAAAAAAATTGATTATTTGTCATTTTTGAATGGGTGTCCTGTTCATAATATTCATATAGTGTAAAATCGATTCCTGACTTTTATAGAGTTATTGGACTTAGTTAGCTTTTTTACTTACAAAACAGACATTTTAAAAATTTTTCATGGACCTACATTGTTTTGTTATCTTCATTAATTCCCTTCCTGATGTCATCAGTTCCCAACTAGATATTTATGCTGATGACATAACTATTTACTCCTATTGGACTTACTATTAAGTCCGATATGTCTAATAAAGTTAGATTGGCAGCTGATCTTGAAAATGACCTATAATCTCTTATTAACTTGGAAAAGAAATGGTTTGTAAATTTTAAAACTGCCAAAACAAAACTGCTATCTTTTAATCAACAAAAAGAATCCTTGTTGCCTTCCATCGGCATGGCTGATGCTAACCTCCCGGAGAGCAACTCATTGTGCCTTCTTGGCCTCGCATTCTCCACTGACATGAAGTGGAAAGATTATATTGAATCAATGGCTAGTAAAGTTAGTTCACTATGTTATGTTAGATATTTTTCTTGCAAGAATCTATATTACATATAAATATGTAACGAGGGGCACCTCGAGGCAGTGTAATGGTTAGCAAGCTTGTCTCACTAGAACAATTACGACTGAGTAGTGCGTTCGAACCTCACTGGGTGCCCCATACTTTCGGCCTTGTGTCACATCCAAGCTACGCTTGGAAAATCACTATAAATATGTAGCGAATGGTCTTGGACAAAGAGTAGATTTAGAAATAGCTTTTGTCCATGCACCAAATATTGCTGTCACATCTAGTCTCGTGCTACGACATATTTAGAGATTCTATATAAAATCTAAAGAATCTGCAATGTTATTTATCGTGACCTGGCATCTCGGCATCAGTCAGTTTCCCACTGCCATAACGTATCTTTCCTGTGCCTTTTCTATAAATATTTTCATGGTAATTGTTCTGATGGAATTGTTCTGATCTTTGGTATCTAGACTTCCCAAATTCAAGCGCAGTACTAGATTGGCAGTTAGGTCTAATGGCTCTACAGTTGAAACGGCTAAATGTAACTGTAAGTCCTATGCTAACAGTTTCTTTTCTCGCACTTCCTCGTCTGTGGGATTTTTTCCCGACCTCTTGCTTTCCTGTCAATTTTGATCTTTAAACATTTAAATGCAATGTCAGTTGCCATCTCCACCTCCTTGAATCCTGTTCTTTTATTGTCCTTTCTGCTGAATCATGATTTTTTTCAGATTCACAATCTATTTGAATTTGATCTTGAAAAAACTTAAATGCAATGTCTATCGTTATCTTCTGTCTTCAGGGTACCTGCTTCTTCAATTGCCCTCTCTCATTAATAATAGTTTTATTTTCTCATATTCTCCCGCACTCAGTAACCCCATGAGTCTTAGTGGCATTATTACCTTGCTTGGAGTGAAATGATGAAATAAAAAAGAAGATTCTTTCACTCTCATTACCCACCCCCTTGTCTTAGCGGCTTTATTGCCTTGCTTGTGGTGAAATGATTAACAAAAATAAATTCTTTCGCACTTAGTAACCTCCCCCCTTTCATTTTGGTGGCTTTATCGCCTTGTTTGGAGAGAAATGGTTAAAATAATATTTCTTTCCTTGTATCATTTACATTATTCCGACTGTTATCCTTGTTTTCATTGCCATGTTCACAACGTTTCGGTCGTTGTACGTTACGGTCTTCTTCAGGTGATTGAAATTTCGAATCGAACACTTTATTTCGTCCACCGGGGTAGATTGTTCTCTTTCCATGTGCTGTGCCTCTTCCGGATGTCCCCCCCCTTAATTTTTACTCTCCAAGTTTTGCTTCACCACTGCTGTGGCCTGGTATTGAACTCTCAACTCTTTGGGTCTAGTCATTAGATCTAACCAACGTCTTTATCCACTGGGCCATGTGTTCTT
>OZ038517.1:7620214-7635214 GCA_964036315.1 Acanthosepion esculentum | reverse complement strand
ACCCAAAAAATTCGCTAAAAAAGAGCTTAGCATAACGAAAAAAAAATGTCCCAAACTTAATAAAAACAAAGTTTTCTCGTCAAATACTTTGTGTCATTATGAAGAGGAAAGATCAAAGTATTTTTTTGTTATTAAATTATATTTTTTAATCTCCATTGAACCTTCAAATATTTGCTAAATTGAACAGAAACAAAGCGACAGGGCCAGACGTTAATTGTAATAGATATGCTAAGAAGAACATAGAAATAATACATGAAGACTTTAATAGATCTATTTTTATAGCATTGCCTAAGAAGCCAGGTGCCAACGAATGTGAAATTCATAAGATAAGCAGCCCAATAAGCCATCTAATGAAATTTATCATCTGAATTCGATGGAATGGTGCGCGCAGCAGAATCAGGCCGGAAATAAGACAAGAATGGTTTGGTCAAAGACAATGAAACAAGGAACGTGATATTTAGGCTCAGAATGTTATCAGAAAGAGAAATACAAATGCAGATGGACGTGTACCTGTGTTTTATAGACCAGGCAGAGACGTTCGATAAAGTATGCCACAAAGATCAGCTGGTATTGTTCAGCAACCTTGGTATACTTGGGAAGGATATTAGAATAATCAAGAAGCTATACTGGTAGCAAACCGCCTGTATAGAAAATGAATTCGGCAGATATACAAAAATAGAAAGAGGTGTAAGACAATGATGTGTCTTCTCGCCGGACCTGTGGGAGAATAAGAAATCCTATCGCCATTCTTTAATGGCGGTAAAATCTTTGCAACATAAGATATGCAGATGAGACAGTGGTGATAGTAGATATTGAAAGACTGCTACAAAAGCTCCTACAGAAGGTAGTCAAGGAAAGCGAGAATAAAGGACTAACCATGAACTGGTTACAAAAAGCCCTAACATTCATATGAAAACAGAATTTGAAATCAAGAACAAAAAACAAATTAATGACTTTTTCATTTCTTTTGAAGTAAAGGTCATAGATTTATGACACAGGAACATAGGGTTACAAAAAAAATCTAATATTCATATGAAAACAGTTTTAAAATCAAGAAAAAAAGAAATTAATACCTTTTTTATTACTTTTGAAGAAAAGATCATAGATTTATGACACAGGAACATAGGGTTAGAAAAAGCCCTAATATCCATATGAAAACAGAATTTAAAATCAAGAAAAAAAACAAATTAATGCATTTTCATTATTTATGAAGAAAAGGTCATAGATTTATGACGCAGGAACATAGGGATACGAAAAACCTTATATTCATATGAAAAAAGAATCAAGAACAAAAATCAAGAACAAAAAACAAATTAATGCCTTTTTCATTACTTTTGAAGAAAAGGTCATAGATTTATGACACAGGAACATATGGTTACAAAAAGCCCTAATATTCATATGAAAACAGAATTTAAAATCAAGAAAAAAAAACAAATGAATGTATTTTCATTACTTTTGAAGAAAAGGTCATAGATTTATGACACAGGAACATAGGGTTACAAAAATGCCTTATATTCATATGAAAACAATATAAAATCAAGAACAAAAAACAAATTAAAGCCGTTTTTATTACTTTTGAAGAAAATCTCATAGATTTATGACACAGGAACATAGGGATACAAAAAAAAACTAATATTCGTATGAAAACAGAATTAAAAATCAAGAACAAAAAACAAATTAATGCCTTTTTCATTACTTTTGAAGAAAAGGACATAGATTTATGACACAGGAACATAGGGCTAAAAAAATCATAGCCCTAATATTCTTACGAAAACAGAATTTAAAATCAAGAAAAAAAAAACAAATTAATGACTTATTCATTACTTTTGAAGAAAAAGTCATAGATTTATGACACAGGAACATAGGGTTACAAAAAACCTAATACTCATATGAAAACAGAATTTAAAATCAAGAACAGAAAGAAAGTAATGCCTTTTTAATTACTTTTGAAGAAAAGATCCTAGATTTATGACACAGGATCATAGGGTTACAAAAAGTCATATCCCTATTAGTCATATGAAAACAGAATTTAAAATCCAGAACAAATAACAAATTAATGCCTTTTTCGTTACTTTTAAGGAAACGGTCATAGATTTATGACACAGGAACATAGGGTTACAAAATGTCGTATCCCTAATATTCATATGAAAACAGACTTTAAATCAAGAACAAAAAACAAATTAATGCCCTTTTCATTACTTTTGAAGAAATGGTCATAGATTTATGACAGAGGAACATCTGGTTACAAAATGTCATAGCCCTAATATTCATATGAAAACAATTTAAAATCCAGAACAAAAAAAAGTTAATGCCTTTTTCATTGCTTTTGAAGAAAGGGTTATAGATTTATGACACAGGAACATAGGGTTACAAAAAGTCATAGCCCTAATATTCATATGAAACATAGAATTTGAAAATCAATAGAATTCCTCATTTTTCCACTTCTAAAGATAAATGAGCCTGATAAAGTCAAATAAATATCTAAACATGTTACATTTATAATGCTTTTCCTACTTTTTTCTCATTTAATCAGACAAGAGGAGACATTTCCGACATTTTTAAACATTGTAATTAACGTGTCTTAATAAAGAAAATGTGTCTTTCCGCAGGGATCGACGAGGCGTTTCCTTATTTTATTTACTAATAGATTGGCGGTTAGGTCTCATCATTTTACAGTTGAAATGGTTGGATGTAACCGTACGTTCTATGCTAACAGTTTCTCAGGCACTTCACGCTTGTGAATCTGTCTTCTAGCTTCTTGCAGATGATACAGTATTGGCAGCAGGCACAGAAAGAAAGCTACAAATCTCCTACAAACTGTAGAGAAGGAAAGGGGAAAGAAAGGAGTAAGCATCAAATACAAGAAACCGTTCTGGGTAAGACGATAAACTACGTCCAGCAGCAAGGCCTCTGATCAGGAGGTTTTGAGTATCGTGGAACCCCCTCTTAATTGCTGGTGTTCCTAGCTCCAACCTGACCCGGGGTGGTAGCACCCGTTAGGGTCCCAGATATGGGCAAATAGTTAACCCCTAAACTGGGGTAAAACACTATGAAAGTGTAAAAATATATTTTAATACCAGAAATACTTAGTAAAAAAATTATTACCAGTAATAAAGTTTTGAAGAAAAAATAACTATTCCCAGCAATACATTTTTGAAAAAATATTACCAACAATTTAAAAAAAAAAATAATATTACCAGCTATACATTTGGGAAAAAAAAAATATTACCAGCTATACATTTTTGAAGGAAAAATATTACCAGAAACAGATTTTTTACAAAAGAAAATATTACCAGCAATAAAAATTTTGTCGGCATTAAATGATTTATTGAGGTTGATATGCCGTAAACCAAACCAAACCAAACCAAACCAAACCAAACCAAACCAAACCAAACCAAATACAAGAATACAGAATGCACGGTTGTTAGCAAAATGTTGAGCCTAAAGTAAAAATTGCAAATCGGAGCTACCAAAATAAAAAAAAAGGTGCGGAAATTGGAATATCAGTGAAATGTTTTTAAATAGAGGACAAAAAGTGTGACACTGAAATCCGAAGACGTATTGAGATAGACAAAGATGCCTTCCAAAAGCTAAGCAGAGTATTAAGAAATAGAAAAACTTCGCTAGGAACAATGAGAAGAGTACTAAACTGTTACGTGATATTTGTCCGCCTGTATGACAGTGAGTGCTGGACAGTCTCCTCACAGATGAAGAAGAGATTTGAAGCAACAGTAAGGTGGTTCTCCTTGCTTTTCGGTCAACTTAGATCGTCAACAATTTTAACGCAACGCCAACCATTCGTTCTTCGTTTCTTAATTCCTGTTCTTTTATTGTTTTCCCCTCCTTAATTCTCATATTCTCTCACACATACTAACCCCCCCTTGCGTCTTAGTGGCTTTATTGCCTTTCTTGGGGGTGAAATGATTTAAGAAAATATATATTGTGGCTTATTCAAAAGCTAGAGATGTTCATAATAGCTAGGAAAATGGCAAAATTTATAAGGCATTTTTTTTAAAAGCTAAAAAAAAACAAAAACCAAACAACCGGTTTCGTCACAGGACTTATCAAGTTTATTTTTCTGGGAATAAAAAATTATAAAAGCGTGTAAATTAAATTAAAGAATGGAATAGAATGGGGTGGGGGGAATGAAATATGATGTTCATTCCAACAGGTGTAGCCATTACATATAGTTTGAAATAATAAGAAATCTATGTGTATATATAGATTTGGCAGATTGGGTTCGTAAACCAAGGAATGTAGCTCGTCTATGTGAAGGATAACATGTATGTAAGCGCCTGTTGCCTTTCGACTATAACCACTCTTTGGAAAGACTCCAGGAGACAAATCCGGAGGTAGTTTGTGGCTGTATTTATAACTCTCCCGTAACAGCGCTAGGGACCACGTGTATCGGCATTTGCGTTTCCATCGGGCGATTTCAGCGACGTGGAGAGGAGAGACCTGCTATATGGGTAAGTGTCAGTCGCTATATCTACCTGTGTAGGCTTTGTGCACCGGACAGACGAGAAGCAGATGCCTTGACGCCGTGCCCGAAACGTCATCTAGATCACCTCTCCATAGTCTCCCGAGACTGATAAAAAAAAAAATTAAGATTGATTTTCAACTTTTACGTCATCTTGAGAGTTTTGTTTTTTTAAACACATTCCAGCAATCCTATTTAGTTAATTTAATTTTAATCAAATATAAAAAAAAAAAATGTTTCTCGGAATCATTTTTTGTCTACACTTTCTTTGCTAGATAAAAACAGATTTTGCTATAATTAGATACATTTCAATTAATTAACTCCATCTGATGAGCAATCTCAGCGAAGACATAAAATACGAAAATGTCTACATAATGTAAACATGTTTCTAGTTGGGTCTTTATCAGAAAATCATCCCCTGCTTTCTTTCATTCAATGCCTTTATCTCTTATTTCTCTTCAATCCATTTCTTATCTCCTCCTACTGCTAAAACTTCATATTTCTCCTTTTTGCTACCCGCTACCATTTCTATGCCCTTCCCTCTCATTGTTTTATTGCTTCCCCACACCTATTCTGGCCTTCCATTACGTTCCTCCACCTGCTTCGTCTTTTCTACTTTCACTTTCATTTTCTTCATTCTACCTTCCCTTTCGGGTTGACTGACAGAAATCCGGGGCGGGGGGGGGGGGTGAGAGGTGGTAGCGGGTAGGGACTTTATATAACCCCCTTTTGTACATCATCTTCCTTTTATCATTCGATGCTTCTCTTTTATGGGAGTTGCCTTTACATAGCTGCGCTTGCAAACAATTCTCTCAGGGGAAGGTTTTTTTCCATTTTGAAAGGGACCGAATCCATTATTAGTTTGATTTTTATTCATGCTTTCTTTTGTATGTTCTTTTTTCTTCTTTCCTTTCTTTCTTTCTTTTCTCTTCTTTCCTTTCTTTCTTTCTTTTTTTCTTTCTTTCTTTCTTTTACGCCGTCCTTTCTTTCTTTAATGCCGCTCTTTCTTTACTTCACTCTTTAATTCATGGATTCTTTTTTTTCTTTCTTTCTCGCCGTTCTTTCTTTTTTGATGCCATTCTTTATCTTTTAATTTCCTGCTTTCTTTCTTACTTTCTTTCTTTCTTTCCTTCTTTCTTTAAGGCCGCTCTTTCTTTGTTTCTCAATTTATTTCATGCATTCTTCCTTTTTTCTTTCTCGCCGTTCTTTCTTTTTTCTTTCTTTCATTCTTTCTTTCTTTCTTTCTTTCTTTCTTTAATGCCGCCCTTTCTTTATTTCTCTCTTTATTTAATGCATTCTTTCTTTTTTCTTTCTTTCTCGCCGTTCTTTCTTTCTTTCTTTAAGGCTGCTCTTTCTTTGTTTCTCTTTTTATTTAATGTATTCTTTCTTTTTCTTTCTTTCTCGCCGTTCTTTCTTTTTCTTTCTTTCTTTCTTTTTCTTTCTTTCTTTCTTTTTCTTTCTCTCTTTCTTTCTTTCTTTCTTTAATGTCACTCTTTCTTCGTTTTTTTATTTCATGCATTCTTTCTTTTTTCTTTCTTTCTCGTCGCTCTTTCTTTCTTTCTTTCTTTCTTTCTTTAATGCCGCTCTTTCTTTGTTTCACTCTTTATTTCACTCATTCTTTTTTTCTTTCTTTCTAGCCGTTCTTTCTTTTTTATGCCATTCTTTATCTTTTAATTTCCTGCATTCATTCATTCTTTCTTTCTTTCTTTCTTTCTTTCTTTTTCTTTCTTTCTTTTTTCTTTCTTTCTTTCTTTTTCTTTCTTTCTTTTTTCTTTCTTTCTTTAAGGCTGCTCTTTTTTTGTTTCTCTATTTATTTCAGGCATTCTTTCTTTTTTCTTTCTTTCTCGCCGCTCTTTCTTTCTTTCTTTCTTTCTTTCTTTCTTTCTTTGATGCCAGGCTTTCTCTTTTAATTTCATGTATTCTTTGTTTCTTTTGTTCATTCTTTCTTTCACGCTGTTCTTTCTATCTTTCTTTCCTCCTTCCTATCTTTATTTCATGCATTCTTTCTTTCTTTCTTCTTCTGTCTTTCTTTCTTTCATTATTTCTTTTTCTTCTGATCTACTCCTTCTTATTTCTTTATTCTTTTTCTTTCTCTTTCTCCTCCTCCTTCTCCGCTTGTTTTTTTATTTTTCTTCTTTCTTTCTTTCTTTCTTTTTTTCTTTCTTCTGATCTTCCGATTCTTTCTGTCTTTCTTTCTTTTTATTTTTCTTCTTTCTTTCTGTTCCTTCTGATCATTCTTTTTTTCTTATTCTTTCTTTCTTTTTTTCCTTTCTCTTACGATCTTCTTTCTTTTTTCTTTCTTTCTTTCTTTCTTTCTTTCTTTCTTTCTTTCTTTCTTTCTTTTCCTCCTGATCATCTTTTCTTCTGATTGTCTCTTTCTTATTCTTTCTTTCTTTTTCCTCTGAACATCATCTTTCTTTCCTTTTTTTCATCTTCTTCACACATTTAATTCTTACAATCTTTTCAACACACTTCCTCTCCTCTCTTTTTTATTCTCCTTCCTCTCCCTTCTCCCTCTTTCCTATCTATTTATTCTCCCAACATTCTTTCAGTTTCCCTTTTTCTATTCTTCACTCATTGCTCTCTCTCTCTCTCTCTCGTATCTACCCCCCTTCTTTATTAGCCATTTAAATATCTCCTTTCCCACACACTTCACTCTCCGAGCAAAACGTGGAATACATTTGCCTCAGACGATTTTAGGATCACGTGACAATGTCGGAGCTTGATTATGGTGGCAATGGCAGACATGGCGACGAGAGATAATTTGATTCTTCAGAAAACATTTTTCTCTATACTTTTTGACCACAGCCACCCACCCAACTTAGTTTGAGTTGTCCAGAAGACAATATGATTTCTGATGAGGAGGATGTTAGTGCAGATTTTCTCACTTTTATTTCCCCAGTCCCAAAGCCTCCTTCCCTCCCTCCGAGCAGCTGGATGTCGTAAAACTAGCTGATATCGCTATGCAAACTTATCTACAGTTTTAAACCTTTTTCAACATCGAATGGGCAGGTGTTGTAATGTTTAGCCAGTCGGAACGAGTACTTAGCTAGACGTGTTCGGATTCTGGTCGAGCACTTTACACTCTTGAGAAAGTCTGAACCCTAACTATGGGTTAAATAGCAGGACACATTGGCTTCTCTAGCTGTTGTTGTCAACTAGTGTAGGAAGCGAAAACGCTTGAATTCAAAACAGTAATCTGAATCTAAACAAAGATGGTTCTAGATGGCATGTAGATACTATATCTGTAAAAGACTGTCGTGATAAACCAGCGATTCTTAATCGGAGGCCACATGGCCACATGAGGGCCCTGGTGAATTCTACGGGGGCACAGAAAAAGTTTGAGATTTGGAGACGTCACAAGTTCAATGAAATGAGTTACAGTTCTACAAACCTGTTCCTCTTTATATTTTTGTTTGTGACGAAGTAAATGGTTAAAGAAATAACAAAACAAGTTTTGCAGATATATCATATATTAAACAGTAAGTACAACAGAAGAGTATTGCACGACTAGTGAGTGGGTGTCGGTTGACCAGCGTTCAATCTATTCCACTATTAATATTTAGTAGCCCCCCCCCCCACCACCACCACGAGGGTAGATGTGGCACAAGGCCGAGTTTAACGTGGGTCATCCCAGCCCGTAGGCTCGACCAAAAAAAAAAAAATCCCCGTGGAACCCGCATAAACGGGTTCGGGTCTTTCTACCTCCCCGGACGAGACTTTGCCCTTCGGCGCAGCCTCGTCCTCCGGGTTTCTCTCTGCCCAAAGGCAGAGAGTTGGACAGCGGTTGCGAAAAGTCACAGCCTCGGTAGAACAATCTATTAGACTGTAAATATTTAACAATACGAGGGATGTATGTGGCACAAGGCTGAGTTTACCGTGGATTCTCCGAGCCCGTAGGCTCGGCCAAAAATATTCCCGTACTATTCCCGTACTGTCTACTTCCCCGGACGAACCTCTGCCCTTCGGCACAGCCGTGTCTGGGTTCCTCTCTGCCCAAAGGCAGAGAGGTCAACAGTAGCTGCGAAAAGTCACAATCTCGGTTGAACAATCTATTAGACTGTTAATATTTAACCCCCCCCCAACGAGGGTGTATGTGGCACAAGGCCGGTTTATTGTGGATACTTCGAGCCCGTAGGCTCGGCCAAAAATATTCCCTTTGAAGCCCCGCCTAAACAGGTTCAGGGACTGTCTACCTCCCCGGACGAAACTTTGCCCCGCGGCAAAGCTTCGTCCGAGCTCCTCTCCGCTCGAGGCAGAGAGTTCGATAGTAACGAACAATCTCTTTCGACTGTTCTCCCAAGGCCTTCTCTCCTAGTAATCTTATAGTAGGCGGAAGAGTCTAACATAGACTCTTTAGAAGGAGGACACCACAACAATTGTCTAATAAACTTATGTAATTGAAATATATTTCTGAGTTTTATTTACAAAATTACTTATATTTACTCGAAATAACCACTTTTAATTTTGCCTTTTATCCGCGGTGCGAAATGAATCCCTTTCCCTTTTTAAAAATTAAATAAAATAATTATTTTTCTCATATAGATATCCCCAATCAACTGAACAGATCCACCATCATCCGGTAGTCAGATTAAAAACAAACCTTTCAACTATTTTTGCCAAAATAAAAGATTATTTTATTTAACTGATTTGGGTTTTAAAACAAGCAATTTTGAAGTTTATATGGAGAAATATCAGTGTTTACTTGTTCCAGAATTTGTACAATGAGCTTTTGTTAAAGTAAACGGTTAAGGTGTGTGTGTGTGTGGGGGGTCATTAAAAACCGTCAATCAAAAGGGGGCCATGAACAGTAAAAGGTTGAAACCCTCTGTACTAGACAATTTTTCTCAACGGAATCATTATAAGTCTACCTTTCGTCCGTGCATTGAATATTGTTGCTATATTTGGTTTGATGCTTCTGCTATGTATTTTGGCATTCTTTAGGAAATCTGAAGAAGAACCTGCAGTGTTACTCGTGCTCGTCTGGCATCTCGGCTCTCAGCCATTTCCCCTTCTGCGGTAACGTAGCCTCCCTGTGCCTCTTCTAGAAATATTTACATAACAATTGTTCTGATGAACTTTCCTCTTTGCTACCTGGACTTTACGAATTTAAGCTAAGTACTAGATTGGCAGCTAGGTCTCAGCATTTTACTGTTGAAAATTCAAATGAATTTTCAATAGGTTAAATGCAGCGTAAATCATCATCTTCTATCTTCTTGAACCCTGTTTTTGTCACTTCTCAGAAGAAACATTTTCTCAATTTCTTTTATTCTTAGTAGCACTTTACACCTTATTTGGCACTTCCTTGAGATCAATGAATGAAATCAAAAGATTTAATTTGTGAATAGCATTTCAGAGTCTGTCTATATCTCTGAGATGAGGTATTATGATTACTTGCATTATTTACATTATTCGGACTGTTATCGTCATCTTCATTGCCATATTCACAACGTTTCGGCCGTTGTACGCTCCGGCCTTTATGTCTATGTCTCTCTATATATCTGTCTATATCTCTGAGATGAGGTATTAGGATTACTTGCATTATTTACATTATTCTGACTGTTATCCTCATCTTCATTGCCATATTCACAACGTTTCGGCTGTTGTACGCCCCGGCCTTCTTCAGGTGATTGGAATTTCGAACCGAACTCTCCACTTTTATCCTCCGTCTTCATCCCCATCACCCAGTGGATAAAAACAGCTGTCATGGAAATATTTGTAGAAGAAGTGACTGAACTCGGGATAACAAATCAGAATCGATTCCACAGCAAGATCCCTAATAATTATTTAATAACGTTAATCAGGAACAAGGACACCCTGTGAGGATCGAAGTCAATACATTAGGTTCAGTTATGCCTGTATTCCAGTAGAGCAAAACTGTATGCCTTCTTGGCCTCACGTTTTCCACTGACATGAAGTTGAGCGACTATATTGATTCAACTGGTATGTCTGATTGCAAGGGAGGTTGATTCACTGTGACGTGCCAAAAGATTTTTCTCGACAGAATCCATCTGGTAAATTTATAATTATTATTATAATTTATATTTCTACCATTCGATTTACTGTTGCCATATCTGTGCGTCTCGAGATTCTTGACAAAATCCACTGATGGGTCTGCAATAAAATCGTTTCTGAGCAGGCATCTCGTCTCCAGTCACTTTCTCACCAACGTGGTGTGGCTTTCCTCTGTCTGTTCTACAAATATTTTCATGGCAATTGCTCGGACGAACTTTTTCCTTGATGCCCCAACTACATGAATTTAAGCGTGCTACTAGACTGGCAACCGGGTTTCACCGTTTTCCTGTTGAACTAGCTAGATGCAGCCATCAACTCTAACAGTTTATTTTATAGCACTTCCCGCCTGTGAAACTCCCTTCCGATTTCTTGCTTCCCTGGTAACTACAATCTTCAAAAATTTAAATGCAACGTCAATCGTCACCTCTGTCTTGAAGCCTGTGCCTTCTTTGCCCTTTCTCAATCCTCCCCATTCTCAGTCAACTCATTTTCTTTCAATTTCAGTTTCAACCCCTGTAAACCTCTGCGTTCTAGTGACATTGTCACTGTCACTAGAACGCAAGGGTTTACAGGGATTGAAAATGAAAGTTGTATCAGTTGTAGCAACAGTATCCGTCCCTGAAGGTCAAATACGAGAAGCATTTTTCTTTTTTAATACAAGCACACGTATTTGAAACAGTAACTTTCTGAGTAGGACTCGAGCGTTTTCTCATCGGATTAATTTAACCTATACAACGAGGCAATCCTAAGTGAACTAGAAGTTCTACCGGGATTTATTATTTATCGGGGGCAATTCGCCTTCATATGAACAGAAAATGAATTGAGCAAGTAGTAAAAAATAAAAGGAGGTGTAAGACAAGGTTGTATCTTCTCATTGGATTTATTTAACCTTTCCAGCGAGGTGATTCTAAGAGAACTAGAAAAATTATTATTCACTGGAAACAAACCGGTTGCATACAATTAGAAAATCAATTGAGTAAATAGACAAAATAGAAAGACAATGAGATGTCTTCTCGCTGGATTCATTCAACTAAAACACTGATTCGGCGTCAGTAAAATAATTGGACTATTCGTCACAGCCGTTTTAGGCGTCAGACTGTTTCGACGTCACTGTCTTTGACCGGGTGCACCCCCCCCCCCAAAAAAAAAGGATTGAAAAGACCCAACTTTCAATATGACTTTTTATTCATTTAGGGAATTAAGGATCCTATTAAAACACTCATGGAATAATGTAAATTAAAAACTTAAATTACAAATATTGTATTAAAAAAATGAAACATTCGTTTACCACAACGTTTGGTGGCGGGAAAGTTTCAGCACTTCTCTTCTTAACATTTGTTTTCATCTTTTCAACTTCTTTTTTTTTCAGCAGCAGCAGCAGCAGCAGATGCATCATGGGTGTTTTCATTTAACTGGCGAATCACTTTTCCAGCCTTCATATGTAATCTCACTTTATATCAATCTTTCTGTTCACATCGCCAAAACTTTAATCCGGGATCTCTCTTGCTCGTTACGTCAAAAAAAGAAAAAAAAGGTATCCATCGTGGATTACTTTGTTTCTTCTACATTTTGATAAAATATTTGCTTCCATTTTGGAATAAAAGGGACTTGACGACTGAAAAATATGAAAATGCACTGAAAATATAATATAAAAATACCTCCAACTACTCCTTTTCTTAAATATAAAAATGCCCCAACTACTCTTTTTTTTAAATATAAAAATGCCCCAACTACTGTTTTTCTTAAATATAAAAATACCTCCAACTACTCCTTTTCTTAAATATAAAAATGCCTCCAACTACTCCTTTTCTTAAATATAAAAATGCCTCCAACTACTTTTATTAAATATAAAAATACCTCCAACTACTCCTTTTCTTATATATGAAAATGCCTCCAACTACTCATTTTCTTAAATATAGAAATACCTCCAACTACTCCTTTTCTTAAATTGAACTATTCTAGCAAATTTGAGTATAACGACGAAGTACTAATTTGACTACTAAACGAGAGAGAGAGAGAGAGAGAGAGAGAGAGAGAGAGAGAGAGAGAGAGAGAGAGAGAGAGCGAGAGAGCAAATTTGTCTATAACGACGAAGTAGTAATCTGGCGCCTAATCGTCCCTCTGCCGAAAAATTCCTACGCCGAATCGGCTACGTTGAATCAGCAACGCCAAATGGGCTAAGCCGAAACGTCCCATTCCCCTTGAAGTTGACCAAAGTAAAAGGGAGCGAATCTTGCTCAGAATCACGTTACGTGACAGAAATAGCAACAATTGGATTTGTCAGCTGATTAGAATGAAAGTCATAATCGAGACCGTCAAAAAGGCTAAAGATAGACGGGCCGGCCCCGACTCTCGTCTCAGAGACAGCAGGTGGGCAATTAGAGTGACAGGGTGATGTACGGGCTATTAGGATGGTGTAATCTGCAAAGTCAAGCTGGCAGAGGGGTTCCCTATCTATGTTGATACCTTTACTTTTTACTTACTTTTACTTCTTTATGTGCCGTGACCCCGTGGCTCTCCACAGCTTCCTTGTAGATCTAAATTTTTGTCTTTCTGTTATTTTACCGTAACCCTGTTCCGCCATCCATAGAGTCAATCTGCCTAAGTATTTTATTCCTTGTTTTCCTCTGTCTCTCTTGCCTTTAATCTGTCTTGTGAGTATCAGATTTTCCAAACCCTCTTTCCTCATTATGTGGCCGTAATATCTCAACTGTCTCTTCCTGATGTTTAGTATGAATTTCCTTTTTTTCCATTATCTCTAAAAACTTTGTCGTTGTTCAAATGTTCGGATCATGGTATATTCAGCAACCTTCTTTAGAGACACATTTCTGTTGCTTCAGGCCTCTTCTTCATCATTGAGGAGACTGTCCAGCACACACTGTCATCCAGGAGGACAAATATCACGTAACGGTTTAGTACTCTTCTCATTGTTCCTAGCAAAGTTTTTCTATTTCTTAATAACCTGCTTAGCTTTTGGAAGGCATCTTCGGCTATTCCGATACGCCTTCAGATTTCAGTGTCACAATTTCAATCTTCTGTTTAAAATTCTTCCAAGATATTTAAATTTCCACTTGTTTGATTTTGGCATCTCCAATTTGCAATTCGCATTTCGAGCCCATCCTTTTGCTGACAACCATGCATTCCATCTTCATGCAGTTGATGTTTAATCCTTTCTTTTCGCTTTCGTTCAGGAGTTTTGGTAGCTTTCATTCTATGCCAACTGTCAATACTATGACATCGGCAAATCTTAATATTGTGGCCATCAATAATGAATCTTGGTAGGACTTCTAATTCTTTCAGAATTGCATCACCGTATTAAGTCCGGTGAGAAGACACATCCTTGTCTTACGTCCCTTTCTGATTTCGTATATCTGCTGAATTGATTTGATTATTTGAGAACATAATCTTAACAACATCAGATGCACGGAAGACACTGTGTTGATAGCAAACTAAGAAGGAAGCCTTAAAGAACTTTTAGGCCGTAAGTCCGGTGAGAAGACACATCCTTGTCGTACGTCCCTTTCTGATTTCGTATATCTGCTGAACTGATTTGATTATTTGCGAACATAATCTTAACAACATCAGATGCACGGAAGACACTGTGTTGATAGCAAACTTAGAAGGAAGCCTTAAAGAACTTTTAGGTCGTAAGTCCGGTGAGAAGACACATCCTTGTCTTACGCCCCTTTCTGTTTTCGTATATCTGCTGAACTGATTTGATTATTTGCGAACATAATCTTAACAACATCAGATGCACGGAAGACTGTGTAGCCTCAAATATCTTTTAGGTTTTAATGTAAAGGTTTGATTGATTGATTGCCTTTCTCCAATTTGTCATTTTTATGTTGGGCTCCTCCTTTTGCTAACAACCATACATTCCTCCAGTTCATGTTTCGTCCTTTCTTCCCGCTTTCCTTCACCACCTTCTGAAGGAGCTTTTCTGGTTTTCTTTCCGTGTCTGCTATCAACACTGTATCATCTGCATATCTTATGTTATAAAGAGTGTACCGCCAGTAAAGAATGGCGATAGTATTTCTAATTCTCCCACAATCGCTCTGCTGTGCAGGTTGAATAAGTCCGGCGAGAAGACACATCATTGTCTTACACCTCTTTCTATTTTTGTATATCTGCCGAATTCATTTTCTATACAGGCGGTTTGCTACCAGTATAGCTTCTTGATTATTCTAATATCCTTCCCAAGTATACCAAGGTTGCTGAACAATACCAGCTGATCGTTGTGGCATACTTTATCGAACGTCTTTGCCTGGTCTATGAAACACAGACACACGTCTTTCTGCTGGTTCATATATTCTTAGCTGCCAATGTCTGTAACACAGGTTCAGATTAATTGTAGAGAATTTGTTTTCTAAACTAAAGAATTTTGTAATAGCCCGAAATACATTTTGATGCAATCTTCCTTTGAAATCAGCAAGCATAAATCACAATCCCCACGCCATCTTCCTAATCTCTAATCTAGCTAATCTCTAATCACGGATCAGTCATGC
>OZ038517.1:7602714-7615214 GCA_964036315.1 Acanthosepion esculentum | reverse complement strand
TCTATCACTGTCTGTTCACATCTATCTATCTATCTATCTATCTATCACTGTCTGTTCACATCTATCTATCTATCTATCTATCTATCTATCTATCTATCTATCTATCTATCTATCACAGTCTCTTCATTTCTAAGTATCTAATTCAAACCGGTCTTTATCTATCACTGTCTCTATCTATCCATCTATCTATCTATCTATCTATCTATCTATCTATCTATCTATCTATCTATCTATCTATCTATCTATCTCTCTATCACTGTTCACATCTATCTATCTATCTATCTATCTATCTATCTATCTATCTATCTATCTATCTATCTATCTATCTATCTATCTATCACTGTCTGTTCACATCTATCTATCTATCTATCTATCTATCTATCTATCACTGTCTGTTCACATCTATCTATCTATCTATCTATCTATCTATCTATCTATCTATCTATCTATGTATCTCAGTCCTTTTCCTATCTATCTATCTATCTATCTATCTATCTATCTATCTATCTATCTATCTATGTATCTCAGTCCTTTTCCTATCTATCTATCTATCTATCTATCTATCTATCTATCTATCTATCTATCTATCTATCTATCTCAGTCCTTTTCCTATCTATCTATCTATCTATCTATCTATCTATCTATCTATGTATCTCAGTCCTTTTCCTATCTATCTATCTATCTATCTATCTATCTATGTATCTCAGTCCTTTTCCTATCTATCTATCTATCTATCTATCTATCTATCTATCTATCTATCTATCTATCTATCTATCTATCTATCACTGTCTGTTCACATCTATCTATCTATCTATCTATCTATCTATCTATCTATCACTGTCTGTTCACATCTATCTATCTATCTATCACTGTCTGTTCACATCTATCTATCTATCTATCTATCTATCTATCTATCTATCTATCTATCTATCTATCTATCTATCTATCACTGTCTGTTCATATCTATCACTGTCTGTTCATATCTATCTATCACTGTCTGTTCACATCTATCTATCTATCTATCTATCTATCTATCTATCTATCTATCTATCTATCTATCTATCACTGTATGTTCATATCTATCTATCTATCTATTTATCACTGTCTGTTCACATCTATCTATCTATCTATCTATCTATCTATCTATCACTCTCTGTTCACATCTATCTATCTATCTATCTATCACTCTCTGTTCACATCTATCTATCTATCTATCTATCTATATATCTATCTATCACTGTCTGTTCACATCTATCTATCTATCTATCTATCTATCTATCTATCTATCTATCTATCACTGTCTGTTCACATCTATCTATCTATCTATCTATCTATCTATCTATCTATCTATCTATCTATCACTGTCTGTTCACATCTATCTATCTATCTATCTATCTATCTATCTATCTATCTATCTATATATCTATCTATTACTGTCTGTTCACATCTATCTATCTATCTATGTTCGTTTCTCTGAATTTCGATTGTGAAATAATCGGATTTTGTGCAATGTCGGAATGTTAGAATGTTGGAATGTTGGATTCCTCGGCATTCCAACTGGTATAATCCATAAACCTGTCATAGGGCCACGTCATTCATCACCACACACACGCACACCGGTGCGTGCACACTTTTACTTCCGCCACATCACCGCCTTTTTATTCTGCCAAACGCGCTTGTGCATAACTATGCTTGCACAGCCATTCCTGAAACCACCAGTGGGTATATATATATATATATATATATATATATATATATATATATATATATATATATATATTAAACAGACATACTCACCCTATTATTTCGCAATTTTTACTTTTCCTTGTTATTGAAACTCCGTTCAGTCTTTCTTTCTTTCTTTCTCTCTTTCTTTCTTTTTTTCTTTCTTTCTTTCTTTCTTTCTTTCTTTTACTCCCTGATCCTCTCTCTTCCTCTCTCCCAAAATTGTCTCTCTCATGTATGTTCACCTTCCCCTTTTTGCTCTCCTCATGTCTCATCATTTCTCTCTCCCCCTCTCTCTCTGCTCATACAATATTTTTCTCTCTCAGACTTCATTTTTCTAAATCCCTCTCCCATCTACTACACAAAACTCTCCCTCTCTTTCTCTCTCACACCCAACCACCCAGCAGAATAGGAAGACGTGTTTCATCATCTTTTCACTTTCGTTGAAGGATGCTTAAAAATCAAGATTTTAAATCCAAGGCTTTCTGTAAAATCGTACCGTGACCCCTAGCATTGGTGGCGTATATATATAATTGTCTCAAACGCATCGCTTAGATCAGTTTTTTTAATAGTCAGCTTAATTTAATCATAGATAGAAAATTGTTTAGTCTGGCATAAGGCTATCGTTGTAGGGTACTCAGAGTCGAACACTTTGCACTAATGAACAGGTCTCCGAGTTGACCTATAAAAACACTGCGTTACAGTAGGCGCCCTCCACTTTAGTAAACGCCATCTTACCGAATTTTTTGCTGGCATCTGTTTCTCCGAAAGTAATCACTCTCTTCTGTCATTACGACGCCCATTTTCTATTTCTCTTTTGCATACTCTCTTTCTCTCTTCCAATGCACTCATTCACACTATACACTCTTTCTCTCTCTCTCTCTCTCATGCTCTTTTTCTTGCTCCAACGTTCTCTTTTTCTTTCTTAAGCACTCTTTCTCTTTCCTATATTCTCTTGCTCTCTCTCTCTCTCTCCCATACTCTCGTTTTCTCCCCAATGATTTCTTTCACGCTCCCTTTTTCTATCTCTCTCTCCCATATCCTCTTTCTCTCCCCCTTACTCTATTTCTTCCCCCAATGCACTCATTCTCGCTCCTATACATTCTTTCTTTTCTCTCCGATGCTATCTCTCCCATACTCTGTTTAATTCTCCCATACTCACTTTCTCTCTCTCATACTCTCTTTCTCGATCACATACTCTCTTTCTCTGTTCCAAACTCATTTTCTCTCTCTCATACTCTCTTTCTCGATCTGATACCCTCTTTCTCACTCCCATACTCTCTTTCGCTCTCTCACACATACTCTCTTTCTCTCTTTCCCATACTCTCTTCTCTCTCCGATACTCTCTTTATTGTTCCCATGCTCACTTTCTCGATCACATAGTCTTTCTCTCCCATACTCTCTTTCTCGTATCAATGCTCTCTTTCTCTCTTTCCCATACTCTCTTTCTCTCTCCCATACTCTCTTTATCGTTCCCATGTTCACTTTCTCGATCACATACTCTTTCTCTCTCCCATACTCTTTCGCTCTCTTTCACATACTCTCTTTCTCTCTCTCCCATACTCTCTTTCTCTCTCATACTCTCTTTCTCTCTCCCATACTCTCTTTCTCGTTCCCATGCTCACTTTCTCGATCACATACTTTTTCTCTTTCCCATACTCTGAATCGCTCTCTCTCTCTCTCACATACTCTCTTTCTCTCTCTCATACACTTTTTCTTTCTGCCATACTCTCTTTCTCTCTCTCCCATACTCTCTTTTTCTCTCCCACATTCTATTTTTGTTTCCCATGTTCTCTCTCTACCATGCTCTCTTTCTCACTCTAATACTCAGTTTCTGATTCCTATTCCCACTCTTTCTCTCTCCCATAACCTCTTTCTCTCTCTCCCGTGCTCTCTTTCTATCTCCCATACCCTCTTTCTCTCTCTCCCATACCCTCTTTCTCTCTCTCTCTCTCTCTCCCATACTCTATTTTATTCTCTCTTTCGATCTCCTCCAGAGTTCAACGTATCCTCACCCCGCACTGACAGACATCCCCTCAACCTCCACCAACATTGGCAAGAACGCTTCTCTTCTTTTCGATTTTCAACTCAACTCGACTCTGTATCAATCCCATGTTGCATTGTTACAGGAAATGCAGATTTGATGCCAAGGAATTTTTCCATTTTCCCCGCCAGACATTTGTGACAAGGCATCAAGTAAACCTCCCGCCAAAAAGTCCTCACTTGTTTCATGTTCACTAAAATCGATTCAGCCCATCTTCATCTCTTTCTATCTTCAGTTCCTTCGCTTATTTCCCCTCACCCCCTTGAGACCTCCCCCATTAGTGGGGTACATATAGCAACGCAAAGATGGAACTTACAAGCCACGTTCAAATGCTGGTCGAGCCCCCGTTCGTATTCAGTTGGCACCAATCCCCTTCGGATAATTAGGAATTCTACCCGTAGCCAAAATATTATCGGTAAAATAACAGGGTAGATCGGGCAATCTAGTCTTGGTTGCGAACCAATCACGATCACGATTCCCGTAACCCATTAGTGTCGCAGGGGTATCACACGTACTACAGCCGCAGTAGCAGCGGTGTTTCCTGGGCAAGACGGAGTCCAACGCTTTCCAGGCTGGTTTGAATTCAGAGTTATCCTCCTCCTACACTGGCTACCAACCAAGGCTATAGAACCCAATCTGTCCTGCTATTTACACCTAGCTGAGAGGAGAAGAGATGGATTCATGCCTTTCCCACAGAAATTAGCACGTAAGTGAATGTAATGAACACGACTGAAATTCGAACTCAGCTCTCCAGTTTCTCAATCGCCATCCATTACTGCACCTTGCCTCATGACACAACCAACGGAAAAGCTCTATATTTACCTCGAACGATTATGAGTTAAATAGCAAGGTAGATTGAGCTATCTAGCTTTGGTGGGTAACCAGTCTAGGACAAAAGGCAACTGAGGACCCCCCTCTATATTTACCGAAATAGATTATGAATTAAATAACAGGGTAGATTGGGTTGTCTAGCCTTGGTGGGAAACCAGGCTAGGAGGAGACAATACTGTACCGTTCTGGGTATGACGATAAACTACATCCAACAGCAAGGCCTTTGATCATTTAGTTTTGACCTCTTAATTGCTGGTGTTCCCAAGTCTACTCTGACCCAGTGTGGTAGCACCTGTTAAGATTCCAGCTATGTGCAAGTAATTAACCTTTCAACTGGGGTCAAAACACTATGAAAGTGTAAAGATAGGTTTTGATAACAGCAATACATTTTTGTAAAAATATTACCAGCAATGAATTTTTGAAGAAAAAATATTATTACCAGCAATAAAGTTTTGAAGGAAAAAATATCACCAAGAATACATTTTTGGAAAAAGATATTACTATTAATAAAAATTTTGTCAGCATTAAATAACCCATTGAGGTTGATATGTTTAAAATCAAATCAAAACAGACCAAACCAATACTGTAGAAAAGGCATTAGAATCTGAAATGTTATCGGTCCTGAGCTGGTATCTCGTCTTCAGTCACTTTGCCACTGCCCTAACGTAGTTCCTCTGTGCAGTTTCTATAAATATTTTCATGGCAATTGTTCTGATCAGCTTTCCTCTTTGGTTCCGCGATTTAAGCACCGAACTAGATTGGCAGCTAGATGTCATCGTTTTAATGTTGAAATTGCTAAAGATAACCGTAAGAAATAGTGAGATGTAACTGTAAGTTCTATTCTGATAGTTCCTTCTCTCGCACTTCTTGACTGTGGAATTCTCTTTTCGGACTTCTTGCTTTCCTGTCAACTACAATAATCAAAAATCTTAGACGCAGTATCAATCATCATCATCTATCTCTTTGAACCCAGTTCTTTTATTGTCTATTCTCATCAATAACTTTCCCTTCGGCTCTGAGTAACCCCGTGCGTAATAAAAAGTTCATTCGAGATGATTAAAAAGAAAGAGTCACCTGAAGATCGCTCTTTTATCATTACTGTGAATTAAATAGCAGGATGGGCTGACAGTCTAGCCTTAGTTGGTGTTGGTGCCTTGTTAGGGCCAGGAATAAAAACACAAGAGAGGAATTGATTTAAACAAATATATTAGCAGAAACAGGAATACAAATATATACAAACGAGAGTGCTACAGCAAGAATGTTCGGTCCGACTGTCAGAACTGACTGCTGAAAACTTCCCACTCCAAAAGGCAGTACCTGCTCCTAGTTATAGCTGGGAGAGTCCATATGTGCATGGGTAAATTACTATAACAATCAATCAATCTAAGAGAGGACAAAATCGTGGAAGGTCCCCCTTACATTTTCTAAGATCAATTACTAATTATTTGTTAATATAAGGCCCAAGAGTCACTCAAAGTTGAGGGCTACTGTGTGGTGTTGTATGAGAAAGCAAGAAGTGATGTTTATAAGGTTATACGGGAATGATAACGCGAGACTTAAAGAGGTCAAGATTGGAGTGATTTGGAAAACATCCTTGCGGGAGCCTGTTCCACAAAGTATCAATTCTTGGGAACAAGCTGTCTGGGTGAAACTTCTTAGTATAGGATTATACGGGGAATGGGAATGGTTCACTCTTGTGTGTTAGACATGGTCACCGTAGTCCGAATGTAGAAATCCAACGTAGTAAGTAATTTGTTCAATGAAACAGCACCAATATCTAGTAGCAGCTATTCAGGAATTCTCAAGGTCTTCCATATCAGAGGTTGGCAGTGGATATTCGGAGAGAGTAGGAAAGCGTAGTTCTTCAGGTCTTTCATCTGACTGGTTAGCAGTGGATATTCCGAGAAAACAAAATGGCCGCCTTTATGCACATCGGATTGAATATTCCATGTCTTCTGATTGGTTAACCTTCTATGGGTGGACTATAAAATGAGTCAGCTCATTTTGGTTTGCTCACTAGTACACAGGTATCCAAAAAAACTAACATTATGTACATGGCAGGGCTGGTCAGGTTGTAAAGTTCAGGGCTGGTGGGTCTAAGGAATGGAGGTCGTGAGATCATTCACCATGGCAATGGCGTTAGAGTCACGAAGGACTTGCACGTCTCGTCTGTGGGAAAGGGGTTGCAGGGTGGAAAGTAATTAATCACCCACAAGGCTGCATAGACATGAAAGTGAGGACTGGGCAGCTCCAACCTAGATATGGCAGCAGTACTTCATTTTCGGCCCAATCTGGCTCTTGTAAAGGAAGATCATTGCAGAAATCTGGTGCTTCGTGGAGCGGTACAGGGAACTGACCCCCCTTTTCCCAGCATCTTTAGCAGTGGATCTGAGATTTGAGGTTCCCCTTACGATCTGGGGGTGAGCTGAAAACCCAATAGGCGTTCACTGCGCTAATCGAAACATCGGGGTCAGCTAGGTGATGCTAGAACGATAAATAATTTGGTTTTTGAGGAATTGATTGTGGCCGGCCAGTTGTCCCACTATTGTGTTATTAGAGATTTGGTCTCTTTTCTTTTTTTTTTATAACAAATTCTCATCAATTTCTCTTTTTATGAATTTTCGGCCGTACATTTCCAGAAAAGTCAGCCGCTGAACATCCAGCCCAACAACCCCAGCTACAGTCAACAGATTTGATGGAATAGGAAAGGTCGGCCAGGTTTACGACCAGTACGCATTCATAGGAGATGAGTTATATAACCCTTAACCCCCATCAAAACAACATTCTATCTTATGTTGCCATATCGACGTCTTCCTCTCAATAATATAATAGCCCAGTGATTTACAATTGGCGTGCTATGAGTGTATTGTATGTAGGTCACAAAAATATTTAAAAAGTTATTAAATAAATTTCAAAGCATAATAAGTGGACATATCAAAATTAAAACTCCCTTTTTAATTGATTCAAGTGTGCTGGGGATGTTTAACTGTAAGGTTCAAGTGTGCTGGGGATGTTTAACTGTAAGGTTCAAGTGTGCTGGGGATGTTTAACTGTAAGGTTCAAGTGTGCTGGGGATGTTTAACTGTAAGGTTCAAGTGTGCTGGGGATGTTTAACTGCAAGGTTCAAGTGTGCTGGGGATGTTTAACTGCAAGGTTCAAGTGTGCTGGGGATGTTTAACTGTAAGGTTCAAGTGTGCTGGGGATGTTTAACTGTAAGGTTTAAGTGTGCTGGGGATGTTTAACTGCAAGGTTCAAGTGTGCTGGGGATGTTTAACTGTAAGGTTCAAGTGTGCTGGGGATGTTCAACTGTAAGGTTCAAGTGTGCTGGGGATGTTTAACTGTAAGGTTCAAGTGTGCTGGGAATGTTTAACTGTAAGGTTCAAGTGTGCTGGGAATGTTTAACTGTAAGGTTCAAGTGTGCTGGGGATGTTTAACTTTAAGGTTCAAGTGTGCTGGGGATGTTTAAATATAAGGTTCAAGAGTGCTGGGAATGTTTAAATATGAGGTTGAAGTGTACTGGGGATGTTTACCAATAAGGTTCAAGTGTGCTGCGAATGTTTAACTATGAGGTTCAAGTGTGCTGCGAATGTTTAACTATGAGGTTCAAGTGTGCTCGGAATGTTTAAATATGAGGTTGAAGTGTACTGGGGATGTTTATACAACAAGGTTTAAGTGTGCTGGGAATGTTTAACTGTAAGGTTCAAGTGTGTCGGCAATGTTTAACTATAAGTTTCAAGTGTGCTAGCAATGTTTAACTGTAAGGTTCAAGTGTGCTAGGAATGTTTAACTGTAAGGTTCAAGTGTGCTGGGAATGTTTAAATATAAGGTTAAAGTTTGCTGGGAATTTTTAACTGTAAGGTTCAAGTGTGCTGGGAATGTTTAACTGTAAGGTTCAAGTGTGCTGGGAATGTTTAAATATAAGGTTCAAGAGTGCTGGGAATGTTTAAACATATGTTTCAAGTGTGCTGGGAATGTTTAACTATGAGGTTCAAATGTGCTCGGAATGTTTAAATATGAGTTTGAAGTGTGCTGGGGATGTTTATACAACAAGGTTCAAGTGAGCTGGGAATGTTTAACTGTAAGGTTCAAATTTGCTGGCAATGTTTAACTATATCTTTCAAGTGGGATGCCAATGTTTAAATATATGTTTCAAGTGAGCTGGCAATGTTTAAATATACGGTTCAAGTTTGCTGTGAATGTTTAACTGTAAGTTTCAAGTGTGCTTGCAATGTTTAACTCTAAGGTTCAAGTTTGCTGTGAATGTTTAACTGTAAGTTTCAAGTGTGCTGGGAATGTTTAAATATAAGGTTCAAGTCTGCTGTGAATGTTTAACTGTAAGGTTCAAGTGTTCTGGGAATGTTTAACTGTATTGTTCAAGTGTGCTGGGAATGTTTAACTGTAAGGTTCAGGTTTGGTGGCAATGTTTAACTATGTGGTTCAAGTGTGCTGGGGATGTTTAACTATGAGGTTCAAGTGTGCTCGGAATGTTTAAATATGAGGTTGAAGTGTACTGGAGATGTTTATACAACAAGGTTTAAGTGTGCTGGGAATGTTTAACTGTAAGGTTCAAGTGTGCTGGCAATGTTTAACTGTAAGGTTCAAGTGTGCTGGGAATGTTTAATTATGAGGTTCAAGTGTGCTGGGAATGTTTAAATATAAGGTTAAAGTTTGCTGGGAATTTTTAACTGTAAGGTTCAAGTGTGCTGGGAATGTTTAACTGTAATGTTCATGTGTGCTGGGAATGTTTAACTGTAAGGTTCAAGTGTGCTGGGAATGTTTAACTGTAATGTTCAAGTTTGCTGGGAATGTTTAACTACGAGGTTCAAGCGTGCTGGGAATGTTTAACTATGAGGTTCAAGTGTGCTGGGAATGTTTAACTATGAGGTTCATGTGTGCTGGGAATGTTTAAATATAAGCTTAAAGTTTGCTGGGAATTTTTAACTGTAAGGTTCAAGTGTGCTGGGAATGTTTAACTATGAGGTTCAAGTGTTCTGGCAATGTTTATATATGAGTTTGAGGTGTGCTGGGGATGTTTACCAATAAAGTTCAAGTGTGCTGGGAATGTTTAACTATGAGGTTCAAGTGTGCTGGGAATGTTTAAATATAAGGTTAAAGTGGGCTGGGAATGTTTAACTGTAAGGTTCAAGTGTGCTGGGAATGTTTAACTGTAATGTTCAAGTTTGCTGGGAATGTTTAACTATGAGGTTCAAGTGTGCTGGGAATGTTTAACTATGAGGTTCAAGTGTGCTCGGAATGTTTAAATATGAGGTTGAAGTGTACTGGGGATGTTTATACAACAAGGTTTAAGTGTGCTGCGAATGTTTAACTGTAAGGTTCAAGTGTGCTGGCAATGTTTAACTGTAAGGTTCAAGTGTGCTGGCAATGTTTAACTATGAGGTTCAAGTGTGCTGGCAATGTTTATATATGAGTTTGAGGTGTGCTGGGGATGTTTACCAATAAGGTTCAAGTGTGCTGGGGATGTTCTAAAATAGCTTCAACTCTGCCGCGGAAGTTTAAATACATGTTCAAGTGTGGCACGGTTTGCTTTGGTTTGTTTTGTTTTACGGCATATCAACTTCAATGGGTTATTTAATGCCGACAAAATTTTTATTGCTGGTAATATTTATTTTCAAAAATATATTCTTGGTAATGTTTTTTTCCAAAAATGTATTGCAGCTAAAAATTTTTCAAAAAAACTATTGCTGGTATTAATGCCTATTTTTAATAATTTCATTGTGTTTTGTGCACTTTTTAGGAGGTTAACTATTTGCCCATAGCTGGGACCCTGACAGGTGCTACCACTCCGGGTCAGGGTGGACCTGGGAACACCAGCAATTAAGAGGTGGTAACAAGCTTCTCAAAACCAAATGATCAAAGGTCTTGTTGGATGTAGTTTATCGTTTTATCGAGGACGCGGATGTAGTTTATCGTCATAGACAGGATGGAAGTGTGTCTCAGAAGTTTAACTAAAGTTTCAAGTGTGCCGCAGAAGTTTAAAACAATTACACAAGTGTCCCGCGAGGCACGGTGGGGTAATTGATGGCGGCTCGGATTGAAGGAGCGGAGAGCCGAGTTCGAATTCCAGTCGCATCCATTACATTCACTTACGTGCTAATACCCTTGGGAAAGGCATGAATCTTTTTCTTCTCTCCCTACCCCATAAGTATGTAGTAGGACAGACTGGGATGACAACTGGTCTAACGCAGATAGAAATGGCAACCTACTGCTGGAAAAAAATCTACCTCGTCAGTCATGTATCGAAAGATACATGATCGCCTAAGCGTGTATCACACATGGCACATAACTTCACCGACTGAAATATGACTACGACTCAAATCTATTTTTGTCTATTTCCTTATTCAATTTAATCCCTCTTCCATCTATAATGGGATATGGCTCTCCACAGCCTCCTCTTCTTTGATTATCTGGACTTATACTTGGAGTAATGGATAGAGGAAGTGGCACGGATTGAGGAATCGGAGAGCTGGGTTTGAATTCCAGTCAAGAAATGTCAACCTACTGCGGGAAAAAAAGTCTGCTTCGTCAGTCATGTATCGAAAGATACATGATCGCCTAAGCGTGTATCACACATGGCACATAACTGACTGACTGAAATATGACTACGACTCAAATCTATTTTTGTCTATTTTCTTATTCAATTTAATCCCTCTTCCATCTATAATGGGATATGGCTCTCCACAGCCTCCTCTTCTTTGATTATCTGGCTTTATACTTGGAGTAATGGATAGAGGAAGTGGCACGGATTGAGGAATCTGAGAGCCGAGTTTGAATTCCAGTCAAAAAATGTCAACCTACTGCGGGAAAAAAATCTGCCTCGTCAGTCATGTATCGAAAGATACATGATCGCCTAAGCGTGTATTACTCATGGTACATAACTGACTGACTGAAATATGACTACGACTCAAATCTATTTTTGTCTATTTTCTTATTCAATTTAATCCCTCTTCCATATATAATGGCTTATGGCTCTCCACAGCCTCCTCTTCTTTGATTATCTGGCTTTATACTTGGAGTAATGGATAGAGGAAGTGGCACGGATTGAGGAATCTGAGAGCCGAGTTTGAATTCCAGTCAAAAAATGTCAACCTACTGCGGGAAAAAATCTGCCTCGTCAGTCATGTATCGAAAGATACATGATCGCCTAAGCGTGTATTACACATGGTACATAACTGACTGACTGAAATATGACTACGACTCAAATCTATTTTTGTCTATTTTCTTATTCAATTTAATCCCTCTTCCATATATAATGGCTTATGGCTCTCCACAGCCTCCTCTTCTTTGATTATCTGGCTTTATACTTGGAGTAATGGATAGAGGAAGTGGCACGGATTGAGGAATCTGAGAGCCGAGTTTGAATTCCAGTCAAAAAATGTCAACCTACTGCGGGAAAAAAATCTGCCTCGTCAGTCATGTATCGAAACCAAACCAAAGTGCCATATCTTTTTATCTGTCTTGCCCTTTCCCTAACCATTTTTCCTTTTCCTTACACCTCTTTCTATTTCCATGACTATCCTCTTCTTCAATTTCTTTGCCAACACGCATGCGCTTTGTTCGTTTTCTCTTTCTAATCTCTCGCCCTTCGTTTCTTTTCTTTTCTTTTCCCTCTCTATTTACTTCGATGTTTTTTCTTTTTCTCTCTCGCTTTAAATAGTAATTCGCCTTTTTTCATCTCGCCCTTACATTTAACAGTCTTTCGCTAGGTTCGTTTTTGTCTTCCATTCAACCTGCCTCAAAAACGTTTTCTTTCTCATAACGAAAGTTTCATTCCCTCTTATCTATGTTTTCTCCCATTTGTCTAAACCAGCGTTTCTCAACCTTTTTACCCGTTGCGTAACCCTTAAAATAAAATACATGTCTCAAGGAACCCCTGCACAAA
>OZ038517.1:7527714-7597714 GCA_964036315.1 Acanthosepion esculentum | reverse complement strand
TTCTTGCTGTGAAGGTATGCCTCGACGGGAACAGGGAATGTACGAGGGTCATTCAATAAATAAAGTAAATTTTTCGGTATAAGGACTTCTAATACAGATAGAAGTTTACTTTTTTAAAATTTTTCAACGTAGTCTCCCAGCACTGTCACACACTTTTCCCATCTGTGCACAAGCTTCCGTATTCCCTCAGCGTAAAAATCTTTGGACTGATGTCTCAGCCAGTCGCTCACAACACTTTTGACTTCATCGTCACTTTTAAACTTCGTGCCTCTCGTGAACGCTTTCAAGGGACCAAACAGGTGAAAGTCTGAAGAGGCAAGGTCTGGGCTGTAAGGGGGATGAGGGAGCAGTTCCCAGCCCAGCTCGTTGATGGTCTGCACCGTTTGGGCTGCTGTGTGAGGCCTTGCTTTGTCATGATGCAAGATGACTCCTTCTGACTGATGACCCCTGCGTTTGTCCCAACAGATAAGCTCAAAGTCCTTGCAATGTCATCCACTGTCACCCATCTGTCAGACTGAATAAGGTCATTGACTGATTCGATCACCTCAGGAGACCTCACTTCTGTAGGCCTCCCAGGCCTGTCTTCATCCTCAACACTGCTCCGTCCTTCTTTAAACAATTTAGCCCACTTGTAGACATGTTTTTTGCTGAAACATGTGGCACCATACACAGTTGACATTCTCCTATGAATTTCAACTGGTTTGCACCCTTCAGCAACCAAAACCTTGATAACTGACCGCTGTTCAATCCTGGAGCATATTCTTGGTCGGCCATCTTTGTTAATCGACAAAACTCTTCAAGTTTTTTTTTAATCTGCAAAAGAAATTAAATCCATGTAAAAAAGAAGTAAAACAAAAAAAGTAAGCTTCTATCTGTATTAGAAGTCCTTATACCGAAAAATTCAAGTTATTTATTGAATGACCCTCGTACTATGTAAGTGGCATAGCGTGTTCTTGCTGTGAAGGTATGCCTCGACGGGAACAGGGAATGTAGTTCGTCCGAGCACATTTCGTGGAAGTAGCGGCAGAGCAGCGAGAGGCTTACCACATCTTGCCTGTGGGAAAGGGGTTGAAGGGTGGAGAATAATTCGTCACCCACAAAGGTTCGGAGACGCTTTTGAATTCTATCAAGGCTGTAGAATGAGGTCTGGGCAGCTCCCACCCAAATATGACAACATGACTCCTTTTTTGGTCTGATCTGGCTCTTGTAAAGATAGAGGATAGCAGGGGGAGTCTGGTACGTACTAGACCATTTTATCGACCATTTTACCTGCATCCTTAGCAACGGATCGTATGTACGAGTTCCACTTGAGATCGGATGTGATTTTGAGGCCCAACAGTCTTTCAAGGTACGGCACTTCCCGCATAGGATCCACCATTCATCCTGACTGGTGGTAGTTCGGAATCAGATCTACGATGATGGAATGTAACTAGCTTTCTGTTCGAGTCATTGAATGTAACTAGTCAATTTTTACCCCATTGAAAGAGACATCGGTTGCCTATCTCTGACTATCGAGAGTTTCAGAGATGCGCCAGTACAGAGTTATTTCATCGGCATAGATGTTTACAAACGATCTGAGTATAGGTCAAAAAGAGGGTTGGTCCAATGAGCAACCTCTGGGGCATGCCTGTGTTGACCTCTAGGGCTCCAGAGGTCAGGCCATTGGTAACTACCTTCAGAGACCACCTACCTGTTAGGAAAGATTTTATGATCTAGAAGACCCTTCCAGTGATTCCATAACTTGAGAGCTTGTGTAGTAAGCTTTTGTGACACACCCTTTGAGTAGGCCTTTGAGATCTCTACAACTATGGTCCTTGAGTTGTGTTTGTCGTCAAGAGCCTCACTGATTCTGTGAGTGATGGTACGTAGGACGTCGGCAGCGGATCGGGCCGACCGAAACCCATATTGCTCATCGCTGAAGAGATTGTTCTGGAGCACCTTCTGTTTGCCTCAGGGTTCTTGATAAGATCCAGAGACGGATATGCAACGTAATTGGCCCTGATCTGTCATCTCGTCCGCAGTCGCTCTCTCACAGACGCTCCGTCGATTGGCTCTGTCTTTTTTACAAATACTTAATTAATACACGGTAATTGCTCCAATGAACTGCTTTCGCTGGTTCCCAGGCTTCATGAATTCAAGCGTCCTACGAGGCTGACATCCCGCTCCCACCCTTTCACTATTGAAGCTGTTAAATGTAGACGTCTCTTCTACTCCAATAGCTTAATATCGCACCTCTTACCTGTGGAACTCCCTTCCTTATTCCTGTTTCCCTGACAACTGTAATCTCCAACTATTCAAATGTAACGTCAATCGACATCTCCAGTTGCCTTGATCTATCCAATACCCGTCTCCACATCGTTTCCTCTAACACTCCTATCTGCTCTCGCTTCAAATCCTCTGTAACCCCTTGCCTTGATCTATCCACTATCCTTCTCCACATCCTTTTCTCTAACACTCCTATCTGCTCTCGCTCCAAATCTTTTGTAACCCCTTGCCTTGATCTATCCACTATCCTTCTCCTCATCCTTTCCTCTAACACTCCTATCTGCTCTCGCTACAAATCTTCTGTAACCCCTTGCGTACTAGTGGCTTCCAGCCTTGCTTGGGGTGAAAAGCTTAAGAAAAGAAAGAAAAAAAAGTGCTCGACGAACTTCTTATTGATTATGGCCTTAAAGAGCTTGCTAATGTTACTGAAGAGACTGATGGGTCTGTACTGGAAGGAAGAAGATCGCACGCCCGCATTCTGGAAAACCGGACATACGCTTGACACATTGCACAGGTTTGGGAAGGATTTTTCCTTCAAGCAGCGGTTGAATAACTTTGCTAGGGCTGAGAGCAATTCCGAGTTTATGTTCTTAACGACAACCACTAGGATTTCGTCTGGACTTTCTTAGGGTCAAGGCCTTTGATAAGTCTGGAGCCTTCTTGTGCTGGGATTGTAATATTACTGAGATTGCGTTCACTGAGACGTGGGAATTTTGGGGAGCGGATGGTCTTTGTCGTCTAACGTTGAGTTAGAGGCAAAGATGAAGATATTCGCCTTATCTATCGAGAAAGATATGACCCCGGGGCCATTTATAATTGTGGGCACAGTCGCTTTACTTCTGTTCATGATTTGGTTGGGGATCTTCTAAAATTCGCGGGATCCAATTTGTTTCTTTTTCACGTTGGTCTGGATTGCCCGTGCGTAGCTGCACTTGGTGGTTTCTAGAACTGTTTCCAGTGATTGCGAGCCATTCTGAATTCATTAAGGGCCGAACGACATTGCTCCTTGCGATAGATATTGAGATAATGGTTCTAGTGAGTTATAGCTGCGTTGCATTCAGGGGTGAACCAGGCTTGATTTCCTCTGGAAGTGTGGTTTTCTTAGGGTCAAGGCCTGGAGACTTTTCGTACTATGATGGTAATATTATTGAGATTGCGCTCAGTGAGACGCAGGATCTTGGAGAGGGGTGATATTTGTCATCAAACGTTAAGTTAGAGGCAAAGATGAAGGCGAAGAGGCTTGTCTGTCGAGGAGGATATGACGCCGGCGTCATTTATAATTGTGGGCACAGTCGCTTTACTTCTGTTCATGTTTTGGTTGGTGATCTTTCAAAATTCGCGGGATCCAATTTGTTTCTTTTTCACGTTGGTCTGGATTGCTCGTGCGTAGCTGCACTTGGCCTTTTCTAGAACTGTTTCCAGTGATTGCGAGCCGTTCTGAATTCATTAAGGGCCGAACAACATCGCTCCTTGCGATAGATATTGAGATAATGGTTCTAGTGAGTTATAGCTGTGGTGCATTCAGGAGTGAACCAGGCTTGATTGTTTAGTTTTTGCTAGAATTTTATTTTGGCGGGGGTCAGGGGTATAATCCTATACACTCCAGAAAGGATCCAATCAGAGACAAGGGCAGCAGTTTTTGAGGGAGTAACTGCCTCAATCTGTTTTCGCTTAGTGAAAAATCGTTCTATGGAACGGTACATCAGGAGATGCCTTAGGTTTGGCATCAATCCGGACACTGATTAGGGAATGGTCTGACGTGCCAGTGGGGGTAAAACTTTTGATAAGCCTTTATCAGGGAAGTGAGTTAGGAACAGGTCGAGGATGTTCATAATGATCTGGGTAGAACCGCTTTTGCAGCTCGTCTTGCAGTCGAGAAAGCAGTTTTTCCTTATTTTTTGTAAAAAACCACTTCTTAAGCAACTCTTTTTTTTTTCTTAAAAAAAAAACACCCATTACTTTTCTCCTGAAAAAAAAAAAAGGTTGACGACTTGATCACAAAGTGGGAAGTATCTAGCCACTACTTCAGGCATTCTACACGTGCAATCGGTTTGTGTCAACCGGCTTCAGATAGCTTTAATGTCACTTGTCAAGCATTTGTAACATTTCTAATTTATTTCTAAACTAGTGTACCCGTGCCGTCAAAATTGACAAGAAAGAGTCTATTATAAGTAATACGTATTATTTTGTAAGTAATTTTCGTTTACTCTAAATACAATTTTGTTACTTAAAATAGCTCGTGGTTAACGTTAATAATTGAACAGAGTACAATTTATAAACACTTCCGTAATTTATCCACATTGTGCGCGCGTTTCTGTTACACACTTTGGGTGTTCTTGAGAGTCAAATTTACTGAGAAATTAGAACATCATCGCTAGTGATATTCGATCCCACAATCCAAGACACCTAAAAGAAAAGTAACTTTATGGGAAGTTTAATTCAAGCTGACATGTGTTTATCTCCTCTCTATATCCCTTTCTATTTCCTCTCTTTCTCTCTCTTTCTTTCATACTTTATTTCTTTGCAGCTGTGTATCTATTTCTTTTCGTGGATCCTTTCGCTTTGATCATAGTTCGCAGAGAGAGGGAAAGAAGGGGATTGCTTTGTAGCTTGTCAGCGCGTGTGTACGTGAATGGGGTCATTACTTCAAAATTTTACACAATGAACCTCGATTTATAGACACCTAAGGAAAGATATCCGTATACTATCCTCATAAATGTTATATATTTACAACCGAAATTATGTTTACTGCAAAAGTTCTCAAAGCTCAATATTTTTTGTGTAAACTTTGGAAGGTATGAGTAATCCTTGACAGTCCGTAGATTCAATTTGTAATTTCAGAGGCTGCTTATTTTTCGTCTTACTAAGAGCAACGTATCATCAGATATATTTTTTTTACATTTCTTTTTTTTTGTCCCCACCTCTTTTTTTAATTATAATTTTTAGAGTTTAAAATGAATTTATGAAAATGAAGAAAGCATTCTTGAAAATATATATAGCATATTATATATACGAACCCTCTTCGATAACGATATCATTACACATCAACGGAACCCCAATTTAGCATATATATATATATATATATAAATTAATAGGAGGATTTGAGATAATCATAATGAAGTAATTCATCGAGCTTCAGAAGAAACCTCAACAGAATGCAGAATATATATATATATATATATATATATATATATATATATATATATATATATATATATATATATATACCACTTTCAATAAAGATATCATTACACATCAACGGGATCCCAATTTAGCACGGCACCGGGTTGGGTCATTGTTATTTTGCACACTGACTCTCAATTGTTACAAACACTAAAAATACACACACACACGCACACACACACACACACACACACACACACACACACACACACACACATATATATATATATATATATATATATATATATATATATATATATATATATATATATATATATATCCTTGTCCAAATTAATTGAAACAACCACTTTAGTTTCTTTTCTTTCATATATGGTCAGTTTTAGACCCATTGAATTGACAGGGTGTAATCGATTTCTATTTTTTCCTCATATTAGGTCATTTGCAGTGGTGTGCAGTAATTTGAATCTATTTACTGTGTGTATGATGAAATTTGTTTGCTCTTGAAAAAATATTGCGTCATCCGTGATTGCATCAGATTTTTATCACGCCCACACACTACTGTCTCGACTGTCGATTAGTTATCCTACGCCCATTGAATTCGATGGACGTTACTCCAAGGAAGCGTACAAAAATTTCTAACGCTGCACAAACACACTGGCAAACCTTACTAGTGAGCAAATCAAAGTACTAGACTAGCCAGGAAGCTCTCCTGATTTAAATCCAATTGAGAATCAGTGATCAATCTGCAAGGAACGACTTCGCGGAATCGACATGCGAGATACTAACATGTGCACAAGGTCATGTTTCATTGGAAAAATACAAAAACCTGTAAATAATAACGGAATTATTCGTTTTGTTTCAATTTTGCACAAGGGCTATATATATATATATATATATATATGTGTGTGTGTGTGTGTGTGTGTCATTCGCAGACAATACTGTTCCGCTGTATCACTGCTCCTCAATGCGACTAGACATACGAATGCCTCAAGCTAGGATCGAAACCCAACCAATTCGGTATCACTCAGAGCTTCTACCACTGAGCTATCTTCACTCGGAAGAGTTACGCAGCTAAATTTAGCGTATTGTTTTTACGAATGTAAACAAATGCCAATCGAGATAAATAGACCGATAGATAGATAGATAGATAGATAATGTGAAGACTGATATAGATAGATAGATAGATAATGTGCAGACTGAAACAGATAGATAGATAGATAGATAGATAGATACGAATAGAATGAGATAGATAGATAGATAGATAATGTGCAGACTGAAACAGATAGATAGATAGATAGATAGATAGATAGATAGATACGAATAGAATGAGATAGATAGATAGATAGATAGATAGATAATGTGCAGACTGAAACAGATAGATAGGTAGATAGATAGATAGATAGATAGATAGATAATGTGCAGACTGAAACAGACAGATAGATAGATAGATAGATAGATAGATAGATAATGTGAAGACTGAAATAGATAGATAGATAGATAGATAATGTGAAGACTGAAATAGATAGATAGATAGATAGATAGATAATGTGAAGACTGAAATAGATAGATAGATAGATAGATAGATAATGTGAAGACTGAAATAGATAGATAGATAGATAGATAGATAGATAATGTGAAGACTGAAATAGATAGATAGATAGATAGATAGATAGATGTTTATACAATACAGTAGTGGACTGAACAGTAAAAACAACAAAAAATTAAAAAGTACGCTCAATATTCTGTACATTGCCTACTGTAAATTACAGTATTTTTTTTATTTATTTTTCACTTTATTAATTTTTATTCATTTTGAAGAAAGAGAACACAATCAGCAAAAATTATAAAAATGTATATAAAAAAATTACCAAAATTACAAATACAATACCGATTGGTTAAAGTCTTATGAGATGCTATAGTTGGTCGTAAGTTCCGGGGGTTTGTTAAGTGAAGTGGGCCTGTAAATCAAAATGGAATCCTGGTCATCGCAAAAACGAGCCAGGGGTCATAAAAGTTCAAACAAAAGTTGTTTTCTTTTTGTTTTGTTTTTTTCTGTAATTTAATTAAATAGTTTTAAAACAGCAAAAAAAAGTGTTTGGTAAGAAGCAGTGACCTTCTCCAATGTAAAGATGAAAATGCAAAATTTGAGCCGTGATGTGCAGTCTTATGAAAATGTTCAAGGTCAGGCTCAAAAGTCAATTTTATGGTGATTCAGTCTTAGCAAATATGAGTCGCGGTTAAAACAGTTTTAATTAAAAGCCAAACCAAATTTGAAACTTTCTATGACACATGAGACTGTTCTGTAGTCGGTGCAAAATAATTAGAGTCGAATTCCCGAAACCTTGAGTCAATTTCAATATGATCGGCAAAATGTACATCTGTTATATATATATATATATATATATATATATATATATATATATATATATATATGTGCGTGTGTGTGTTTGCGTGTGTGAGTGTGTGTGTCAAGATATTAAGATATTTTATTGTGTATACGTTATTTATATAGACACAAATATTTAAGTAAATGCTCTGTTTATAATAAACAAGGTAGGGTGGAGTAATGGGTAGCGGCTCTAATTCCGGTCGAATCTATTACATTCACTTACGTGCTAATAACATTTGGAAAGGTATGACCAGGTTCTATAGCCTTGGATGGCAACTGGTCTACTGCAGAAAGAAATGGCAACCTACTGCGGGAAAATCTTACTCGTCAGTCATGTATCGAAAGATATATGACCACCTAAGCGTGTAACACACATGGCACATAACTGACTCACTGATTAACAACATTTAACGGCCTGAACGTCCGAGAAATTTTCATAGAAAATCGAACCTGTATCTTGCACGGAAACGTCATATATATATATATATATATATATATATATAAATATATATATATATACGAGTTAGTCGTTGCTTTGAAATTTTTCATCCAACAAAAACAGACTATCATTATTGTTTCGTCCGTGTATTGATTGCTATATTGAAATGTAATTGTCATCTTTGATAACGGCTTATGTAAGCCGAAAGCTTCGATAGGATTAAAAAACATGCATCAATATGGTGATTTCCTTTCGTCTTTCAATGATAATGTTATTAAGCTTATCAGACAATATGAAAGGAACTTACTTAAAATAAATAGACAAAACTTGTCTATTATTTAATGAAACATGCACCAATATATATATATGTGTGTGTGTGCTATATGACGGTTATATATATGTATATTATATATATAGGTTCGATTCCTGTCGGAGCTCACATATTTTTTTTGAAAATTTCTCGGACGTTCAGGCCGGTAATTGTTGTCAATCAGTTATGTGCGATCCTGTAACTTTCGGCGAGGCAGATTTTTTTCCCGCGGTAGGTTGCCATTTCTTTCTGCGGTAGACCAGTTGCCATCCGTTGCTATAGAACCCAGTCATAACTTTCCCAAGGGTATTAGCACGTAATTGAATGTAATGGATTCGACTGGATTTCTCAATCCGAGCCGCTACCCATTACTCCACCCAGAGCATTTACGTAGATATTTGTGTCTCTCTCTATATATATATGTGTGTGTGTGCGTGTGTGAACACTGATTCCTTAGAAATCTGTTTCGGATGCGAAATCATGAGCCAGTATTGGTTTTCGAAATGTTAATTGAACCGTACTTGGCTCTGTGGCTGAACCGGATAAGACGTCGTTTTCTCTCCCAAAGAGGGGTGAAGATTCTAAGGATGGTGGGCAGCACTTTTTCTCTATTAAATTTATTGAATAGGCTGGTCGGTAATTGGCATTGTTTAAAATAACAGCGCATCTGTATGGATATCTACAAAATAATTTTTGGGGTTCTTGGAATTATATATATATATATATATATATATATATATATATATATATATATATATATATATATATATATACATGGTGTCCATAAAGTTCGTGTGCATTTTTAAAAATTTATAACTTTATTTGTATTTGCGATAGAAATAATTTGTAAAAAGGATTAGAAAGTAAATCTATATTTCTTAAGGTTCTATTGAAATTTTATTTAAGTTTCCACATGTTCTCCATCATTAGCAATACAAAGGGTAATACGATTTCGCAGTTCACGGAAAACATTTGCCAACTGATTTACAGTAATGCCTGAAATCACATTAGTTATTTTAGCTATACTTAAAACTAGGTACATTAAACTTTATAATATTTTTTACAGATTATTTCTATCGCAAATACAAATAAGTTATACATTTTTTAAAGTGCACACGAACTTTATGGACACCCTGTATATATATATATATATATATATATATATATATATATATATATATATATATATATATATATACAATATGATGCTGTCATAGAGTGCTAAGTACGTATATGCAAGAATCTGTTTTTTATAGGTTTTTATTTAACATCTGAAAATCTTTTGGACAAAATCGAAAATAGTGTAAATAATAATTTAAAAATCACTCAAAAATAAAGTTTATACAAAGAAAATGCAACAGATACGTAAAAAGTAATAAGGCAGATAAGTTTTCAAAATGATACAATGTAAAATCTTATATACACAAGTGTGTGTATGTGTCTGAGTGTGCGCACGCGAGTCAGTTGGGAGTGTGTGTGCGTCTGTTGAGTGTATGTGTGTGTATGTGCGTCTGTTGCACGCGTGTTTTGCGTGTGTCCGTGCATCCGTTGTCTTTGTGTGTGTATGTTTGTTGCGTGTGTGCGTGCGTCTGTTGCGTGTGTGTGAGTGCGTGCGTCTGTTGTGCGCGTGTGCGTGTGTCTGTGTGTATGGGATAACTTGGTTCGGTCCATTAGATTTTAAAAAGGTTTTCTACATTTCTTGCCAGTCTTCCAATGGGCAATAGCAACCAAGTAGAATAGGTAGTTTTTTCCCCTTCAACCTCTGCAGGCGAAAAAGTCAAGCAGCCAGATAGCGAGAATAAGAGTTCCGTTTTTACCACGTACTCCATTATTGTCTACCTTTATTTCTTATTTTACGCTTTAAATTGGAAATGGGATATATATATATATATATATATATATATATATATATTAAACACAATCTTTCGCCTAAAAATGTACAGGGTTTAATTTCCATTTTTGTCTAATAAAGGCGAAAGAGAAAAGCGTTTTTTTTTCTTCAATGTATTCATATAAATTGTTAGAATATACAATTATTTTCAAGCGATCTTCATTCAGAGTTGTCCTTCTCCTAGACCGTTCGCCACCCAATTCTATAGAACCCAGTCTGTCCTGCTATTTACCCACAGCTGTGGCTGGAGGGAGAAGAGATGCATTCCTATCTTTCACAAGTGAATATATTGAACTTGAACGGAATTCGAACTGAGTACCTCATCAGCCATCATAAAAGCTTTTATATTTTTTCATTCTCTGTTACTTTCATCGTTTATCAAATATCACGTCATGCTGTTTTTTTTTTTTTAAATAAGTCGTTTTCACGTGACATTTTATTTATGTTGTGTTCGTTGTTTTTTGGGCTTAATTCTTATATAGCATTTGAATCGTTTTTTACAATTTCGTATTTTTGTGCTATTGATAAAGATCTGTTGTATTTATTACTGTTTTTTTTTTTTTTGTTGGTTGGTAATGTGCGATTCAACTGAATCGGATAAATGTTATGTTAACCGGCGCGATAAAGTAGTGGCTGTGTAACTAATATATGTGTCGTTAAATTATTATTATTAGAGAGACGTTCTCCATGTGAGAAAGCATTTCATAGACTACATTGGTTTCTTGGAACAAGGAAAATAGTCAGAAATAGATAAAAATAAGCAAAAAAAAAAAACAAAAAAAACTTAACCAAACTTGTATAAATAAAAACTTACTTCCCAAATATACCCAATATTTGAATAATTATATACCTGGTGTAACAGTAAAATTGTCCAAATCGTGTAAGATCACGTGATAATTGTCCGTCCCAAAAAATGATTAATGTCTAAAATATCACGAAACTAAATGAGTTTCTTTTCTCCAAGTTTTCAGATAACAAGTTTAACCATCTTGACACAAACTGCCGTAAGAATCACTGAAAAACCCTTTGAGTTATTCAACTAGAAACAGAACAGGTTAAAATCGTTTTGTGTCAGACCTACTGACTTTCAAACTGAGCAATGGCGAGAGGAAATGATCATTCAGGTATTCAATAATGGTACTAACATTCATACTCTGGCTTCCATCTTCAAAGTCCATTCAAGAACTATGTAGAGAATGGTTAATAAGTTAAAAAAGAGAGGATAGTAGAGAGGAAAACTAGATCAGTAGGTCACAACAGCAAGAGGGATCATCATTTTAGCTAAATACATTCTTATTGTTCAAAGTAGAGGCCAGCTGTGTTATAAAAACCTCGGAGAATTCCAGTAAGATATCTTTAATCATTTCTAAGATACAACGGTTCAAATCTTAATGTAACAATTGGACAATTTTGTTATTACACAATTTAGACAGTTTTTCTGTTACACTTGATCTATCTATCTATCTATCTCTCTCTCTCTCTCTCTCTCTCTCTATATATATATATATATATATATATATATATATATATAAACCAATTGTCGGATGCTACTTGTTTTCGAGCCGACCCGTCTACTAGGGCTGTCAGCAAATTCAGCCGACAGGGTCATCAATGCTCTATATTGTAACTACGCTGAGCGGACCGGAATCAGTTTTGTGAGAGAGAACGCATACTCTAGCGTGATCTTTTTTTTTTTAAAAAAAGAAGGCCAGCACATTTAAACCCTCGGTCATGATGACTTGTGACTTTGTGCGAGCACAACCATCGACAGCATGTCATCATGAATTCACCAAATCGATAATGGTGTGGTTCAAATCCGGGTCTCATGTCCACGCGTCGATAACTTGATACATACATACATGCTTTTTGCTCCATATCTCATTGTTCTCTGGTGAAGCTTTAATAAACGTGAAACATGTTAGATTGATAAACTTTTCTTATTTGTTTTATATTCCATCATTCTCTCGGATTCCGATCCATATGTGATCCGAATTCATATATATAATATATATATATATATATATATATATATATATATATATATATATATATATATATATAGATATATATATATGAATATATATATATGAAGAATTATAGTTTTAAGGTGTGCTATATTTATGGGATAAAGTGCTCAATATCAGAGATAGAGCGTATGTAAATATAAATATAATAGTGAACATTGAAGTTAACACTTAGAGGCGACAGGCTGTTTCATGCTGGGCGCAATCGTCAGGCTGGCCGATTGCGTCCAGCATGAAACAGCCTGTCGCCTCTGAGTGTTGACTTCAATGTTCACTTTTATATATATATATATATATTCGACCCTCACCCGTAGATGTGCAGTTGAAATGCACTGAAACCAAGTTGCATCTTTGTAGTGAGTAAAATGGTTTTGTCTATATGATAAAATTATAATAAATAAATAATTATCGCTCTACTATCTGTATCGAGCTCTTTTTTGAATTAACGCTGCGAACGTTGAAATTTATATATTACTTTCGTTCTCATCGCATCGGATATATATATATATATATATATATATATATATATATATATATATATATATATATATATATATATGAAATAAATTTGGGTATGTAATCCCGACAGAGGTATAAGTTATTAACATTTGGAGAAATGTTCATGAGAGTATTTAAAAAAAAAAAAAATCCAATCATGTATTTCGCCTCTATGGCTTCATCAGATGGATAACGAAAAATGTGTTGTGTGTGTATGCATTTGTGTGTGTTTAAAATAATTAAATCTTTTATTATTTTTCCTAAACTGGCGTTGCTCGAAATTAAAAATAGAAAGAAAATGAGCTATTTTTAAAAAATCGTTTAATATTTTATATTCTTCGCGTTAAGTGTCCGACTTTTGAGATGGAAAACCTTCAGAATAGTTTGAAAATAAATGAAAAAAATTGTTTTTATCCACGCGTTCTACATATCGACATATTGACTTCAATGTTGACTGTTATATATATATATATATATATATATATATATATATATATATATATATATATATATATATAAGCTAGTCTGCCTGACGATTGCATCTAGCATGAAACAGACTGTCGCCTCTAAGTGTTGACTTCTATGTTCACTTTTACATTTACACACGCTCTATCTCTGATATTGAGCACTTTATCCCATAAATATAGTACACCTTAAGACTATATATATATATATATATATATATATATATATATATATATATATATATATACACATATATATCAAATGTGTGGTGCAGTTCAAATTATGTTACAATGAATCATTCATACAAAAAGTAGATTAGTAAAGTTAATGATATAAAATTATGATATAAAAAAAATGATATAAAATTTCTTCATATATATATATATATATATATATATATATATATGAATGAAATAAGTTTGGTATGCAATCCCGACAGAGTTATAAGTTACTGACATTTGGCAAAACGTTCATGAAAGTATCTTTCGAAAATAATATCCGGTAACGTATCTCGCCTCTAATGGCTTCATCATTCAAATCTCAATAATATATATATATATATATATATATATATATATATATATATATATATATATATATATATATATATATATCATAAAAATATAGTTTTAAGGTATATTTATGGGTTGAAGTGTTCAATATCAGGGATAGAACGTGTGTAAATATAAAAGTGGACACTGTGGTCAACATCCACAGGCAACATTGTGTTTCATCCTTTTTACACAATTGTCAGGACATGACGACGCGTTTAAACGAGATACAGACTGTCGCCACTGGATGTTGACTTCTATGTCCACTTTTATACATATATATATATATGTGTATGTATGTGTGTTTGTGTGTGTGTTCGTTAATTAACGAGTACTTGACGAAGTCCCCATACCTTTCAGCGCTAATATAATGTATATATATATATATATTTTTTAAATCCAAATATTCCTTTCAAATATGAAATCAAAGCAAAAATAATATTTAAAAAGTAAACTAAATTTTTACAGAATTTGAAGCGCTATATTAAACTAAATTAAATAAAAAGACAACGTGTAAAAATATTTAACAGACGATTTTAAACATGGAAACAATTTGAAAAAGAATTTATATACAAGTTTTATAATATTTACCGCCACTTTTTAGACGTAATTTTATTGGATTTTTACATTGGTGTTTACTGAAATCTCCGCAAAGATTAGTAGGGGTCGGGGCATATTTGCGCTGGGCCAGTTTTTCAAGGGGATGAGGATCATCTCCTGAAAATGAAACTTGTCGACCGTTCACAACCAGGGAGTTCATTTTATTTATTTATTTATTTTTTGTCTTATTTGGCACTTTTTAAATTATTTACTTGCATTATTTACATTATTCGAACTGTTATCCTCATCTTCATTGTTGTACGCTCCGGCCTTCTTCAGGTGTTTGGAATTTATAACCGAAACTTTTCTTTCGTCCATTGGGGAAGATTGTTCTAGTTCCACGTGCCATGCCTCAAGAAGTGTGAGTTCAATACCAGGCAACTGCAGTAGTGAACCAAAACTTGGAGTGTTGCATTAAAGGGAAATAAATGATACATCCGGAAGAGGCATGGCACGTGGAACTAGAACAATCTACCCCCCCCCCCCGGTGGAACGAAAGAAAGGGTTCAGTTCGGAATTCCAATCACCTGAAGAAAGCCCGAGCGTTCAACGGACGAAACGTTGTGAATATGTCAGTGAAGATGAGGCTAACAGTTCGAATAATGTAAATAATGCAAGTAATCATACTACCTCATTTCAGAGATATAGACAGATATATAGAGAGATAGACTTAAAAGCCGTGGCGTACAGCGGCCGAAACGTTGTGAATATGGCAATGAAGATGAGGATAACAGTCCAAATAATGTAAATAATGCAAGTAATCTTAATACCTCATTTCAGAGATATAGACAGATATATAGAGGGACATAGACATAAAGGCCGGAGCGTACAACGGCCGAAACGTTGTGATCATGGCAATGAAGATGAGGATGACAATCTAAATAATGTAAATAATGTAAGTAATCTTAATACCTCATTTCAGAGATATAGACAGATATATAGAGAGACATAGACATAAAGGCCGGAGCGTACAACGGCCGAAACGTTGTGATCATGGCTATGAAGATGAGGATGACAGTCTGAATAATGTATATAATGAAAGTAATCATAATACCTCATCTCAGAGATATAGACAGACATTTTTATTTATTTTTTTTCTCATGAAATGAAAATTAACGGAAAGAGGGATTATGTTTGCAATTAACACTTTCTCAATTTAACTTGGAAAGTATAGTAGTCCGATGAAAGAAATTCGAAAACGAAATAATATTAACGTTTAATATAGCATCGCAGTGCCTTTGGAGAACACAATACTGTAGACAGCATTCTACGGGGTTCCGTGCTCAACTGGGGCAGAGTCGGACGCCACAAGCTGTTTTCGACCGTCGGAGGAATCACGGGATCCCACTGGACATCTCGAAGAAAATCGCATCGGCTGGCGCCATGGAGAGTTATGAAGAGCGCGTAACGGTTGGAGACCAGAAGATAAAGCGGGAAGCAGAGAGACCAATCTCAGGTCTTCTTTCCACATCCCTGCTTCATTTGGTACACCTGCAGAAGAGACTGCCGCACAAAGATCGGGCTGTGAAGTCGCCTCAGACGCGGCTCACAAAAAAGAAGATAGCATTATGTCACGGGATAGACACCTGTTTACAACTATGTCATTGGAGCAACAGATAAAAAGGATGCCGAGAAAAAATTTCAAAATCGGAATTTTCGGACACGTGTTGAAAATTCCAATTTTGAATAGTTTTGTCTATTGGCCAAATAATATACAATTATTATTATTATTGTTATTTTTGTTTCCTTTGATATCTGGCGTTTACACATTTCTTTCCGGGTCCCGCCCAGGGACCTAAGGTTAGAAATGGTATCATGACACTTTTCACTGCAAAAAAAAAAAAAAAAAAATTACATACATAAAGCCCTTCGTAAAGTGTGGGCTGTACTTGTCAGAATAAATTTTTGTATCTCTTTGAGGCATGGACTTCCAGGGATCCCTTCAATTAGTCTACTGGAATCTTTTCCAACCAATCCTAAGGCTCCAACTACAACAGAGATTGTTGATGTTCCACATTTTTGAGATTTTTATTTCAAGGTCCTTGTATTTTGACAGCTTTTCGAATATCTTCAAAAATACATTGCAGTCTGCAGGGGCTGCCATATCAATAAGGAGGCATTTTTTTTGTTTGTGGTCTTTAATAACAATGTCTGGGCGGTTGGATTTGATTGTTCTGTCAGTGTGTATTGTGTAGTCCCATAGAATTGTAACAGGTCCTATCTCCGTAAACGGGTCTGTGTGGTGTTCGTACCAGTTTCTTTCAGTTTCCTTCCCGTAGAAGTTGCATTATTATTATTATTTCCTTTGATGTTTGCTGCATACTCACTTCCTTCCGGGTCCCAACCAGAGAGTTAAGGTCAGAAATGCGATCACGACATCTTTTGAAAAAAAACAAAAAAAGCATCACATATATTTTTCATAAATAAAGCCCTTCGTAAGGTGTCAGCTGTACTTGTGAGTCTTGGGTCTATAGTCTTAGGCTATACTAGATAGCCCTTGAATGAGCCCACCGGAAACTTTTCCAATGAAACTGAGGGCTCCAACTACAACTGGAATTGTTGATGTCCTCACATGCCACATTTTTGATATTTCGATTTCAAGATCTTTGTACTTTGATCATCTTTTGAAGATCTTCAAAGATACATTACAATCTGCAGTGACTGCCATGTCAATAAGAAGGCACATTCTGTTTTTGGGGGTCTCACGATGTCAGGGCGATTAGCTTTGATTGTTCTGTTTGTGTGTATTGTAAAGTCCCATAAAATTGTTACATGTCCTATCTCTGTAACTGGGACTGTGTGGTGTTCATACCAATTTTTTGCAGTTACCTTTCCGTAAAAGTTGCAGATTTTCCAATGCAGAATTGGGCCACTCTGTCATGCCGGGTTTTATATTCCGTGGGTGCAAGTACCGTGCAACCTGATACAAGATAGTCATTATTATTATTATTATTATTATTATTATTATTATTATTATTATTATTATTATTATTTCCTTTGGTTTCTGGTGCATACACATTTCATTCCGGGTCCCGACCAGAGTCCTAAAGTCACACACACACATACACACATATTTTACATAGATGAAGCCCTTCGTAAGGCGTGGGCTGTACTTTTGGGTACAGTTTTTTTTTATTTGTCTGTATATGAGGTATTAGGATTACTTGCATTATCTACATTATTCGGACTGTTATCCTCATCTTCATTGCCATATTCACAACTTTCGGCCGTTGTACGCTCCGGCCTTTATGTCTGTGTCTCTCCATATATCGGTCTATATCTTTGAGATGAGGTATTATGATTACTTGCATTATTTACATTATTCGGACTGTTATCCTCATCTTCGTTGCCATATTCACAATGCTTCGGCCGTTGTACGCTCTTCTTCAGGTGATTGGAATTTTTCGTCAATATCGGTCTATATCTCCGAGATTACTTGCATTATTTTCATTATTTGGACTGTTATGGCAATGAAGGTGATAAGATTCCGAATAATGTAAATAATGCAAGTATTATTATTATTATTTGTTTCTTTTTTTACAGTGAGATTCCCTCTGTAGAAGGCCTCGGAGCCACTTGAGATAGAGGGGCTCTCTTTTCCCAATATCTTTCATTTTTCTACCATACTTGTACACACACACACACACACACACACACACACACACACACACACACACACACATATTCAATAAAGTAAGAAAAGTCCAAGTGACTTATCGGGTTCCGCGTTGAAACGCTCATCAGGGCCAAATGCTTGATAAATGCAGTAAAGGGACTCTAATTCTAACTTTCAAATTCTTGACACGCTAGAGTTTTGTTAAAAACATCACGTGGTTTAAATTTAGAACCAGTTTATATGCGTGCTCACACACACACAATTAAAAGAGAAAATATCAACCTTAGAACAATAAAAAGTGCATCAATCATTTTTAACTTAATATAAAAAAGACAAAATCTGGAAAAAAAACAGTTGGTACTGATATCTACTGACGAGTGGACAGAGTGATTGCTGGAACGCCCGCCTACGAACTCTGTAGTCGAGATGCTGAATATAACATCAATCAGCTAAGTGACAAATTTTATATTTGTATTTATACACACACACACACACACACACACACACACACACACACACACACACACACACACACATATCTATCTTTATATCTATACAGAATCCGTGCTAATAACCTTGGGAAAGCTATTAATTCTCTTCTCCTTCCAGCTATGGGTAAATAGCGGGACAGACTGGGTTCTTTAGCCTTGGATGCCAACTGGTCTAGGAGAAGGACAACTCTGAATTCAAAATCTGCGGAGGCTCGTTTGGGGAACTTGTGGCACGTAGTGCACCAGATATCTGAATTCGGCCCTTCAAAAAGTGTAGTTGGTTCTACACAAAACCTTCACCGCTATAATCAAAACATATGCTGGTGTCTGGGAGGTCGGTTCCTAGGAACTGAGCTGCTTGACCCTCATACGTCGAATACGACGGGTGAGTCCACCATATATATATATATATATATATATATATATATATATATATATATATATATATATATATATATATATATATATGTGTGTGTGTGTTTGTGTGTGTGTGTTTATTTGTGTGTGTGTGCGTCTCAACGGCTGTTGTGATGCGTCTAGTGTGGTAGTCTGTAGTGGTAGTGCTTGTCGCTTCTAGCGTTCAGCTACCTCCGCTGGCTAGCAGCAATGCAAAAAGGGGAGCCGAATGCGTAAGTCTTCCCCTGCCAGTATATAGCCTCTCAATCAGCAAGCCCTATGTAGTGCCTCCTCGTGGCGACACATGGCAACCAAGCACCTTTCGGACTTGGGCTAAACTACAAGGAACGAGGGAAGAGTTTGGCCCCCTTAACATGCGGCATGCAGGCCCACCGGTGTGTGGACACGCCCTGGTGCCCATGAATCAAACCCCAGCTATGGGTTAAATAGCTCCACTGCCTTGTGGAAATCTTCGGGAGAAGAAAAGGCTAAGGAGTAAACCCTACACAAATCCGGAGTGGAGACCGTAAGGCGGAGGACGGCACTCTGTGCTACCTTCCGGCAACTCCTGCAGCCACGCTGGTACCAAACTGCATTAGTTCATACTCTCATTTGGACTCATTTGGCTAGCAAGGCTTAGAGGGGGAACTAGACGTCCGGGCAGCCCTAGTTCTCCATACACCCCGTCCATGTTCGTAGCGCACTCAGAGCTACTCCATCGTCTCCCGAGACGGACGGATGCCGACGACGGGTATATATATATATATATATATATATATATATATATATATAATTTTGTCATTATTGCAAATTTTTGATTATTATAGAACTCATAATATATAAATTTATCGATTATTTATTTTTAAATTACTTGAGAGATTTCTAATGCAACTCTAGTGTTTCAAGAATGTCACATTTGAAATTTCAAAGCTAGAATTCACGTTTATTCATTCAAAGACTACGAATATGAGATCTGATAATAAGTCAATAGTTTTATAAATGATCAGCCCTGGTGAGCATTTCAATGCGAAACTCTTGAGTCGGCTTACCAAATAAGTCACTTTTCTTAAGTCATTGAATATTACAGCTCTAGTTATCCAACGAGTGTTTTCCGGCAGAAGTTTTGCTGACCCGAAAAATAAAAAAACACATAAATCTCTTTAAATTATCACGTATTTTTCTCAGTTGTATTGTTAATATTATTTTTTAAAATAAAATAAAATAAAAAAAAACACTGGATATGGAGTGACAGTTTGATGCCTCAAGCGACCTTCAGATCAATTGATCCGGGTCTGATCAGCAAAATATTTCTCTGCCTAAAGAAATATTTGTTTACTTGGTGTAAAAAAAATAAACCAAGCGAAGCGAGACAATAGCATAGTAGGGGTAAAGTCCGCGTACAGAAACTAAGAAAAATGTTTTTAGTTTAAATAAAAGTCATATTGATTTTATAATGATGGCGACCACGAATGAGTAGATAGTTCAATGCAAAGTACCTCTTTTTAAAACTACTCGTTCGGTATGTCACTTCACTGACTGCAAGTTGATCAACTTTCAGATCTAAATTGTTTGTTACGACGTTTATTAGAAAATATATTCACTTTAAGTACAAGCGTTAAAGAAATTACTTAAAAAACGGCTGTACATTTTCGTTTATTCATTTTTCCTGTTACCCAGAGGCTATTGGCAGACAGAAAGCACACCTTGTAATATTTATGTTTATTACAATTTATGTCAAATTGTGTGTATGTACGTGTGCGCATGTAGATTTAAATTCAATGGCAGAACTCAAAATATTTCTACCAAAAAGTTAATTTCGTGAAATCCATCTTTTTGATCCATTGCCCCTCCGCAGTGATGTTTTTAGTCGAGGTTCATTAGAAGTTTCGGGTCTTTCAACATCATACCCCCACTCCAGCCGATACTGATCTGGTATCGACTTGTGTGCCATCCGTTAGTGATAACACACTGCGACTCCTTTTTGCAATTTATCGTCCAATCACGGATGAATTCCGGTTCAACAGCAATCTACGCTCTTCCATAAAAAAAGGGAAGCAAACTCAGTAACGGTTTTGCTCTGGTAAGAAAGATGGCGACGCGCTCGGCTTGAAGTGGTAAGTAACGATCCTTGTTAAAAGTTGTTTTTTTTTTAAATAATTCTATTTATTATTGAATAATTTCGGAAAATAGCAAATAAATTACAATTATCTGATTTTTAGGATTTAAATTTTTTTCTTGTCTTCACCTTTACGATTTTATTTTACGAGTAGGGAGTTGCCCAGACTGAGTGGGATTGTAATATATTATTCCAATGTCTTATGTGTGTGTGTGTGTGTACATTAAATGGTCCAAGAACATTTAAGTCGCTCCTACGTATTACGCGCACACGGACAGAGAATCTATTATTATATAATGCAGATTTTTGTACCGCTGATAGACATATTATTAAATTAACTGGAGTATTTTTTTATTCTACGTGTGAAGATATGTTTTTAAAATGAAATCAAGATTTGATGACAAATTCCTGTACATTAGTAAATTTCAGTTAGTAGGCTAAAAAACGAATTAACTTTTTTTTGTTTTAATATTACGAATAAGATACAAATTAAGGACAATAAAAATATGTAAAATGATGTACTGAAAAAAAACGAACAATAATAAAAAGAAAGAAGAAAATCTTGTAAAATTTACATAAAAATATATCTTGTTTTAAGATTAAACAACAAAAAAATGGCGTTTAAATGCGTTGGCTATAAAACCAAGGGAGATAAATCTTTCGTTGTTCGTTTACGCGTTGAAAATCTCCATGGAAATGCACGGATATGATGCGTGAGTTTACACAGCTTACCATGCATTGCAAAAAGCCGTGAGGGTAAGGCAACCCAGCGAAACACCTGTATGACAACATACCAAAAACTTATTAAAAAAAATTAGTTTAAAATTTCAGCCTCCTTTCTCCTTCATGCGCATCGACGTAAATATCACTTTAGTCCAATGTAGTCCTTAAGGACGAAACGCGTCGCGCGAAAAAGAACTTGACTGGAATTCGAACTTGGCTCGAATACGAGCCACTAACCATTACTCTACCGTACCTTCACACACTTAAAAGAAAAAAAAAAAGATGTATGAACGCTAGAAAAACTGGATAAAAACTAAAAAACCCATTATACCTTGTCCGTTGTATTCAATGAAACATGCATAAAAGAAGGATTGCTGCTACTATATATATATATATATACATATATATATATATATATATATATATATATATATACATATATATATATACATATATATATATACATATATATATACATATATATACATATATATATATACATATATATATATATATACATACATATATATATATATATATATATATATATATATATATATATATATATATATATATATAAATGAAAAGAACAAACAGTTCTCTGGCATTTACTGTTTTGAAAAAGTGCTCAATACAAAGTAGAGCAAAATATTTTTTAGTGATATTTTTATTAAAATATTTTACATTGATATATTTTCCATTTTCATATGTAAATCATTTTCGCCAAAGTTACCGAACATTGCCTGATGACGAGATAAAGAAAAAACATAGAAATTTCCATGTTGCAATGTAAAATATTTTCAATAAAAATATCATTAAAAAAAAAATATATATATATATATAAAATGTGTGTGTGTGTGTGTGTGTGTGAGTGAATACGTCTGTTGTCTATAAAGTATTTGTGCAAAAACAGTCTTTATGCCATAGATGTATTTATTCGCGTGGCCACGTCGTAAGAGAACGTGACCCAAAGCCAAAGATGAATTTGGGCTTCCCGACTTCATAAATATGCAAGTCGTAGATGATAAATGTCCAAGAGTAATCCATACCCCCCCACATATTTCTTTCGCTTTCCATTGATGCTGAGATACTGCACATGATCAACTGAGGAATGCGTTTGGAATAATTCAAAACTCTATCAAATTTAGCATTCAAAACCTTGTTATGTGTTTGCCTCCTTATATATTACACAGGATCGAGTTTAATATACTGCTCTTCACGTGTGCAAATAGGTGGAGGTAAAAACAAAGAAGTAGAAATAAAAAGTTAACTAGTCCACGCAGATTGTGTGATAGAAATCTGAGGACGACCATCAGCCTTGCCTTTTTAGTGCAATGACAAGGTGCTGTATCATATTTAGGATCTACAGAGTTTAGATATGAATCAATTTTGGGTCCTGTCATTTCTGAAGACAAGACAAAATTGCTATTTCAACCCCGAACAGTCGGAGATTTTTTTTAAGCCCACAATAAGGATAATAATTTGTTAAAGTAGCCGGTGTCATTCATGATAATGGTAGTCATCATTTTCTTAAAGTCACTCTGTGGAATCTTGAATAAATTATGTTTCAGCAGCTTTTTGTTAAACACACACACACACACACACACACACGCAAATAAGCACAGCCATACATATGTAAGTATGCATGTGTTTGAAATTTCAGATATAACTAAAATTATATATCTAAAAATTTGGAAAATAAAAGAAATAAGTAAAACTATGGCGTCTTTCTTAATCGGCTTTGTAACAGCACTAAGAAATTGATCCGTGAATTTGAGAGGATTGAAATAAAAATAAGTAGATATATGTCCAGATTATTTAAACAAACATGCTTGAACACACACACACACACACACACACACACACACACACACACACACACACACACACACACACATACACACATATATATAGGAAGAAATATAGTCTTAGGGTGTGCTATATTTATGGGATAAAGTGCTCAATATCAGAGATCGAGCGTGTGTAAATATAAAAGTGAACATAGAAATCAACACTTAGAGGCGACAGTCTGTTTCATGCGAGACGCCATCGTCAGGCTAGCATGAAGCAGACTGTCGCTTGTAAGTGTTGACTTCTATGTTCATTTATATATATATATATGTATGTATGTATAGAAGAGTTACAAAAACCTTAATTGCACAAGAAGACTACGACAATTTTTCCGGCTTAAATAGATTTGAGATATTTTTAAAATAATAATTTAGTGATTTGAAGTCTAAGCAGTCAATATGAAGAGAATTGCTGGCATTCGCTTTTTGTTTTCATTTCGACGTGAGCCAGTTTTGCAAAGTGATATTCAGTTACACTAGAATTTTCTCTTTTGTTGTTTCAGTTGTTTTTTTTTGTTTGTATTTTTTTTTTTCAATTTTCTTGTGAACTTCAGGATTCAAATCCTTTCTCAGTTGCTCTGCTGGATTTCTTTTTGCAATTCTCTACGGACAAATTCTTCACCGATATGACTCTTTATTTTTCCAGAAGAATGGGAAAACGTTTTTCTGCCAAAAAGAAAGAACGTCTTGGCGAAATTGGTGTCCAGAGCTCAAGATGAATTCATTATGAAAAATGAATTAAAATTAATGAAAAAGAAAATGTAGAAAAGGAGAAAGAGAGAGAATTTCCGCCATGTTTTCGCCAAATTCCATTTTCAAGCATTTAAATAAACCCCCACATCTTTACCACAAGAGTTACTTCAGATGGAAACGAATATCGAAGACTAAATTGAAAAACGATTTTGGGACAGCGATAGTTTTGTTTTTTAAAATTTACGACAGTCATAAAAAGTTGAAATGAAAAAGAAAATTCCATCGAAATAGTCTATTTTTCTCGAAGAAAAACGTATATAGCATGTTGTTTTGAACACAAAAAAAACGTTGATGTGGCAGTGGAATTTTATGAGAACTTTGCAACGTTTGGGGTTATTGATAATAATTTTAAATGTTATCAATGGAATATTTTTTATATATTAAATATTAGGAATAAGATAAAAGAATGAAAAAGGCATAGAAATCTTTTTACTAATAATTGATTTTATTGATTCATTTTCTACGGCTTATCAACCTTTTACCGGTTATTTAAAGCTAGAAAATATTTTTAAATTGTAAGAATCTTTTGGTGGAGGGGTGGACAATAATGATTTAGTGATAACGGTCTTGCTAATTAATCTATAGCCAGAGGGAGGAGATGTCGATTCATACCTAATCAAAATTTGATAAACAACAAGAAATTACCATATAAAATGATCCCTCACTTTGTGGTCACGATATTTCCTACACATTTCTATTCCAGAGATTGTAAATAAATCTAAGACATGCCTGTGTAGCTAATCAGTATTTCATTGATTGATTCATTCGTTTTCTACGGCTTATCAACAACCAAGAAATTATAAGTGGATATAAAGTGAGGGATCAATTCTACATTACAATCAATATATAAACAGAGCCCTCACTTTGTGGTCACGATATTTACTACACATTTATATTCCAGAAAATGTAAATAAATCTAAACGACATGCCTGTATTTCATTGATAGATTCGTTCTTAATTGATTTTTTTTAATTGATTCGTTTTAAAAAATATCTACCCTAAGGTATATTTGGTGCCTAAATAAACGGTGTGTGTGTGTGTGTGTGTGTGTGTGTGTGTGTACGAAACGTACGTATCTCAATATCTAGTTCAAAAATTTCTATATTTAAAATACTCAATATCAGAAATTGAGTGTTTACGGACATTAGTGCATTTGCGCTTGACAATCGTAATATTGAGGCCTGAAACTGACGGTCGCTATGCAGTATTGATTTCTGTACACATTGTTTATTTCTATGCAATATATATATATATATATATATATATATATATATATATATATATATATATATATATATATATATATATACACATATATATATATATATATATATATATAGTAATATATATTAGCACACACACAAATATATATATTAATATACAATAAAATCACAAATCACCTTATATGGGGAATAACCATATTTCGACCTACAAAAATAGAATTCGTCAGTCTTATTCAACTCCGGTTTAGACTGAGTTCGCATCGAAATTAGAAATTTAACTGTGAAAGCTGCAAAAAATAAATTCTAATTCCGACACGAACTCAGTCTATACAGTGATTGAATAAGACTGACAAATTCTGTTTTCGTCTGCCGAAATAAACTTATTCCTCATATGAGGTGATTTTGGGATTTGATTGTGTATTAATTTTCGCTCTATAATAATAAATACATTGAACTCTTTTTGTGGATTAGTTTGAATATTTTATATTACTAGGATCCACTTGGATTATATACCACGGATTTATTACCTTAATATATATATATATATATATATATATATTGAACGATAAAAATGATTAAAAAAATTAATTAAAATCTTCAGACATACTTGTTGTAGATTAATATTCTTATGTTTTTATTATTATTATTTCATTTAGATTCCTCGACTAGTTTCGGCCAACATGGCCATCATCGGGAGAAAGAAATGTCTCTGCTTGCTGGTATAAATTAGTAACAAGGATGAGCTTGAAGATAGTTTAGTCTGCTAACAACATACACATCCTTGATACAAAATTAAAACAGTTATCTTTGAAATTTTTCAATCGAGAAGAAAATGATAATAATTTTAGATTTTTTTCCATAAAAGTTTGGATGGCATCAGACAGAAGCATATATATATATATATATATATATATATATATATATATATATATATATATATATATACTGGCCACTAATATTATCAATCTCTATATATATATGGGGGGTGGAATTCACATATAAATAAATGTTTCTGCAAAGACGATATTAATGACAGAAATGACAAGAGGAAAACCTTTTATGCCAACGCGTTTCGTTCTTTCTGGAAACTTTATTTTGTCTTGATAGAGTCTTTGTTTTGGCGGAATTACATCCACTCTTCAGGAGATTTGTTTGAAATATTTCAATAGTAGAATTTTACCATAATGTCTTCTGACCAGTGGGTGTACTTCTGCAAAACTCAGAGTAGAGAGAATATGTAACATTTATTATTATTATTATTATTATTATTATTATTATTATTATTATTATTATTTCCTTGTATTTCTGTTGTATGCTCATTTTCTTCCGAGTCCCAACCTAAGGTCAGAAAATGGCTTTATGACATATCGTAATGATCATTTTTGTAAGACATATTGGTTATGATTATATCATCCTGCAAATTAAGATAAAGTTTCGTTTTATTTTTCTTGTTTTTATTTATTTTCATTTCTATTTTTTATCATATATATTTGTTTATTTGTCATTGATTAAATCTATTTGTTGAATTTTGGGGTGGGATGTTGTGGTTAAATATAAATATATATATATATATATATATATATATATATATATATATATATATATATATATATATATATATATCTTGAAAATACATTTCAATTGAGCACTGTTGAGTGATAATTCTATATTATTCTATAATAATTCTATAAACAACAGCCACCTGCACTAATGCAAAGCTCTTCAGTAAAATGTTGTTGCATTTGTTTACATTTGTAAAAACAATACGCTAGATTTAGTTGTGTAACGCTACCAAGTGAAGATAGCTCTGGCTGACACCAGATTAGTTGAGTTTCGATCCTGGCTTGAGGCATTCGGAGGTCTAGTCACACTGAGGAGCAGTGATACAGCGAAACAGTACTGTCTGTGAATGACACACACACACACACACACACACACACACACACATATATATATATATATATATATATATATATGAAGAAATATAGTATTAAAGTGTGCTATATTTATGAGATAAAGTGCTCAATATCAGAGATAGAGCGTGTGTAAATATAAAACTGAACATAGAAGTCAACACTTAGAGGCGATAGTCTGTTTCATGCTGCATTGTGGGTAGTCTATTTTGGCGGTTATTTTACCGGAAGTCGTTTATTTTTTTATTTATTTATTTGGGTCAAACTATTTTGCTTGTATTTGTTTATTTTTATTTTTATTTTTTATCTTGTATATTTATTTATTTTTTATTTTTATTTTGATCGTTGTTTTTATTAACGTAATAAAAATTTGTTTATATAGCTTATTTAATAGTTTTGTTTTCGTTTGTTAAGATAATTAAGGCTATTTGTTCAATTTTGGGGTTGCTTGTTGTGGTCTGTTCTGACTATTATTTTGGCGGGGACATATATATATATATATATATATATATATTGGGGGTGAGAGAGGTTTCTTATTTTACTAAAGTTCATTCAATGCAAGGCCCAAGAGGCACTCAAGGCAGAGTATTGCTAAATTAGTTGTGATAAAAGTACAGATGGAAGCTTATGACGATATGGAGTATAGATAACGATTGAGACGGCTAAGATTGTAGTGCTCCAGGAAGAGGTTCTTACAAGATGTTATAGAATAAATGTCTACATGTAACCAGTAAACAGCTCCTCTTCAAAGCCACTGATCGTAAGTACTTACTGTCTAGGTGCTTCATGAAAGTGTCCTTAACCTCATACACTCCTCACCCCACCCAAAATATTTATAAACAGCTACACATCTATCGGTTACGGTACTTGGAAATATTTTTAAGCGCTAGTTTTTAATTTCATAGAACCATTTTATTTTATCAATTCTCTCTCTTTCTCCCATTCCAAATTCAGCCAGAATGTACCCCTCTGTTTAATCCTTGCTGAGGGTCGGAGGGATGGTTACGTCCATCGACCCCCGCTTCGACACAAGTCAGCTGCTACACTCGCAGATGGTCGTCTGAATTTTGCCAGACGAGGAAGACGAATCGGAATTTTTGGAAGGGCGGCCATTTTTGAGATTTCGCGAGACTTGGCGGTATCGCGAGAAGAGACGCTTGAATTCGTCTCCGAACTGTCGATTGCAATAGCCATAAATGAGCGGGTTGAGCGAATTACTGAGAAAGTAGGACCTCATGCCGATGCAGTAGAAGAGTTCGGTCAGCGGGCTCATTGAAATCTCATATTTTATGATGGTACGGGCCACTTGCAGTGAGAGGCAGGGGATGTAACTCAGGATGAAGAGCAAAGTGACGAGAAAAACGGTCAAGTTGGTGCGGTTCATTGTCTTGCTGCTCGCCTTCTCGTTCACCAGGGCTGGGGTGGTGGTGGTTGGTACCTCCAACGGCACGCTTGGCCCGGAGTTGCTCCCGCCGCCACTGATAGGGTTCGAACAGCGGTTTCTTACTTCGAGCCATAGCAAAAGGTAGCAGATGGACATCGCGACGAAGGAGGAGATGATGATGAGGAAGACAATAGCGAAGTAAATAACAGGAAATTTGGTGTTGCGCACCGAGTCAGAGATGGAGCAGTCAGTGCCGTTGATATGTGGAATACGGGTTTCGTGTGTCATCTTGCCGGCTGCGTACAGCATAGGCGAAGTGACGATTATACCAATAGTAGAGATGACCAATGAAATGATCTTCGCTTCACGCACGGTGATTTGCTTTTTGAACGGGCGACAGACCCTCTTGTAACGGTCGATAGCAATAACTAGAAGAATAATACTCGAGCTGCCCGTGGTGAAATAGGACAAGAACCTCAAAGTCTTGCAGGCGACCATCGAGGGGAACATGAATGGATAGCGCATGTCCAGAATCTCTGTCGGCATTGCAATGCAACAGGAAAGAATATCGAAGACAGCCAGCACAATGATAAAACAATGGGTCGGCAACATTTTTAGGCGATAGCCGTAGATGTAACAGGTTACTGTATTACCCAAAAGCCCAACAATCATGAGGATGATGGTGTAAATAATGGCCGGGATACGGAGCATGGCCTTCTCGTCGTTCAATTCTTGGAGGGTGATATTGGGATAGCCTACAGGTACGGCAACCGGCGCTGCAATAGATTCAGCGGCCATTTTGCCAGAAGTGGGTACGTCTGTGAAATCCATTCGTGATAAACGACTTTCTGCCACTTGTTTCTCTTTTCTTGAAGAACAGCTAGCGCCACCTGTTGAATAAAAAAAAGTAGAGGAAAATGCCATATTAGTTCAAGAATATTTATTTGAAGACATATGAGGCATTATCGTCTAAGGTGCTCTGGATATATTTGGTATATATATATATATATATATATATATATATATATATATATATATATAAAAGGGAACATAGAAGTCAACACTTAGAGGCGATAGTCTGTTTCATGCTAGACGGCAATCGTCAGGCCACGTAAACAGACTATCGCCTCTAAATGCTGACTTCTATGTTCACTTTTATATTTACACACGCTCTATCTCTGATATTGAGCACTTTATCCCATAAATATAGCACACCTTAAAACTATATATATATATATATATATATATATATATATATATATATATATATATATATATATATATCAAATATGTAGTGCAGTTCAATTTATGTTACAATGAATCATTCATACAAAAAGTAGATTAGTAAAGTTAATGATATAAAATGGCGAAAAACTTCTTCGCAAACAAAATTTTAAAGGTGCATTATCCTACCAATCACTCGATGAATATTATGATCCTTGTCTTTAAAATTATAAACTGTATAACGTCTTTCTTAAATACGCAAGTACTTTCGACTGTACATTCAGTCATCTTCAGGCATGGAAATTATTTTGTTTTTGGTAAAATTCAGGTAGCATCCGAGACGAAAAAAATATAATGCGAATCGAAATATGTTTTTTTAAAAATGTGTTATTGATAATGGATACAAACTTTTGGAGTGTGCAATCGTAATGCTAAGGTTGAATTTCATTTCATTATTTTTTTTTGAAAATTTAAGTGAGTGCGTTTTTCAGTAATATGGCAATTTGAGAATTTTTTCAACAAATTTTCAAACTACCTGCGTCTCTCGTTTCGTGCGCATGTGTAGATGTGACAACGTCATCAAAGCCCAGTCCGATGAAATCCTAACGGATGGAATGCGTCACAAAAATAATTTCCAGTTTGTCATATTTTTCTAAGTACTGTTTGTTGGTGATATATAAAATTATACAAAATCATATATCATTATATATATATATATATATATATAATTGTCTATTTAAAAATTATAACATAAATATGTTATAAAATCACTACAAAAATAGCCATTTTGTTTCAACACCTCCGGTGTCTTATCAAGTGATGATGTTGAATGTAGAATAAAGGGTTTTAAAAGTTTCAAATTAATTAACGATCCTTTGTAAGGGGAAAACGCTGTTACATAAGCAAGAATGACCAATCAAAATACAAGTATACGAGAATTCAAAAAACTTGACAACGAAGTAAGGATATAATAGCTATTAAAAGCTTTAAAGTTGGGGTTATACTAAAATAGAATTTATTCTAATCAATAAGTATTAAATTATACGATAAAATTTGATATTAAAATTAAAAGTAAAAAATTACCAATTTTAAAATCTAAATTTAATCTCTATTAAATTTAAAATTATAAAATTACTGAGGAGAAAAGAAAAAATACATATGTTATTCAATTTATTTTTTCATTGAAATTACCTTAGAATACGCTAATATCGGCTGGTCTTCCTGACGAAATGTATACATTTTAATTCCACGTGTGTGAGTAGGGTGCTAAACTCTCGCGTAAAACAATACAAACACACTCAGATACATAAGCACCCAGACGTATTTAGATATATACATACACAAAAAGGTGACGAGACAGGAAACATCTCCACGGCCCTTTATAAAAAAAAAAATTAAAAAAAAAGAACGAACACATACATACATACACAATTACATGTGCATGCATTTTCTATATACATAGATACCGATAAATACATGTACACATATCCACATACATACATACACAATTAAATGTGCATGAATTTTCTATACGCATAGACACCGATAAATACATGTACACACATCCACATACATTGACCTAGACAATCTGATACAACAACCAAGAAATATTCAAGACTGAAAGTGTTATTAAACGAATGCTAACACTTATTAAAATATAAATTATAGGGGCAAATATGCATAGATAAAAATGGTCAAATAGAACAGAGAAACAAAGAATATGGAAAGAAAGGACATTAAAACAGATATATATGTTTAAAAATAACATTATCTAATATATAAAAAAAGAAAATTCCAAACACACAAACATATATAAAAATATATATTTTTCCATCATATAAGTCGATATACGCCTTATTATACATTAGGTGAAAGGATATACATATATATACATATATACACACATATACACATATAAATACAAATACATATACAAAAACATATATACACATATACACATATACACACACTCACATATACATATATATATATACACACACACAGATACACATACATATACATATATACACACATAGACTTACACACGTATCAGTAGATATAAACCAAAGTTTACATACCTACACATACACACAAACAAGCTCACATATGATAGGTGTCAACACACACACATACACCCACACACATACACATACACACACACACATATATATATATACATACATATGCATACCTATAATAACAAGTACAGATATATACGTACATACACATAAATACACAGACATTCAACCATATACATTTATAAACGTACATACATAAACATATATCCATATACACACACATATATATATATATATATAACCTACTAACATATATATATATACACTTATATACACACATACACATCCAGCAGTACAAACACACATACATACGTACAAATACATACACACATATACAGACACGGATAACACTGTGTAGGTACACAATACACATTCATATCGACAGGATGACCATCAGGTTATAAAAGTAATAATCTATTAAACTTACAGTGACATATCATTATCATTGGAAGTATATGACCCCTATAATAAGTTAAATTTATAACGGTGTTTACAATTAACTGTTAGTTCATATCTTTGATTTAAGAGATCATTCTTATTTTTAAATCTAATTATTTCAAATTTTTCGTTGAGACATTAAGACATATAGTGAGTTACATGTTCGGGATCTCCCGATTAATTTACATTTAACCGTAGGTGTTTTATTCTTTTCTTTTAGGCTCCAAAATACTTGGATAATGAAGTCATATACTTATAGTTACTGTTATTAAAAGATTGCATATGCCCCCGCCAATGTTCCTTGAATGGTTTCATGGTACTACCAATGTAAAATTTTTTTATATTTGGATTTTCTAGTGTTGAGATTGTACTAAGATAAACTACAGAACTAGTCATACAATTATTTTTCAGTGGACAATTATTAGGATTCCTACAATTACATAAGTTGTTATTCGTATCATTATACTTAGTATTGCTGCTTGTAACCTGGTGAGTAATCTAGTTTTTTGAGTCCCTATGCTTGTTAAAGACTCTGTTGTTATGTTTTTTAATTATTTTCCCTAGGTTATCTGCACAACTATAGCTTAATTTAAGGGTATTAGGATTAAATATTTTACTCAGTGGGTTAGTTTCAGGGTTGGGAAATGTTTCTTGATGAGGTTTAGAAATATACGTCCTAATTTAGTTTTAACCATTATATTGAAAGGGGGAGTAAACCAGATGATCTTTCTGGATCTTCTTTTCTTATTATGGTTGTAATTAACCGGGTTTCTATATTGAATAGTGGTATCTTTGTATCCACTATTTTTGAGTGCAGAATTGTAAAAATCCCGATGTTTATTAAAAATATCTTTGTTAGATGAGTTAGTACTAATCCTAAATCCAATGGAGGAGGGTATGTGTTTGATAACTGAAGAGGGATGGTTGGAATTTGGATGCACCTATATTGGGTTGGAATTAGCCTTCACATATGGTTGGAAAGTGTTGCGAGCAAGGTCTAGGGTGACGTCTAGAAAATCTACTTGTTTAACATTAGTGGTAACTATTGTCCTAAGACCCAAATCCTTAAATACCTTATGAATCATTTTCCTAATACGATCTACCTTAATTTTAGTGGAGTTTTTAACAACTAATAAGCCATCATCTCTATACAATCCTACACTATCAGAATCTAGACAATCGAAGCCACTTAAATTGTACAAAAGAAATAACCCAACCAGGCTAGAAGCTTACGCAGAGTCCAAAGAACCCATTGAAATGTCAAAATTATCGTTGCAAGACTTTTTGGTCCACTGTCCGTCCTTGAAGATCAGAACAAAATTTCGGAAACAAAATGGCTATTATTGTAGTGATTTTATAACATATTTATGTTATCATTTTAAATAAACAATTATATCTGCTCTACCCTGTATTGAGCACTCTTTCAAGAATAGTAATTGTTGGTTATTGGAATTTATTCCGTATACACCAATCCTATACTTGGGTATATATATATATATATATATATATATTGGTGTAAAAAATACATATGCACTGTTAAAATAAAAACATCGAGCTCTCTGTGGATCAGTTTTAATAATTAATATTACTAGAATCCACCCGGATTATATACCAACGGATCGATTACCTGTGCTATATATATATATATATATATATATATATATATATATATATATATATATATATATATATATATTACAGCTCGAAAGTTTGAAGACACGCCTAGAATTAGTATGAACTTGAAAGAAGAGTGAAAGAAGGCTGCCTGACGATTGCACTAGCATGAAACAGACTGTCGCCTCTATGTGTTGACTTCTATGTTCACTTTTATATATATATATATAATATATATATATATATATATATTAATGCATGTTTCATTAAATAATATAGACAAGTTTTGTCTAGTTATTTTAAGTAAGTTCCTTTCGTGTTGTCTGATAAGCTTAATCACATTATCATTGAAAGACGAAAGGAAATCACCATATTGATACATGTTTGAATCTAATCTAAGCTTTCGGTTCACATAAACCATTATCAAAGAAGACAATTTTAATAAATCAAACAGCACATATACGAAACCACAATAATGGCCCGCCATTGCTGTTTGAATAAGCTCAAAGTAACGACAAACTTATTTACGAGCCAAGGAAGTGAAAAACGCGTCGTAGCTCGTGACGTCACACATGACCACGCGAGAGTGAAAACGAGAAGTATTAAGTATACTTAATACTTCTCGTTTTCACAATATATATATATACATTGACCATATATATAAATATATATTTATCATATATATATATGTTTATATATATATTTAAATATAGTTTTAAGGTATGTTATATTTATGGGTTAAAGTGCTTAATATCAGGGATATAGCGTATGTACAATGTAACCAAAAATGTTCTGTCCGTTTTTTGATTAGTCATTGAATGGAGTTGAAATATATACGAAATGCGTGTAGCAATTGTTTTCAAATTCGGACGGCCGGAAGTAGCAACATCAGACGTTATAAAAATCGCGCACCGTGCCCGGCCATCATCTCGTTCGGGGCTGTTTGCTTACGACTTCAAAGTGGGCTGATCAGCAGCTGCATCAAGTTGCCGCATATGTCAAGCGTTTGGGGATAGTGCTGTGAATGAACGTACTGCAAGGCGTTGGTTCCGAAAATTCAAGTCGGGAGATTTGTCTCTCCATGATGAGACACGCAGTGGACGACCACATGTCTTGAATGACGGAGTCCTGAAGGTGGCCATTGAAGAGGACAGTAGTCTAACGTGTGGTGAACTTGCAAGACAGTTCAACGTTTCCGATGAAACAGTTAGACTTCACCTGCACCGCCTAGGTAAGACGTACAAACTGAGCAAGTGGGTTCCGCAAACGCTGTTGGAGGTCCACAAGGGACAACGAGTGGCAGCCTGCGTATCGCTACTTTCTCGCCACCGTACCGCATCCTTATTCAATCGAGTGCTTACCAGTGATGAAAAGTGGGTTCTGTACGAAACTCCCAAGCGTTCCAGACATTGGTTGTCTCCTCAGGATGCTGTTCCTCACACTGCAAGACCGCCTATGCACCCACGCAAGATTATGCTTTGTGTCTGGTGCTACCAACGGGCCAAACGGTCACTGGAGACCTATACTCGCAGCAATTGAAACGTGTGCAACAGGCATTGCGCCAGAAGGAGATAGCACTGGTGAATCGCAAAGATGTGCTTTTCCTCCATGACAACGCCAGGCCGCATGTCGCGCAAGTGGTCAGGGATACCATACAGCAACTTGGGTGGGAGACTTTGTGCCATCCACCTTATTCACCTGACCTTGCGTCATCCGATTACCACCTCTTCCACTCCCTGGATAATCATCTTCGTGGGAAATCCTTCACCAATGAAGCAGACTTGCGCAAAGCCCTCACTGACTTCTTTGCGTCACCCCCCCCCCCGAGTTCTACTGCAAGGGCATTGAACAGCTGGATACACGTTGTCAGAAGGTGCTGGATGCCGATGGTGATTACTTCGAAGACTAAATATAGGTTACACATAGTGTGAAGCGTTTTCTTTTTTTCCTTTAAAAACGGACAGAACTTTTTTGGTTACCTTGTAAATATAAAAGTGAGCCTTGAGGTCAACACCAAGTGGCGACTACCTGTTTCATGCCTGAACGAAATCTTTAGGCCAGGTGTGCTGTCTATTGGCTCGACTATTTATATATGCTGGTTAATCTGCCGATAGAATTAAACACCAACTGTTTTTGACCTTGGCGAGGACCTCGGTTGAGAGGGATGGGTTCCTCCATCTCTACTTGCCCAAGACACATTACGTCTAAATGAATACCTACCCGGCATTCAAGGCTTAAACGGAAAAACGAAAAAAGCCTCCCAGAAACTAAGATGTGAAGACATTGAAATTTCTCCCTAGAAATAAAGGAAAGAAAAAGTGTTAAACTAATGCATCATACCTATCCTTCAATGGATGTGAGACAATTTCCTCAAAGATGAAGACGAGATTTGAAGCCACAGAGATGTGGTTCTCCAGATGAATACTGGGAATACCATGGAGAGAACATGGGAGCAATGAGGAAGTTCTAAAAAAATAGGAACTCGGAAAACGTAAAACCAGAAAGAGGCAACTGAAATTTTTGGGACGCATTATGAGGAAGGACGGCTTGGAAAATATAATACCCTCAGGATCTAACGAGGGAATCAGTGTGTAATTTAAAAAGGATGGAAGCGCAGAGGCAAGGAGAAACGTTGGTAAAATGCCAAAAGTTACTTAGAGCTACAAGGAGCAGGAAGTTGTGGAGACCCATGATTGCCGACGTTCGGAAGGGAGACGAGATATAAATGATGATGAATAGTAGATTATGTCACTCGAAATTATTTATATTCTATTTTTCACATTTTATTTAGATAGGTAACAAAATATTACGCTGTGTAGCAATACAGATCGAATTTTTATAATGAAAAAAAAAAAGTATTAAAACAATTTCAATATATATTTTTAAGCTTTAATTTTAGCCTTAAAATAGCATAAACCCTGCCGTAAAATGCATTTTATGAATTTAAATATGGATTTACGCTATTTAAATGTCATTTCTTTCTTCCAAAATCTAACTTCGATGATGCTACGATAGATCGCTCACAGAAAAAAACCCCCAAAAAATTCTGAAATAAAAAAATTTAAAAATGTAGCTACTTTAAATAATTTTGAAAAATATTTCTTCCATTTTTAATTAAAAAAAAATTAAAAGTCAGTAAATAAAAGTATTTTTAAATTAAAAAAAATTAAAAATTAATTTTAAAAATTTAGGAATAGTTATTTTAACTAATTCCGAAAAATATTGCTTCCATTTTTAATAAAAAATTAAAACTCTAATTAAAATATTCCGAAATTAAAAAATATATTCCGAAATTAAAAAATATTCTGAAAATGTAGATATTTTAAATATTCTTTTAAAAGTATTACTTCCATTTTATTTAAAAAATTAAAACTGTAATTAAAATTTCCTGAAATAGAAAAATCTAAAAAAATTATCTATTTTCAGTAATTTTGAAAAAAATATTACTTCCATTTTATTAAAAAAATTAAAACTTGTTAAATAAAAATATTCTGAAATTAAAAAAAAATGTAGCTATTTTAAATAATTTAAAAAAATATTATGTACTTTCTTTTTATTAAAAAAAATAAAACTTAAATTAAAATTTCATGATTTTAACAAACTAAAGAATGTATCTAAATTTAATAATTAATTTAATAAGTGCTTAATTGTATTTGGAAAATTATTATGTTTAATTTTAAAATAAATAGTGTATGTTATATCAATTCAAAGATTAAGCGGGTATTGAGTATACTTTAATTTACAAGAGTCTATTTCGACAGCTGAAGTATGGAAGACCAGAAGGGTCAAAACCCGATACAAGCCCGATATCTTACCAAAATTAAAACATAGTCATATAACGGGTAACACTTTAGCGAGTATATAATTATTAATTTCGTGAAAAACTGGTCTGAACTCATTAAATTTGTATGAACATATACACTAAAAGATAATGATCTTATTTGTAAAACTAGATTCCATCTTGAAAGCCCGAACAGCTGGTTAAATAATCCTTCGTTAGCAGACAGGCAATAATAGCTGAGCAGAAACGTGCATGCAATATAAAATGGGGTTGTGTGTACGCCTTTTACGATTTCTTTTAAATGTTTTTTTTTTCCTGAACAGGACCCTCTTTTCTAAACCTGCTTTACTCTTTGCGCACAGAAGCACACGCCCTGTTCTCTGCCCATCATCCCCACCCAACCAAAAAGATCATCTTACCCTCTCCTTTTTCGATTCCCGTGAGCCCCGAACATCCCAACGCGTCCCGGTCCCCTAAACTTTTTCTTTCTTTCTTTCTGACTATTGCCACCTTCAAATCAGAACTTGCCCTTTTACAAGATCAACGACAACAATCCGGGACAATGCCACCTTTCCCTTCGCCACCCACCGCCGCACTCCAATCCTTCAACCGTCCCCGGAGTCCTTTCTTTATTCGCGTTGTTAATGTTAGCTTTTCGGATGAATCGTTTTTGTTTCATCAATCACCAAGAGTCGCTTAATTTTCAAACTGGCAGACGACATCGACCGCCATGTTGAACGCTCGGTCTATTTGCTTATTTTGATTTCATTTCGTTTACTTCTTACCAAATTTTTGAGTAAATTTATTCTTTTGTTACTTAATTTCATTCTTTTTTTATCAGTTAAACATTTTGATTTGTTTCTTTGTTTCCATCTTTTTTTTTCATTTACTATTTTTTTCATCCGGCATTTTTTCGTTAGTTTTCATTCTCTTTCCATTTTGTTTCTGCTATTTTTAAATAATTATTTCTCATTTGTGTTTTACTATTTTTTTTATTTCTTTCGTTTTCTTTTTCTTTAGCTTTCTTTCTTTCTTTCTTTCTTTCTTTCTTTCTTTCTTTCTTTCTCTTTCCTTCCTTCCTTTCTTTGGTTTTTCTTTCCCTTTCTTGAAATTCACATCTCTTAGCCGTTTTTGACTTCTTTCTTTTTTCTTTCTTTCTTTGAACATTCCTTCCTTCCTTCCTTTTTTCTTTCCTTTTTTCTTTCCTTTGTTCATTTCTTTCTTTCTTTCTTTCTTTCTTTCTTTCTTTCTTTCTTTCTTTCTTTCTTTCTTTCTTTGATGCGCATTCTGCCTGTCCTTACATATTTCTTTGATATATTTTTTTATTTCTTTTCGTTATCCTTGTCAACCCGTCTCGCTTTTTTTAATTTTTCTTCCTGTTTTTCTTTTTTTTTTAGTCATTCTATTAAAATTTTTAGTCTTACTTTTTCATTTCAGCTTTTTTAAATAAAGATATTTTCTAATATTTATCTATTTTTCCCCGTCCTTTCTTCCTTTTCCCTTTTTTCCCCACTGCTTTTCCTTCCCTCCTTCGTTCTTTTTTCTTTATTCCTGCCTTTCTCCCCCCCCCCCGCCGTACTTCATCTGCACTTCATTCATTTTTTTTTTTCCGAGGTTTCTTTTTTCTGTTTACTCCTATTCATTTTTCTTTCTTTCTTTGTGCTTTCAGGGTGTTTTCCATTAGCTGGTCTTTCTCTTGGCAATGCCGATGGCAATGTCTCTTGTCCAAAGACAAAATACAAGCTCAACGAAGTGGGTTAAATGGGAGACGGTTCCCCTTTTTATGCTCTTTTAATTGGCCTCAACCGATCGTCGCCGTTTCGTCTTTTTTTAATTACCAACCATTTTGTTCTTTCTCCTTCTTCCCAACATTTTTATTTATTTTCCTCTTTCGCTATTTATTGCATTTCTTTCCTTTTTATATATTTTTTCTTTCAATCTTTCTTTTCTTTCATCGCCGACTTTTTACTTTTCTTGTGTCCATCAATTTTGAAATGATATTTTTTTCTTTCTTTTATTTTTTATTTTTTTTAATCATTTTCTTTTTGCTTTCTTTCGTTCCTTTCATTTTAATTTCCTTCTTTTTGTTCGTCTGGATTTCTCTAATCATTGATCTTGTTTTTTTTTTTAGGTCTCTTTAACATTTCTTTCTTTCTTTCTTTGAACATTTCCTTCCTTCTTTCTTTCTTTTTTTTTATCATTCTTTGTTCTTTTCTTCATCGTTTTTTGAATATTTTTTCTTACTTTCTTTCTTTTTGGAACATTACTTTCTTTCTTCCTTTCTTTGAACATTTCTATCTTACTTGAAAATATCTTTTTTCTTTCTTTCTTTCTAACGTTCTTTTTTAAACATTTCTATATTTTTTAACATTTTTTCTTTTTTTGAAATTTTCTTTCTTTCTTACTTTCTTTTTGAACATTTCTATATTTTTAACATTTCTTTGTTTCTTTTTTTCTCTAATCCTTTCTTTCTTTGTTTCTTTCTTTGTTTCTTTATTTTTTCTTTTCCTCGACTTCGTTGATAACATCTCTTTTTTTCTTTCTTTCTATTTCCCCAACTCTATTTGAACATCTTTCTTTCTTTCTTTCTTTCTTTCTTTCTTTCTTTCTTTCTTTCTTTCTTTCTTTCTTTCTTTCTTTGATAATATCTTCCCACTCTTTCTTTCATTCTATTTCCAAACATTTTAAATATTTCCCTAACCTTCCTTCCTTTCTTCTTTCTTTCTTTCTTTCTTTCTTTCTTTGATATCTCCCCACTCTTTTTCATTCTATTTCTCAACATTTTAAATATTTCCCTAACCTTCCTTCCTTCTTTCTTTCTTTCTTTCTTTCTTTCTTTCTTTCTTTCTTTCTTTCTTTCTTTCTTTGATAATATCTCCCCACTCTTTCTTTCATTCTATTTCCCAACATTTTAAATATTCCCTAACCTTCCTTCCTTCTTTCCTTCCTTTCATTCTTTCTTTCTTTCTTACCAAACTTTTTCCCACCCTAAATTAATTCTCAAGCTACCTTGAATCTCTAGCTTTTACACAAGACCTTTTGCGTTGAGTTTATCCCGAGGCAAATCATCCTAATTTCTTATTAGAAAATATTCACCGATTTCTTCGAACGGATTTTAAAGGAAAACTTTAAACACTTTTCATTGACTTTTGTCTAAAATCTTTCAGTATTGCAAAAATCAGCAAGAGCGATAATTCCTGCAATCATTCTCAAAAACGCCTCAATTCGCTGTTTTGCTTTCCTGGTGATGCTATTACCGAAATTCGTTCTGTTCCCGACAGGGTTTAATATTTTGATTAAAGTGAAATGATTTTCTTTTAAATGTCTGCGTTTAAAAGGAGCCATAAGTAATTAAATTCAAGAATTCCATTAAGCTTGTTTAGGGGGTCAGGTGACCCTAACCTTTCAAACGAATGTCAGTTGTTCCTTTAAGATATGCAAAGAGCATCTTTCCATTATTATTATTATTATTATTATTATTATTATTATTATTATTATTATTATTATTATTTTAATGTTACTATTATTTGATTTGAGATGCTCTCTGAATCTTAAATGTATCGGCCGGGTGATTGTGATCATAGCTAATCTCCTACCCGCAGTTTAAGGACAAAGCTTTTCTCAGCACGTGAGCTCTTCCAAACAGTGCTGCCACCTGAACACTTGCAATGATGTCAAGTATCCCCAAGGCATCCTGTGTATCAGATACATTCCTGAAAATCGACCCGGGGTGCGCCAATCACGAAAGGAAACAACTTGAGCTGCTGCCCGGTACATTTCTCTTCTTAGCTCTGCCAGATCTTGGTGCCTCTGTATTTTCGTTTGCTCTGGCTTCACGATGTTCCAGGGTATCTCAATGTCTATCAGGGTCCATTCATGGCTGCTTTTGTGCACAGATGTGACATCAGATCAGTCATGAATGTATAATCATAATAATAACAATAATAACAATAGATCATCATCATCATCATCATCATCATCATCATCATCATCATCATCATCATTATTATTTCTGTTGCCTAGCCATCTCCTTCCGGGTCCCAACCAGAGATCTAAGGTCAGAAATGACATCACTGAGCATTTTAGTGAAAAATAAAAAAATGAAAATAAAAGTCCGTCCTAGTTATGACGATAAATTACATCCGCGTCCTGGGTAAGACGATAAACTACGTCCAACAGCAAGGCCTCTGATCAGGAGGATTTGAGGAGCGTGGAACCATCTCTTAATTGCTGGTGTTCCCAGATCCACCCTGACCCGGGGTGGTAGCACCTCTTAGGGTCCCAACTATGGGCAAATAGTTAACCTCAAATTGGGGTCAAAACGCTATGAAAGTGTAAAAAAATACATTTTAATACCAACAATGAATTTTTGAAGAAAAAATTATTACCAGTAATACATTATTACGATCCATACATTTTTTGAAAAAATTATTACCAGTAATACATTATTACGATCCATACATTTTTTGAAAAAATTATTACCAGTAATACATTATTACGATCCATACATTTTTTGAAAAAATTATTACCAGTAATACATTATTACGATCCATACATTTTTTGAAAAAATTATTACCAGTAATACATTATTACGATCCATACATTTTTTGAAAAAATTATTACCAGTAATACATTATTACGATCCATACATTTTTGGAAAAAAACAATATTAGCAGCTATACTTTTTTGAGTATAAAAATATATTGGCAGCAATAAAAATTTTGTCGGCATTAAATAACCCATTGAGGTGTTGATATACCGTAAAACAAACCAAACCAAACAGAAAAACAAAAATAAAAATAAAACAACTTATGATCACACACATTTTACATAGATAAAGTCCTTTGTAAGGTGTGATCTTTATATGTGAGGTTTCCTTAGAAAGATATTTAGAGTTTTTCTGGTTATGTAAGCCGTGCACATGAGTACATTATTATTATTATTATTATTATTATTATTATTATTATTATTATTATTATTATTATTATTATTATTATTATTACTACTACTACTACTATTATTATTATTATTATTATTATTATTATATTTCCTTTGATTTCTGGTGTGTACTCATCTCTTTCCGTGTCCCGACCAGAGACCTAATGTCAAAAATAGCATCATGACATTTTACATACAACCGAGCAATTTAAAAAAAAATCATACATATTTTACATCAATAAAGGCCTTCGTAATGTGTGGTCTCTAGTCGTGAGAACAGTTTTTTGTATTTCTTTAAGGCATGGGCTGCCAGGAATTCCTTCAATGACTATTGGAATCTTTTCCAATCAATCCGAGGGCTCCAACTACAACTGGAATTGTTGATGTCCTCATGTGCCCTATTTTTGAGATTTCGATTTCAAGGTCCTTGTATTTTGATAGTTTTTTAAGATCTTCAAAGATACATTGCAGTCTGCAAAGACTACCATGTCAATAAGGAGGCACTTTTTGTCTTTGCGGTCTCTAATCACGATGACAGGGCGATTAGCTTTGATTGTTCTGTCTGTGTTTATTTTAAAGTCCCATATAATTGTAACAGGTTCTATCTCCGTAACCGGGCTATTATTATTATTATTATTATTATTATTATTATTATTATTATTATTGAGTGAGAGACATCACGCCGACGAATTACCGCGGGGGTACAAATATGCAAGACCCACTATACACATCATGGCATCCAGTCTGATAAGGGTATACCGGGCACATGCATCACAGCCAAATCTGAGCGCTACGGTAGGAGGTTTAGACGAAAGCATCACATAAACTTGAAGTTGGGGACCAGTTCGTAATACCATTATCTCGAGTAAACCAGTTCACTTAGGCGGTCTCCCATTGAGGGTGTTCCCATGTAACTCCCAATTTGCTTTGAATGTTTCATCCTTCAAGCTTAAAGAAAAAAAAGCAACGCTGTCGACATCCGGTCATGAAGATCCCTTATTACTCTCGCCCATGAACAGATATGCACAATAATAGTGAGAAGATGCTCACTCTTAGGAGCCCTATTACTGTTTCCCTGACAAATACAATCTCCAACGGTTTAAGTGTAGCGTCAATCGACATCTCCAGTTGCCTTGATCTATCCACTTCCCTTCTCCACATCCTTTCATTTTTCATTCCTATCTGCTCTCGCTCCAAACTTCGGTAACCCCCTTGCCTTGATCGACCCACTGTCTTTCTCTTTCTTCACATCCTCTCCTTTACCACTCCTATCTGCTCTTCCTCCAACCCTTCTTTAACCCCTTGCGTGATAGTGGCCTCCAGCCTTGCTTGGGGTGATACGCTTAAAAGAAAAAAAATATGGCCAACTGGTTAGCAAATCCATGGTACTGATCGAACCCAGTTTGATTCGCCAAGAGAAAACATGTATATGTTAACATCTATAATTACTTATGATAAGAAGCCACGAGAGCCATACCCGTTATATTATTATTATTATTATTATTACTACTAGTTCAGTATCTATCGCTTCGTTTGTTTGTCCATTTAGAATAATACATACACCCTTGTGCAAATTAATTGAAACAAAACGAGTAATTATAATATTATTTACTTTTTGTTTTGTATTTTCCCAATGAAACATGACCTAGTGCATGTGTTAGTATTTCTTATGCCCATTCGACGAAGTCGTTCCTTGTGGATTGACCACAGATTTTGGATTGGATTTAAATCAGGAGAGTTTACGGGTCAATCTATAGTACTTTGATTTGCTGACTGGTAAGGCTTGCCAGTGTGTTCGTGCAGCGTTACAAATTTCGTACGCTTCTTTGGAGTAACGTCCATCGCAGACAATGTCCGTAGGACAACTAATCGACAGTCGAGACAATAGTATCTGGGCGTGATAAAAATCTGATGCAATCACGGATGACGTAATATTTCTCAAGGCCAAACAAATTTCATCATACAACCCGAAAATAGATTCATATTACTGCACACCACTGCAAATGACCAAATCTGAGGAAAAAAATAGAAATCGATTACACCGTCACTCCAGTGGGTCTAAAACTGAACGTGTGGTGAAAGAAAAGAAACTATGCTGGAGTTATAAAAATGACATCAAAAAGACAATATTTATTCTCAGTTCTCCAGGAGTTTTTGCCAGGCCAAAAGGGAAATTAGGCTTCATAACACAGATGTTCTTTCAAATTTCATTCAAATTGTGTGTACATATGTATATTTACGCGGACGCATGTTTGTTTATATTCAATGACAGACATAAGAAAATATTTCTACGAGTCACACGGTTCACACTCCTCTTCCTCTTTTGGACAGGAGCAGAGGTTTATCCTTTGTTTCCTGTTTAGGATTGGGTTTCCGCTTCCTTCTAAAGTCTACTTTAGCTCAACATCTAAAGTCTCCGCCCAAACTCTGAAATTTAATTCACTATTTTTTTCCATTCAATATGATAATCGTCTGGTTCATAATCCCCACCCCACCCCCAGTCTTTAACGTTTTTTGAGGAAATGAATTTAAAGATTACATTAATTTCAAAATCGTAACGTTGGCATTTAATTCAGGTGATCAGTGAACGCCTTAAAGCACATTCTTATAAAATTTATAATTTACTGAAGCTTTACAAATTGTATCTGGACAAGATGCATGGCACAAGGACATTATTACTAAATCATTATGCCATCAAATAAGACCTTCATTTACTTCAAATGGAAATTATACTGAACAATTTAATTATTTTACGATGTGATATGTTATACAGTTCAGTAGTTTTAGTGTGATTTTCATTAAACAATGTAAATTTAAAATATTTTGTTTTATAATTTGTCCCCAGTAGTATTATGGTGTTATATGCAATTTTATCTATTTTTTTGTTTTTATTAATTATGGTCTAACAAATCTCATTCATTGAGTAGACGTTTTGTTATCTTTTTGTTGGGACCAAGTAAAAAGGTTAAAGAAATAACAAAACAAGTGTTACAGATATATATATATATATATATATATATATATATATATATATATATATATATATATATCATATATTAAACAATAAGTACAGCAGAAGAGTATTACACGACTAGTGAGTGGGTGTCGGTTAATACAGCGTTCAATCTATTCGACTCTTAATATTTAACAGCCCCCCACCCACGAGGGGTGTATGTGGCACAAGGCCGAGTTTAGCGTGGGTTCTCCGAGCCCGTAGGCTCGGCCAAAAATATTGCCTTAGAAGCCGCCTAAACGGGTTCAGGGACTGTCTACCTCCCCGGGCGAAACTTTGCCCTTCGGCAAAGCCTCGTCGTTCGGGTTCCTCTGCTTAAGGTAGAGAGTTCAACAAGTTTCTCCTACTAATCTTATCGTAGGAGGAAGAGTCCAACATAGACTCTTTAGAGGGAGGACACTACAACACTTTTATTTATTTATCGAATACATTAAAACAATTGCATATTTTGCTTGTGGTGATTCATAATTAGAATTCTGGTTTGAGTATATTTTCCATTCAATTGATCTAATACTAAAGATATCAACTATTTACATTGTTCAGACTATCGTCCCCATCTTTGCTGCCATATTTATCACAACGTTTCGGCCGTTGTACGCTCCGGCCTTCTTCAGGTGGTTGGAATGTCGAACTGAACCCTCGCTGGCGTAAACTGTTCTAGTTCCACGTGCCATGTCTAATGGATGTCACTTATCTCCTGTTTTTTCCCCTCTCCAAGTTCTCAACTTTATTTGGATTTATTCTTGAAATAGTAAAATTTTGAAGTTAGTTTGTAACTAAAACAGGTATTTCTGTACATTTTTTAGACGATCTTTAAAATTAATGCTCAAAAATTGATAAGGTCTATGAATCTAATTTTTGATGTCAGTACTTATCACATCAAACCCCGGCTTTTACACCGAGTGCAATGTTTATCTTCTAAAAAGATTGAAAAATCATTCTATGGGGTGAACATGGGTTCTAGTAGACATTTAAGGCAAGAAAGCCTAATTGGGAATATAATCGCTTATCAAGAATGGTAAAAATTAAAGGCCTACTCGGAGATTATGGAAAATTACTAACTTTTATTCGGAGTTGTTGAATTCTACAAAGCCTTTTCCAAATTGAGCTGTTGGGGCTAGATCAGAAAAGAGATCGGCTGATACGTGGAAGTCCACCCAGCAGAAATAACAAGATGAAAGGGCAGAGATTCACTGAGATTCGAGATTATGATGTTAGACCTTCCATTCATTTTTAATATAATTCACGAGAAAGATCACACCAGGTGGTTGTCGCTATGAATTATGTAACAACTCATGTCTTCAACTCTCCAGCACCTTCCTCGGTATTCCCGAAAACCAAGCACTGCTGAGTTCTCGGCAGTCCCACTTTCTCCCCAGTTTTGACCCTGGAATCTTGAGGCAAGATTTCAAATGTCGCATTGGCACATCAAAACGTCCCAAGTGGTTTGTACCGTTGACCAATTTAGCATATAGGCTTGGTCCTTTGAGCAGTTATTGTAATGCATTTGGTCCTTGTGTGAATGTGTGGGTGCTATAATTGTTATCATCGCTAAAGGTGTAGTCGGCGAACCGAGTTCAAATTCGGGCCTAGTCAGTTGCCTTCACTTTCGCACATATTCCCAAGAGAAAGGAATGTATTCACATCTTCTCCCTCCAACTATGGATTAAATAGCGAAATAGACTGGGTATTCTAGTCTAAGGTGGAAATCAGCCTAGGAAAAATAAAACTCTGAATTCTAAACCGTGGAGGAGATAATTGGACCCCCCCCATCATTCCCAAAAAGTCATGACAATTCACAGATAATAAAGAGACGGAAACTGTGGAGAGCCGTGATCGTCTACGTCCTGGAGGGATATGGCATTTTAAAATGAAATTTTGTTCTCTGTAAGTGTTCCTCTATTGTAGCCTTGGCAGATTTGTTTGGTTTGGTTTATTTTGTTTTAGGTGTATCAACACCTCAATGGGTTATTTAATGCCGATAAGATTTTTCAGATAGGTTTGTATGAATAGAATATGTATTCTTTTTTTTGTAAGAAACCAGTTTGTAGATCAGGTTTCTTTGATGCATTTTTGTAAAGAGGGTTTTTTGTCGATAGACTGGTTTGGTTTATTTTGTTTTAAGGCATATCAATGCTTCAATGGTTTATTTAATGCCGATAAGATTTTTAGGAAAGCTTTATATGAATAGGATATATATTCTTTTTTGTAAGAAATCAGTTTGTAAAACAGGTTTCATTGATGTATTTTCGTAAAGAGGGCTTTTGTATAGAGTGAAATGTATTTCTCGTAATATTTTATTATTTTATTTAAACAATATTTTGTTAGTATTTTTTACAATAAATCTATTTTTATACTTTCATAATGTTTTGATCCCAGTTTGGGGATTAACTATTTACCCATAGCTCGGACCCTATCAAGTGCTACCACCCCGAGTCGGGGTAGACCTGAGAACAACAGTAATTAAGAGGTAGTTCCATGCCGCTGAAAAACTCCCGATTAGAGGCCTTGCTGTTGGATGTAGTTTATCGTCTTTGCTTGTGATATTTGGATTGTGCGCAGGTACTTTCATAGTTACCAATTGAGTAATGGATTAATGTTCGAACCTAGATAAAAAACTGAGATAAGGTATGCTGATTTTCGAGGTAGGCGCGTAATATTTTTTTTTCTTCAGTTCATTTATCTTTGTTGTATCTTGTTTCAGACAAAGCTAACCTTCGTAAATATCATCAATAAATCTTAATGAGTCAGTGCTTAGAAAAAAAAGTCAAACTCCCTTTACACAAAATTCACAGACCGCCGCCCTCCCAGTCCCTCCAATTGTAAAGTTGGAAATAGCGTTTCTTTGTTCTTATGAAAGTGAGTAGTGTTTTAATTGCGCTGATTCATTTACTGCTGCTGCTGCTATTGCTGTTTCCCATGCTAAGTGGATGAGGGGGTGGCAACGGAAAAAGGACACTGGGGTGAAAAGGAGTCGGGGGTGGGAGGTCGTTAAATTCTATTGTTTTTTCCTGTTTTATCATGAAGCCAAAATCATTATATCGTGTTATCCCTCGAATTTGAAAGATTGGCGCATCACAGTCTTCTCTCATTTAGCCTTGCACGGAGCCAAATTAAGTTCGAGAGTTACCCGTTATCTTCCCCTCCTGTCCATATACCCCCCCACTTAACGTATACCTCTACTTCAAGTGGTCCCCTGGCGGTGTAAAAGGTGAAACTTACTGTAAGATAAAAAGAATAAAGAAAAAGGAAAAGTTATCTTAGCCAACGCGTTTCGTCCTCTGAGGGACTTTATCAAGGCAAGTGCTAGGATTTGATTTTATAACAATTATTTATATACAAGATCAAAAATGTTGGTTTTCAAAATTTTTAGGTATAGAAACACTAATAAATATTCATCAAGTTAGCTGAAAAATCAGGTAAGTTATGGAGGACATTAAGTGATACAATTCAATGTCTAAAAAACGAGAGTAAAAATTTTTTTAATTGTTTTTATTTTATATATAAGTTTTCCTTTTGTCTTTATTCATATTGCCCTCTTAAAGATATACTCTATCTGAAATTTATACACGCACAAGCACCCCCTCTCTCTCTCTCTCTCTTTATATATATATATATATATATATATATATATAATCTTCACTGCCAATTCAAGAAAGACATTCGGATTACTAACACAGATACAGAGAATATCTCATATCGAGAATATTTAACATTGAAAAACATAAAGGAGAAAAAAATTAATTATTTTTAATAATATGTGGAAATCTCCACCCTTTACCTGGAGACGGTCGCGAAACCAGAAACACGTGGAGTAAAATTATGGAAAATAAAACATAATATTTTTTTAAAAAATCCACATTACAACCAAAAACGTTTACGGTACCTCTCTTCTTTTTGATATACATACTTTTCTCTCGTTGGAACCACTATAACCTCTTTCTTTTATATATATATATATATATATATATATATATATATATATATATATGTATGTGTGTGTGTGTGTGTATGTGTGTGTATGTTTGTGTATGTGAGATAACAATATACTTTACGGTATGCTATATTTATGGGATAAAGTGCTCAATATCTGGGATAGAGCGTATGTAAGTATAAAAGTGGACATTGTAGTCAATACACAGCGACGACAGTCCCTTCCATGCTTGAATGGACTTTATGGACTGAAGATTGCATTCATTCATGAAACAGATTGTCGCCGCTCTGTACTCATCACAGTGACTACTTATATATATATTATATATATATATACAGGGTGTCCATAAAGTTCGTATGCACTTTAAAAAAAATTATAACTTTATTTGTATTTGCGATAGAAATAATCTGTAAAAAATGTTATAAAGTTTAATATACCTAGTTTTAAGTATAGCTAAAATAACTAATGTGATTTCAGGCATTACTGTAAATCAGTTGGCAAATGTTTTCCGTGAACTGCAAAATCGTATTACCCTTTGTATTGCTAATGATGGAGGACATGTGGAAACTTAAATAAAATCTTAAAAAGTATAGATTTAGCTCTTTCTAATCCTTTTCACAAATTCTTTGCTCTCCCGTCGAACTCGACGTATGAGGGTCAGACAGATCAGTTCCCAGAAACTGAAAGCCCGACAACCACACAGGATTTGATTATAGTGGTGAAGGCTTTGTGCAGGGCAATCCACACTTTTTGGAGGGACGAATACAGGGACCTGGTGCAACGGATGCCACAAGGTCCCCAAACGACCCTCCGCAGGTTTTGAATTCAGAGTTGTCCTTCTCCTAGACCAGTTGCCATCCAAGGCTATAGAACCCAGTCTGTCCTGATAGTTGGAGGGAGAAGAAGAGGATTCACACCTTTCCCAAGTGTATTAGCACGTAAGTGAATGTAATGGAATCGAACTCGGCTCTCCGATTCCTCAATCCAAGCCGTTATCCATTACTCCACCGTGCCTCCTTTTTACAAATTATTTCTATCGCAAATACAAATAAAGTTATAAATTTTTTAAAGTGCACACGAAATTTATGGATACTATATATATATATATATATATATATATATATATATATATATATATATATATATATATATATATATATATATATATATATATATATATATATATATATATATATATATATATATATATATATATATATATATATATATATATATATATATATTGCTTATACGCTATTTTTTATGGATACACAGATTTGAGTAAATTCTCTGCTCTTTACTTAAACAATATTAATTACATTTACCGGCCTGAAGGTTTGAGAAATTTCATAGAAAATATGCGTTCCCCTGCAGGAATCGAACCTGCATCCTATGAATAACCATCATTAAGCATATTTTCTACGAAATTTCTCAAAACCTTCAGGCCGGTAAACGTAATTAATATTGTTTAAGTAAAGAGCAGAGAATTTACTCAAATAAGTGAAATCCATAAAAAAAAACGTATAAACCGAAAATTTATGAAACATTTGACGGATTTAATCCATTTCCTATGCTCCTGAAAAATTTATTTCGGTTGAGCTCTCTGGGGAGGAAGTGTCGGTTTGTAAACAGTGACTATTACGGCTAATAATGCAAGACTCTTCGGTAAATCGAATCGAGTTCTCTCAGTCACTGTGTGTTTATCTAAAAATAAATACGCTCAAATTCACATTCATCCCTGCCGTACTTAGTAGTAGGATCTCCGACTGACGCCAATTCAGTCAGGTTTCGATCCTAGCTAGAGGCAACCGGACGTCTAGCCACACTGATGAGCTGTGATACAGCGAAACTGTCAGAATAATCAGAATCTTAAATTATGTGGAAAACTACTAAGACATTTTACTCTACTAATTGGATTATACTTAAGTCCAAGTTACTTCAACAGTGAAAGTGTCGAAAGTACTTGGCATGTGTCTTTTATCTGGCACCAACTCGAATATAAGGTTTTTATTATTCAAGGAATTGATAGTAAGCAAATGTCTCATTAAGCCTTGTTAGCGAAGTGATTTCCCCATTAATCATTGCTATTTAATTCTTTTATAAATCGTTTCTTTAAGATATAAAATATAAGCTGCACACTCTAATATATATATATATATATATATATATATATATATATATATATATATATATATATATACAGGGGTTGACAAAATAATTGAAACACTTGTTATGGAAATTTATTTAATATGGAGTTGGTCCTCCTTTAGTCTCACATACAGCTTTAATACGTCTAGGAATGGAATCAGACAGCTTCCTGACTTAATCCAGAGGAATTTTCAGCCATTCTTCCATTAACACCTGCTCCAGACACAACGGTGGAGGATAGCGGCTCATAACTTGTTGCTCCAAAATGGACCACAAATGTTCAATAATATTGATATCTGGAGATTGGGGAGGCCACTCCATGTGTTCTAGCTTACTTTCATGCTCTCCATACCAATTCTTAACCACTCGAGTGGTATGTATTGGAGCATTATTCTTTTGGAAGATGCAGTCGCCATCAGAGAATAAAGTCTGGGCCATTGGATGAACATGATCTCCTAAAATGTTCAGGCAATCTTTGCTGTTGATTTTACCATTCAGGGCAACTATTGGACTAAGAAATTTCCATGGTATGGCGGCCCAAACTATCATTGATCCACCTCCATGCTTCACTGTTGGAAGAAGGCAGTCAGGGTTGCAAGCTTCTTTGGACTGCCTCCACACATAAACTCGCCCTGAAATTGGGAAAAGAGAAAAACTGGACTCGTCTGAGAATATGACTTGCTTCCATTGGTCTGTAGATCAGGCATTGTGATCTCTGCACCACTTCAACCTCTTTTGAATATTGCGAGTGGAGAGAAGAGGTTTCCTTACAGTGGCTCTTCCATGATATCTAGCCTTATGGAGCTCACGATGAACAGTTTTAGTAGAAACTGGACTATTCAGATAATTATTCAACTCAGCAGTCACTTTGGCCGCAGTAGTCCGATGATTTTTTGCTACATTGCGTTTCAGTGCGCATCGGTCCCTGTCAGTAAGTTTGCAAGTCCGGTCCGAATCGCTATGGTTGCTATTGATTTTGCCCTGTTTCTCGAAATGCGTCATAGTTCTTGATATGGTAGCTCTTGAAAAACTAAACAGTTTAGCAACCTTAGTGATCGAGGCTCCTGCCATGCGAGCTCCAATAATTTGCCTTTTTATCTAACTCGGAGAGGTCACGCATTTAGCTTAAATTTTACTAAATTCTAAAAATAAATAAAACAAAGACAGTAAATTAGATAAATAAACGTATTTACAATAGATATAACCTGCAATTACAAAGTTTTAGTTAAATTTCTTAATATAATAGGTCTTTGAAATATGGGAGTGGAATTTGCACATGTTCCAATTATTTTGTCCAACCCCTGTATATATATTTATATATATATATATATATATATATATATATATATATATATATATATATATATATATATATACGTGTGTGTTTGTGTGTGTGTATAGGCAGTAATCTTTCTTTCATGCACATTTCATTGAATACGACAGACAAGGTGCTTTTATTTATTTAGTTTTATATACAATTTTTCATGCGATCTAATAATTTTTTTCTTTTCAGATGATAAATTATATAAAAACTGTCCGACAAAAGAACATTCGGACAGTTTTTATATAATTTATCATCCCAAATAGAAAAAAATATTAGATCGCATGAAAAATTGTATAAAAACTAAATCAAAGCACCTTGTAGGTAGTATTCAATAAAATGCCCAAATATATATATATATATATATATATATATATATATAGTAATCCTCATACAAGTCTGTTTCGCTGTATCACAGTTCATCAGTGTGGATAGGCATCCGATTGCTTTAATTCGGGATCGAAACCCGACTGATTTGGCATCAGTCGTAGATCCTATCTTTAAGCTATGGGCGCATGGCAGAGAGAAAGGGAAATTCTAACGTATAGGCATAAGATACAAGGCCCACAATGGAAACTCGGAATGGGACGCACTAAGAGACGCTTTAGTGACATCAGCAAACGATATCTTCCGAACGGAGACGGGACAGGGATAAAGAAATGGATGACTGATGAGATTCTCGCCATGATGGAACGAAGACAGAAAACTCGACCAAGATACGGAACGGAGTACAGAAAATGATACAATGAAATAAGGGCCAAATGAATGAAAGCTATCGAAGAATGGCTGAACGAATAATGTGCAGAAATAGAAAGATTGAGGATCACCAACAAAAGAGACATGCGCAAACAAATAAGACAACAAACAGGACAGGAGACATGTTCGTCAAGAGGCTGCCTAAAATCAAAGGATGGAACGCTCATATTAGAGAAGGAAAACAAATCTTCAACGCTGGAGGGAGTACATTGGAGAATTCTTTCACGACGTAAGGGAACATCTGCAATACACAGAACTACCGACGGAGCTGGAATTCTGAAAACCGAAGTAAAAGCCGCGCTGGCCAAATTGTACAGAAACAAGGCAGCTGGACCAGACGGAATTATAACGGAAATGAAGGCAGCTTAAGATGACTTTGACACAGACAAGATCACCGAAATAACAAATGAAATCTACAACAGCAGAGATATGCCGGAAGACCCCAGCAGATCGTAGCTATGCCTAAGAAAACAGGCGCAAACGAATGCGAACGCCACCGAAAAATAAGCCTAATGAGCCACGTGACAAAACTCATCATCCGTATTCTAATGAACAGAACGCGTAGCAGAATCAGGCCAGAGATAGGACAAGAACAGTGCGGGTTCGTTAAAGACACCGGAACAAGGAACACGATATTGATGCTTAGAGTGTTATCAGAAAGAGCGATACAGATGCAGAAGGACATGTGCCTATGTTTCATAGACTACGCAAAGCCTATCGACAAATTACGCCACAAGGATCTGATGGAACTGCTCGGCAACCTCGATATATTCGGGAAAGTTATTAGAATAATCAAGAATCTATACTGGCAGCAAGTAGCAGGCGTACGCATAGAGAACGGGCCCAGTGAATATACAAAATTAGAAAAGAGCGTAAGGCAAGGATGCGTCTTCTCACCGGACCTGTTCAACCTATACAGAGAGGCAATCCTGAGACAATTGGAAACCCTACCGGGATTTAGTATTGGTGGCCGCAATCTTAACAACATAAGATATGCAGATGACACAGTACTGATAGCAGACACGGAAAAGAAATTACAAAATCTCCTACAGATGGTAGCGACGGAGAGTGAGAAGAAGGGACTAAGTGAAAACTATAAGACGCAGTGCATGATGGTCAGTAAGAGGATGAGCCGGAAATGCGATTTGAGGGTCGGGAACACTAGAATCAAGCAGACGCAGAAGTTTAAATATCTGGGAAGCATCTTGACAGAGGACGGTAAGTGCGACACTGAGATCTGTAGGCGTATCGGGATGGCCAAGGACACATTCCAAAAGCCGAGCAGAGTATTGCGAGACAGGAAGATATCTTTGGTAACAAAGAAAAAAATACTGAACTGTTACGTGAAATCTGTCCTTTCTTACGGCAGCGAATGTTGGACGATTTCCTCAAAGATGAAGTAGAAACTTGAGGCGACAGAGATATGGCTCTACAGAAGGATGCTAAGGATATCATCGACCGAGCGTGTGAGCAACGATGAGATCTTAGATAGGTTGCAAACAAGGAGGAGGCTTATAATTAATACCAGAAAGAGGAAGCTGAAGTTTCTGGGACAGATAATGAGGAAGGAGGGTCTGGAGAATCTGATACTCATGGGCCAAATACAGGGAAAGAGAGACAAGGGAAAACAACGCGTGACATACCTGGTGGGCTTAAGCAAGCGGATGACAGAACATGGTCTGGGGGAGGTAGCAGAGGGAAGGAAATTGTTGAAAGCTGGAGGTGGAGAGCAATGATCACCCACGTCCCGAAAGGACATGGCACATAAAAAGAAGAAAGAAGTAAACAAACGTTAGTAGCCAGAATTTATTAAGGAAGAGCGGAGCGTTACATATACCGAAGCTAATATATATATATATATATATATATATATATATATATATATATATATATACTGTTTTAAAAACAAGGAATTTATTAATGGTAATAGTCCCTAAGGCTCTTTCGTCCAACATCTCATCAGGAGAAAATCGTTGGAAAAATTGATAAATTAAACGAAAAGAACAGTAACGAAAATGAAGAGCAAAAAAAAGGGGGGGGTGGAAACACGCTAAAATCAATAAGTATATATACTTATAACGAGGGGAGGGGAGATTGCGTGTATATAATTAGCGAGGGACAGTTAAAATAAAATATCCCCCCAACAAATTAAGGGACTTCACAAAATCCTTCTGTCGGCTAGGAGAAGGTTTCCGTAATCCTATACAGATTGATTCCAAAATCTTCAAACGATTGTTGGAACCAGCCATGTGAATAATTTCAAACCACTCTTTCGTATACGACATGGCACAGGCTATATTCTCTACTAGGTGTTGCGCAATAGCCGATTCCATATTTGTAGAGGGAAGATAACACATGTTATCTATTTTACCAAGTTGTATTTTAGAAGGTACATGTTGATTAATTCTTGTTTCCAAATGCAAGATTGTACGCCCCACATAACCAGCAGCGCACTGGCAATTAAATTCATATACCAAATTACTAATTTGATGTAGGGCAATTCATCCTTGCGAAACGACGGAAACGCAAACCTAGTTCGAAAAATACAACGCAGAGCAACAGAAAGAAAACAACCAGAAACCGATTTACTAACTTGCTTAACTAAGCTTTGGCCCTTATCCCCAATCCAAGGAATCTTCAAATAAACCGGACATTTAGAAAGCCCCTGGACTTTAGGGGAATGAAATACAATAATTAGTACAATAATTTTTATTAATTTTTAAAAAAAAATTAAAAGTTCAATTATTTAAAATACAAAATACACCCACTATTTTAAAAACAATTTAATGATTCAAATGACAAATACTTACTTAATAAAAATAATATAATATTGCTTTTTGCATAGACAAGATTTTATATAGACAAGAATCCAGAATTACGAGAAAACAAATCAAAAGGCGAAACGCTTCAAAAAGTTTGAATGTGGCCCCAGAAAGAAATATTTACGCATGGCCAGTTGTAGGTAGCATGCTCAAGAGTAAGAAATCCTAAGAATTTATTTTCTTTATTAAAAGGAAAAAACTGAAAAAAAAAAAAGAAATTTTCTTAAAAATTATTGTTTACCCTGAAGTCCTATAAAATTAATTAAATTAAAGAAATTATTAAAACTCGAAGTAGAGTTTTTGTAAAATTATTTTTCCAAACAAATAATCTTATTCAAATTCCATCGATTGGTCTGCGAAATTGAACGAAACGTAGAGTTTTGTAATTCTTGACAAAAATGTTAGCGATAACTTCAACAATATTAAATATTGTGTGGATTTCAACACATGTCAGCGTGTTGCAAAAAATTGTAGCTTACTACATTTAGCGACGGCTGATACAGGGGACAATTAAAAACGGGGTACAGAATATGTTAATTACGATTTTAAAAGGATAAATTAAAATAAGAAAGAATAACAAAAAAAAAACCCTGTTTACAATACCGTAAAGTTGTACTGTTGAAAAGCAAATAAATGAACACCTTAAAAATAAATAAAACAACGTAAGCGGTTTGTCTTTCCTCCTTCGTTAGAGCTTAACCAAGGACAAGAAAATGTGCACTCCGACTAAAACTGCGGCAATTGTATCACCATCATCGGCAGATGGAGACACGGTGAAGTAAGGGGTAGTGTCTCCGATTAAGAAACCGGAGAGCGGAGTTCGAATTCCAGTCGAGTTGATTACATTCACTTACCTGCTAATACCTTTGGGAAAGGTATGAATCCCCCCCAACACCACCAGATATAAGTAGAATAGCAGAACAGCCTGAGTCCTATAGTTTTGGGTGACAGCCACTCTAGAGACTGAAACTCTTAATTCAAACTAGCAGCTGCCTTGTAGGTTCTGCCTCTTTAGGCAAAAGCTGGAAGAAGGTAACTTCAAAAACAAATTCACCTGAGAGGAGGGACGTGTAACCTTAACATCCGCGGCAAAGGCCCTATTCTGCCTTGAATGTTACCATGAACCACAATTGTAAGACGGAGTGGAGTGGTGATTACACCGGCGCAACACGTGCTAAATGAATAATGACATCGGCATCAGTCTCGTAACCGAATGGGGTCGTAAGGTCTCTGTGCAGCTGAGCGCTTGACCAGTTCCCTACACATATCTGGGTTGAAAGCCGAAGTGGTATTTATTCATGACAGGTAGACCTGGCGGAGCCCATCCATTTCAAGATCAAAACTAAACCTATGTTTTCCAGTTTGACGGCTCGTCTTGGTCTGCCTGTCATGAATGAATATCTCTTCGGCTTTCAACCAAGATATGTGTACGGAACTGGTAAGGTGCTCAGCTGCGCGAGACCCTACGACCCCATCTGGCCGTGAGATTTATGCCGATAGCCGGTGATTTCAATCTAGGAAGCTCCCCACGTAGCGATACCGTGTCATCGCCGCACTGGCCGCATATACAGCTAATGAGCCCCGGTCAACCGAATTCTGCTCGAGGGCTGTTCACCTAACAAGAAGGGGGATTTTCCCTTTGACAGGTTTTGTTCTTAATTCTATTGGGTGTTTAACCGTTTCCATCACAAGACTTTCCTGACATAAACAATTTTATAGGGATACAATTATGAAGCAGTTGTTTCGAATACGATAAACTTTTATTGTGTCTAGTGTTGCCTGATTTAGCTAACAAGTAGCGTATTGGACTATATCTGAAATTAACGTTCTTTTTTTATTAGTGGCTCAAGTCAGCGTAGCTTAAGAAAATTATTAAAAAAATGTGACTAATAGCGAAATTCAAAATTTAGTCGTGTTCAGTTTTTTTTTTCAAAAAGCTTGATTTGTCAATTCTGTCGTGAATGAAGGGGGGGATTTGATTTTAAAAAAAGGGTGTAATGGAGCAGAAAATATCATTTTCTTGCGGATGGGGCTGGGGTTCAGATGATGACTTTGTCTCATTTTGTCAAATGTCAAAAGCTGTCATTGTGTCCTGATGCCCTGGCTTTTTAGAGATTGGCTACTAATGAAAGCGAAGGCCACATTTATTTTCTGTTTCGTGATTCGAGTCTTTGGGGAACAAGAAAAAAACGTGTTGAGGAGGGAAAAAAAATAAAAAAATAAAATAATTAATTGAAAGTAAATGACAAATAATTACTTAAAGGAAAATAATTCAAGGATAAAAAATAAAAGAAAGAAAGAATAAAATTTAATAAATCCTTGGTAATAATCAGTTATCTGCCATACGTGATACACGCTAAGGCGATCATGTATCTTTCGATAAAGACGAGGCAGATATTTTCCCGCAGTAGGTTGCCATTTCTTACAGCAGTAGACCAGTTGACATCCAAGTCTATTCTGCTACTTACCCATATCTTTGAGAAGAAGAGGATTCATACCTTTCCCAAGGGTATTAGCATGTAAGTGAATGTGATGGATTCGACTGGAATTCGAACTCGGTTCTCTGATTCCTCAATTTGTGATAGCTATTACTCCACCGTGCCTCCTCTCTTGGTAATAAAAAGATACTGCAAATAAATAGCTTAGTTTAGACTGGCACAAGGTCACAGTAGCGGAGCGCATTTTCTTCGGTTTTATGAAGAACTAGTTATTATCATTATTGTAGAAAAGGCATCCTAGTCTATTTTAATCAATTTATCTAAAAATACGTAAATCGCATGTAAAATGATTATTATATCAAATTTGTTTGAATTCAATGATTAGTCATTATTCATCAAATAAATATTATATATGATAATATATGCTAATATATGCTAATATATTCAATAAATTTCTCTGAGCCTGGTGAGCTGTTGTTCTGCAAAACTTAAGGAAGAAAAGATATGTTTTTGACTTTTTCTTAATTTATTAGATAGATAGATAGATAGATAGTGCATAGGGCTGCTGACTTACGCCACAAAATCATTTTGGAAAATAGGGCAGACCGAAAATTTATCAGCATCCTTCCATATGTACGTATCTATATATAGATGAATAGATGTAATGAATATATATATATATATATATATATATATGTGTGTGTGTGTGTGTGTGTGTGTGTGTGTGTGTGTGTGTGTGTGTTTGCGTGCGTGTGTGTGTATTATATACGGAATAACACACTCATGCACACATATATATATATATATAAATATATATATGCATACAGAATAAGATAAATATGAACACAAAAAGAGTCAATATGAAAAAAAATACTATAAAAAGGAGTAGCGAAAAAAAAAGAAAAGAAAAAAGAGCGATAAACGTAATGACCCCATTTCTTAACTCCTCCCCAAAGAGTAAAAAATAGTACAGTCGATAAAGATGAGGGTTCGTCTTCCGGGAAGAGAAGTCTTCTGAGAAAGATGAAACAAACATTTGCCCGACATCAAAGAGGGAAATTTTGTAATGAAAGTGTCGTCTGCTTTTAACCATTTCTAATCGCCAGTCATTTTTATTTCAGACTGTTCAAACAGCTCCAAAACGCCGTACTCAGAAAGAAACAAAGAAAAAAAAGTAAAAGTTCTATTTTTATTTTCATTATTTTGGTTATTTTTTTTTTAGGCTGGAAAAAATATATCCCTCAAAGTTTTCTGGGTGTTTTTGAACATTTGTAGCTAAAAAGGAAAGACAGGTTTCTCAATCATAGATAAACCTGTTTTTTTTAACATCCTATTTGCAAAAGGGTGGTTTATATAAAGAAAAGGATAAATAAATACAACTATGATAGAGTTAATGTTTTTTTTATGCTGTGCTTCTTCAGGACATAAGCGATCATGACACTCTCCAATAACGGACGAAACGTCGTAAATATGAGAATAAAGATGAGGACAATAGTCCGAACAATATAAATCATGTAAATAGTTACAATATCCCATCTCAGAAATATAGACATATCCTGAAGAAGACCGGAGTATACAACGACCGAAACCTCGTAAATATGACAATAAAGATGAGGACCACAGTCCGAACAATGTAAATCGTGTAAATAGTTACAATACCCCATCTCAGAAATATAGACATATCCTGAAGAAGACCGGAGTATACAACGGCCGAAACGTCGTAAATATGACAATAAAGATGAGGACCACAGTCCGAACAATGTAAATCTTGTAAACAGTTACAATACTCCATCTCAGAAATATAGACATATCCTGAAGAAGACCGGAGTATACAACGGCCGAAACGTCGTAAATATGACAATAAAGATGAGGACAATAATCCGAACAATGTAAATAGAGTAAACAGTTACAATACTCCATCTCAGAAATATAGATATATCCTGAAGAAGACCGGAGTATACAACGGCCGAAACGTCGTAAATATGATAATAAAGATGAGGTCAATAGTCCGAACAATGTAAATAGTGTAAATAGTTACAATACTCCATCTCACAAATATAGACATATCGTGAAGAAAACCGGAGTATACAACGGCCGAAACGTCGTAAATATGACAATAAAAATGAGGACAACAGTCCGAACAATGTAAATTGAGTAAACAGTTACAATACTCCATCTCAGAAATATAGACATATCCTGAAGTAAACCTGAGTATACAACGGCCGAAACGTCGTTAATATGACAATAAAAATGAGGACAATAGTCCGAACAATGTAAATAGAGTAAACAGTTACAATACTCCATCTCAGAAATATAGATATATCCTGAAGAAGACCGGAGTATACAACGGCCGAAACGTCGTAAATATGATAATAAAGATGAGGTCAATAGTCCGAATAATGTAACTAGTGTAAATAGACAGATATGTCTCTATGTATTTATATGAATTTTCGTCTGTTGTTTATGGTTAGTTGATTCTCTTAGAATAGAACTTGGGGCAAGTACTCAGTTTTTGCGGATTGTTGGCATTCTTTTACTGAGTTGGAGTGATGGATGTCAATAGGCATCAATAATGTCTATCGTTTGTTCGTTTGGTGTCTTCGTGAATAGGTTTACGATACTAATACACGTTCCATTAATCTGTTGTTTTTTAGGCCTTCTATGAATTCCTATCTAGGATTAATGCTGTATTTTGAAGGTAGATATGATTTTTTTTTGTTTTTTAATAGGCTTCTCCCCATGCAAGGTAAAAAAAGTCACCAAAACGCAAGTGTGGAAGAATTAGGAACAGAAACATTACTAATGAGCGGTAAGACGAAAGAATAATCAGGGGGACAGGTAGATAGCGATTGACATTGCAATTTAAATTTTTTGCAGATTATAGTTGTCTGGAAAGCATGGAGCCGGAAGGATGTTCCAAAAACGATAAGTGTCATAAAAATAAACTATTTGAATAGAGCTTACGGCTACATCTAGCCAGATCGAGTATAAATTGATGAGATCTCGACGCCAGTCCAATACTGCGCTGAAATTCATAATGTCTAGGTACCATAGCGAAGAGGTCGTCCGAACAATTACCATGATGATCGTTATAGAAAAGACACGAAGAGCTAACCTTAATTTTAACTGACTATTTTTTCCATAAATTTGTCACGACCCATATTCGCCGGATCCAATTTTCGGCTTGATTTCTTAATGTGTTATGGTTGTTTTATTTGGGGGCAGGATAACTCATCAACGCCGACTCAACAACGCCGACTCAACACCGCCGACTCAACGACGCCGACTGAGCGCCGGGACAACTTAAACGTTATTTTTAATGTATACCCAGATTTCACTAGATGCTCTGATCTTATTTATTTATTAAACAGTGTATTTATTTATTTCCGTCTGCTGGTCGGAATAATCTTATTAAGAAAATATGCGCTGTCCGGCAGAAGTCAAATCTGCGTCAACTAGGAGAACCGTCATTAGATCAGGCGTGCCTTGACCTCTTGGCCACGAAGAAACTCCTTGTCACGCAAAGACCGAATGGAGCTTTTGAACACAGACCTTTCCTGAATCTCGAAATATAGATTTCTGCTTACTTTCATATCATATACTGTTTTATAGATAGATAAAAGCGGAGCGTCTACTCAAATATGGGTAGCCATTAAAATAACGTTTAAGCAATATATTAAAATATGTCGAATTAATAAAGGAAAAAACAATTCCTAAAACAACACACACACACACACACACACGCACGCACGCACACACACACACACACATACGCTTTAGTGTAGCGATTTCAACATATTTTTATTATAATAAAAAATAATTAAAATAATAATGTATTTCTCTACTTTGTATTGAGCACTTTTTAAAAAGTAAATGCTACGAACAGTGAAATTATACTCTATCTGTTCTTTTTCTTATATATATATATATATTTACAGTGTAACCCGGATATAAGAGACCCGGATATAAGAGAAACTCGGGTATAAGAGAGATTTTTTCTGGTCCCAAATTAGAGCAGGTGTTAATAAAACAAAGTAGACCAAACCCGGATATAAGAGAAACCCGGATATAAGATACTTATCCAGTCCCGACAACTCTCTTATATCCGGGTTACACTGTATATATATATATAGAGAGAGAGAGAGAGAGAGAGAGACAGACAGACAGACAGACAGACAGAGAGAAAGTAAGAGACGTAAAACGGAGAGAGAGAGAAAGAGGAGAAAGAGAGATAGGGTGAGAGACAGAGAGACCTTATATATATATAAACAACATCTAAAATATTATTATCGTTAGATTTACGTTAGAAATATTCAAACACAGTCGCATTCCACATCACGTGATGTCCGCGTCTCGCGACGGACGCTACTTGTAAACAAACTTCTGAATACAGTTATTTCTGATGAAAGATCGGGGCAGATCTGAAATATCAAATATATATATATAAAAAAATATAAATAAATACTTTCACAAAAAAAAACTGAATGTTTTTTTTAATTTGCAACTTTTCAGTTGTTTTCTCCATATTATATATATATATATATATATATATATATATATATATATATAAGAGAACATTGAAGTCAACACTCAGAGGCGAGTGTCTTCAATGTTCACTTTTATATTTATCTTCACATACGCTCTGTCTCTGATATTGAGCACTTTATCCCATAAATATAGCACGCATCAAAACTATATTTCTTCATATATATATATATATATATATATATATATATACACAGATATATATATATATAGAGAGAGAGAGAGAGAGCGAGAGAGCGAGAGAAAGAGAGAGTGTGTGAGAGAGACGTAAGGACATCAATATGTCCTCATCTTACTAATGAAAAAACACTTGTTTAGCACAATAAATATTTATTTTTCAACAAAATCTCTTTCATCAGATATTATTACGAGAAATCTGCACATAAAAATTCTTCACCTTGTCACGCTACAAAATTTATGAAAATTTGTGCTGTTGATTCAATTTAAATGTAAAAAAAGACGATCTTACCTTTTTAAAATAGACCTGCGTTTTTAGAAACAAGAATTAACGTTCGTTCGTTCGTCTATCTACGGGAAACGTCGTAAAGAATATGTTTTCAAATGTTTTGAACCTGAAAAGAAAAAATGATTTCTTTGAAAATAAACAATAAAGCACAAAATGGCGTCGAAATTACGAAATGATTCTTGTTTAAGAAATCGATAATTAATTAAATTATTCATTGAGGCACACACGCTTTAGTCTTTTGTTTGATCACACATACACACAGGCCCAAGAAGCTTCCCTCTGCTTTTTCTATAAATACTTTCATGCTAATTGTTCAGATGAGCTTTCCTCTTTGCTACCTAGACTTTATGAATTTAAACGCGGTACTAGATTGGCGGAAAGGTCGCATTATTTTACAGTTGAAATAGATAGAGATGTAACGGTAAGTTCTATGCTCATAGTTTCTTTTCTCCCACTTCTCTCTTGTGGAACTCACTTTCGGCTCGTTATCTACTGTCTTCCTGATTACTCTTCTATTGTTCTCACTCAATTTTCGCTTGTGGAACTCTCTTCCGGCTTCTTGCTTTCCAGTCAACTTTGATCTTCAAAAATTTAAATACAATGTCAATCGTTATCTACTGTCTTCCTGATTACTCTTCTATTGTTCTCACTCAATTTTCGCTTGTGGAACTCTCTTCCGGCTTCTTGCTTTCCTGTCAATTTTGATCTTCAAAAATTTAAATACAATGTCAATCGTTATCTTCCGACTTCTTAATTCTTCTTCGTTTATTTTCTGCTTTCCTTAATTTTATATTTTTCACATATTCCCTAATACTCAGTAACCTCTTGCATCTTAGTGGCTTTATTGCCTTGCTTGTTTAAAAATGTCGTATGTATATAAAAACGGTGGTCATCACAAAATGAGAAAGCACTGTCAAGACTAAAGCAAGATTTTATCTCTAGAAGTCGTTGCAATGTGTCTGGCGGAATATGGAATGTGTTGTCGGTTATGAGCTAATGGACCCCCGAAGTGCCCTCAGCGCATGAATTTGTTTCCAGCAAAGGGATCAGGTAAACGAAGCATTATGTTAAAGGTGTTCAGCTTTGTTAAACAGAAAAAGGCGCTTTTCCCCAAAGGCGCTATAATGCGTGTGCACTTTCTGCTTGAACATGCACATGGTGGGGAAGCCCATCAGAACAGGTGCCATGAAAACATTTGTAGAAAAAACGGAAGGAATCCACGTTCCTTTGGTGGCAAAGTAACTGAAGTTGAGATGCCAGATCAGAATCAATTACAGAGCCTTTGAATTCTGTCAAGAATTTCGACATATGACGGGTGTAATAGCAAAATTATCGTGTAACAGCGTAATTGTCCACCCCACAAAATATTTAATACCCCCACACCCAAAAAAAATAAAACACTAAACTAATTGAGTTTCTTTATTCCTCGTTTTCAGGTAAGACGTTTAGTCACCGTGACACCATTTTTTGTAAGAATCACCGAAAAACCCTTTGAGTTATTCAGTTAAAATAGAGCAGGTTAAAACTGTTTTGTGTCAGACACACTCTTCCCAGCTGAGCAATAGTGAGAGGAGAAAGATCATTCAGGCCTTCAGTAATGGTACCGACATTCATACTCTGGCTTCGATCTTCAAAGTTCATTCAAGAATCATCAAGAGAACGGTGAATAAGTTTAAAAAAAGGGAACAGTAGAGAGGAAAATTGGGTCAGGAGGTCACAGGAAGAGGGATTTGGGAATAATGCAATAATAAAAAATTAAATTTAATCTCTCTCATAGATGTCGCGATCTGTAATATATCTTTTATGACAGTGGAAATATGAATATAAAACAAGTTTAAATATTATAATAATATTGCATCAAACGTTTGAAATTTGTTCCGTGTTAAAAATTATTTTTATGCAGCGCAGCTAAATACGACATCTTAATAAATTTAATAGATTTATATGGGTCTGGTGAGCGAAATTTGAAGTCGGAAAGATGTCATTTCATCTTTTCTTTATTATCTGCCGACCTATTTTCTCATATTGAACGCTTTCTTTACAATATCTACTCGCCTTTAAACGCGTTAATCCCTGTAATTTATGAGACTGTTTTAAATATTACAATTTATTGTTAATATATATATATATATATATATATATATATATATATATATATATATATATATATAAAAGTGAACATTGAATTCAACACTTAGAGGCGACAGGCTGTTTCATGCTAGACGCAATCGTCAGGCAATCGATTGCATCTAGCATGAAACAGCCTGTCGCCTCTAAGTGTTGACTTCAATGTTCACTTTTATATTTACACACGCTCTATCTCTGATATTGAGCACTTTATCCCATAAATATAGCACACCTTAAGACTATATTTCTTTATACATACATATATATATATATATATATATATATATATATATATATATATATATATATATATATATATATATATATATTTGTGTATTTAGGCAGCAATCCTTCTTTCATGCACATTTCATTAAAAACGACTGACAAGGTGCTTTTATTTAGTTTTTTATATAATTTCTCGTGCGATCTAATAATGTTTTCCTTTTCAGATATATATATGTAAGTATATTAACAATAACATATATATTTATATGTAACAATATAATATAAGAATAATATATATATATATATATATATATATATATATATATATATATATATATATATATATATATATATATATATATATATTATGAAATGGACAAAGTCCGATAATTAATGTCTTAAAATAATTGTCGGACTTTGTCCATTTCATCATGTGTGACGTCATTTGTTTATATTTGATACGCCATGAGCAGTTATGAATGTACGTGAGAGATTCATGGAAGATTGAAGTTTATAAGCAGTGAATTCGACCTTGCCAACCGAATGATCGGATATTCAGTTTCTCGGATATTCAGGCCGGTAAATGTTATTTAATACTGTTTATTATAAAACAGAGCATTTACTTAAATACTTGTATCTATAAAAAGAATGTTAAACATAAAAATGTCTTAATATATATATATATATATTGTGTAAATATATATATTTATATTGATTAATTCTCTAAAACAGCGAAAGAATTTGGGCTCACTATCAGCATAAAGAAGACTGAGCTAATGTAACAGCCAGTGTCAACAATTCATCTCTCACATCCTTACGCATATATTGATGGTATGGAATTCACAGTCTCTTCTGATGGAAAAGTGGACTGAGAAATCCAATCCAGAATAGCCAAAGCCAGCACAGTATTTAGTAATCTTAAGCATAGGTTATGAAACACCAAAGATGTGTCTCTCAGAGCAAAGATCGACATATACAGATCAGTGGTTCTCTCAACCCTTCTCTATGCTGCTGAAACTTGGACCCTGTACCGCAAGCACATAAATCAACTTGACACCTTTCACATGCGCTGTCTTCGTGCCATATATGATATAAAAAGGGATGACAGGGTCAAGAATAGTGCAATACTGAAGAAATGTAATATCACGGACATTGAAACCATTCTAGCAAAGATACAACTTAGGTGGTCTGGTCCTGTTGCGAGAATGGATGAGAATAGGCTTCCAAAAAATGTGCTGTATGGACAACTACCAAGCACCAAGCGTTCAGCTGGACACCCACTCTTACGCTACAAAGACAAATTGAAAGACAACTTGAAACATCTCAAATTTGATCTGAAAACTTGGGAAGCCCAAGCATCAAACGAAAGGAATGGCGTCAGATATGTTTCATTAAGTTAAAGGGTTTTGAAAACAGTAGACTGAAGTACCATTATCAGCTTCGTCAAGCTCTGAAGCAGACACGCCATCAAAATCCTGCTTTAACAAATTTCACCTGTCAGTGTGACTTTGTCGACTGCAGCAAGGCTGGGCTAGTATCACATTTAAGAAAGCACAAATGAAATATGTCTTTCCCTTACCTGATTTTCTCTACAATAGCTCCTGCTAGCATGCATAAGTGTAAAACAAAATGGCACCATCTAATGCTAAGCCTCATTTATCGTTCACGATAGGCCAGTCCACCATATATTGTGTATTTAGGCAGCAATCACTCTTCAATACATGTTTCGTTAAAGACTACTGACAAGATATCATGATTAAGCTTTTATTTAATTTTTCTAGTGTTCGAACAAGTGTTTTCTTTTCTGGACACAGAGTGTGTAGAAACTGTCCAAATGTTCTGTAATTCTGAGCGCTTTCGGCTATAATGTTATCCATTATTAAGGATGATTTTATTTTTACTTTTTAACTGAATGTATGTGCTGGGTATATGTATCTAGAGTTATAGAATAGTTTTTATTTTCCAAACACGGGCAGCACATTGTGGCCGTGTTTATAGCTATGTTATTGAGTGTCAGCTTTTTATTTATTACAAGGGCTTTCATTATTTTGTATCTTTTTTTACATGTGGATATTTTCTACTAGTATGGTTCGGATGGAGTCTAGTAGGTTTTGTGTGTATTTAAATGAGTCCTAATGGAGCTATGGTCAGATAGGTGTAACGTAAGTCGTCTGGATATGCATGCAGTAGTGTGACCGATGTAATTATTTATGAGGGGCATTTGAATTCGTAAATAATATTGATCCTTTGTAGCTGTCTTTATTTCTGAGATGAGGTATTATGTACATTATTTACATTGTTCGGACTATCGTCCTCATCTTTGTTACCAGATTTATCACAACGTTCCGGCCTTCTTCAGGTGGTTGGAATGTCGGACTGAACCCTTTATTTCGCCCGTTGGGGTAGACTGTTCTAGTTCCCCGTGTCATGTCTAATGGATGTTAGTTGTCAGTTATCTCCTGTTAATTCCCCTCTCCAAGTTCTCCACCGCCTTAACCAGGTATTGAACTTGAGGACACATGACACAGTGAATAAATATGGCGACAAAGATGAGTCCTTTGTAGATTTGATTTTGCAGATGTGTTGGTATTTTGATGATAAGATTAAATTTAAAACAGCTAACCCCTGTGTCCTGAAAAGAAAACACTTGTATGTACAGAAGAAAAATTAAATAAAAAGCTTCATCGCAGTACCTTGTCATTCGTCTTTAATGAAAAACACACACGCACACACACACACACACACACACACACACACATATAACGTTAAACATTAACTGTGAAATTTAAGGAAAAATTTAAATAGATATAAATATTTGTAAATATTCGAAAATATATGTGTAAGTATTGATATATGAGTATACATAGGTACCTGTGTATATCGATACATGTGTGTGTGCCTATGTGTGTAATTGCACATGTAAATGAACGTATGTATATGTGAGATTTACATAAGTGTATGTGTGGTATATATATATGTATATGATAAAACAAAATCTTTAATATTGCCTTCAAATATTACGCCATCTTAATTTTTTTTTTTTTTAAGCGTATCACCCCAAGCAAGGCTGGAGGCCACTATCACGCAAGGG
>OZ038517.1:7510214-7522714 GCA_964036315.1 Acanthosepion esculentum | reverse complement strand
GTGCTTGATTGCGACCTCATAATTCTCTTTCAGTTGATATTTACAGAGCTAAGTCTCGTCGGACCAAGGACCAGACAGGTTTCGAGACAGATTATGGTGTGCCAATATTAAAAGTAAGGAGAACATTTTTTTAAACAATTATCCTTTCAACTCATCATGCGAGCCGATACGAACTCGGAGACTTTCTTGTCTCAGTTGAAACATTTTAAAGACTTCCTTTGTAAAGTAAAGCATTTCATCAGATAGGATTGTGGGGTTAGAAGATTGTATTGCGTCAAGAGAGAAAGAAAAATAGACACCAGGAGAAAGGATCATATAACGGAGAATGAAAAAAGAAAGAAAGAAATGAGATTATAGGACAAAAAAGGAAAGAAAAAATTACACAAAAAAAACATCGAGTTATTGAATAGAAAGAAAGAAAGAAAGAAGGAAAGAAAGAAAGAAAGAGATGTTATCAAAGTAGTCGGAGAAAAGAGAGAAAGAAAGAAAGAAAGATGTTCAAATGGAGTTGGGGAATAGAAAGAAAGAAAGAAAGAAAGAAAGAAAGACAGACAGACAGACAGACAGAAAGAAAGAAAGAAAGAAAGAAAGAAAGAAAGACAGAAAGAAAGAAAGAAAGAAAGAAAGAAAGACAGAAAGAAAGAAAGAAAGAAAGAAAGAAAGACAGAAAGAAAGAAAGAAAGAAAGAAAGAAAGAAAGAAAGAAAGAAAGAAAGATGTTCAAATGGAGTTGGGGAATAGAAAGAAAGAAAGAAAGAAAGAAAGAAAGACAGAAAGAAAGAAAGAAAGACAGAAAGAAAGAAAGAAAGACAGAAAGAAAGAAAGAAAGAAAGAAAGAAAGACAGAAAGAAAGAAAGAAAGAAAGAAAGAAAGAAAGACAGAAAGAAAGAAAGAAAGAAAGAAAGAAAGAAAGACCGAAAGAAAGAAAGAAAAAATTACCACAGATCAAGAAAGAAAAACAAATAACGAAATGCAATTTCAAATAAAAGGAAAGAAAGAAAAAAATGAAAGAAAACGTCAGTCTCAAGTATTTGACTTCGAGTTCAAATCTCTCTGACAGCAAGTGGGGTGGGTGGTTAGGGGCGGAATCTGTGGCCCAGATTATGGACCCACTTTCCGATGTCTCATAAACCGAATGGGTTCTTATTTCTAGTCTTCATACTCGACCCTTACCACACCAACTTGGACCTTTCTACCTATTCCTGGGCTAATGGGGACAAGCCCTTTTCTCTGTAACCCCGATCCTACCCAGAGCCACTCCACTCAACTCTAGGCCTCACTCTCATACGTGAATTATGGAAAAAGCGGCAGATTTCTATTGTTATTAATAAAGATGACGTTATTTATAGTGAATGCTGACACAATCGACGCGGGAATTACATGTCTATACAATTAAATATGTTGTACAAGCGTGTGTTTAGACAGGGTTGTTTTGGTTGCGTAAGACTTTCCCCCATCTCATCGAAGAAGCGACCAGTGAGATTGGTCTCTATATTTGAATGCTGGCAAAACAGAATTTATCAGTTACAACCAAGAAAGAAAATTAAGTTGAAAAACGGTAACGACATCAAGTCCGTCCAAGAACTTTTTTACCGCGGCACCAACATCCATTCAACAGAGAAAGACATCAAATAATTTTACAAGTTTCAAATTCATTTAACGAATTGTTCACTTCAACCTCCACCGGACGAATTATTTTATACGCTTCAAATCGCCTTACAAAATTTTTAACAACTTTCAAACTAACCCAACGAATAATTTTGTAAGTTTCAAATTCGATGAACGAATTATTCACTTCAACCGAATAATGTTATAAGTTTCAACTCGCCTTACGAATTCTTTTATTAGCTTCAAACTCAGAAATCAAAACTTCGAAATTCGAGATATTGCAAACAAATGAACGGGGTTTCCTCTGTATTGAGCGACAGGCCGACCTTTTAACAAATAAACTTTTAAGCTCAAATACGTATTTAACAACACCAAGTTCGTCCAGAAATTTGTTTACCTCGGCACAAACATCTAGTCAACAGAGAGAGAGACATCAAAAGCCACAAAGGCAAGGATTTGGGTATCCCTGATGGTCTGAGCACCATCTGGAAGTTCTCCCTCTCTGGCAATCTTAAGGGGGACTTCTTTAAGGTCATGGTAGAATCTGTCCTGCTCTACGGCTCAACAACATGGACGTTGACGAAACAACAAGAAGCATCACTTGATGGAACATACACAAGGATGTTACGAGTTGCACTGGACATCAGTTGGAAGAAACACCCGACAAAGAAACGCTTATATGGACACTTTCCTCATAGCTCAGTTTCGATATCAGAGAGGAGGCTTCGGCTAGCTAGTCACTCTTGGAGAAGTAAATCAGAACTTGTGAGTGATACCTTTCTTATGGAACCCATTGCGCGGCAAAAGATGGATTGGAAGACCTCATCACACCTACATTGAACAGCTTGTAGGTGACTCTGGACGCCATCTGGAGGATCTGTCGACAGCGATAGTTGGAGGGAACGTGTCAGGAGAATCCGAAAAGAATTCTCGACCTGATGATGATTATGAAGACTTGGATTAGGCACCAAATCATTGATGAAACAATTATTAGAACTCTTCCAAGATTTTATGGACACTATGTATACAATGGTAATATTAGCTGTTTCCTTATAAGGAAACATTTGGTATTCATTGCCCGAGCAGTCAGTGCAGCTCTCTGTTGAAATATATAAAATATTTCTCTTAAAGTTTTTTCAGGAAAATAGGTTTTTCAAGTCCATTAATTAATAATACTCATTCAATTATTGATAAGTAGTTTCCTTCCTAACATTTTATTTGAAGTAATATGGAAGTTGTTATTAGTATTCAAGTGATGTGGTTTCTGTTATTTGGTACAGTTCTTTGTTTGTGATTCTGTAGCGCCAGTTCACAATGTTCAAAGTAGGATGATTTTTGTCAAGACCCCCGAGGCTCCACTCGCTCAAAAACATTTTTTAAATAAACCATCTTAGAAAGATGCTTTGTAAAGGTTGTTTTTAATTATTGTTCTTGGTTGAAACGAAGGTAGACGAATCGACTGATTTTCTCATTTCATATAATGATAGTAAATATTTACCCATGCTCCCAATATTATATTTTTAAAAAAAGTAGAAACGAACATATTCTTACGTTTCGTTTCTATTTGGTTGACGTGTGGGGGAGAGAATAAAATTTTGGGGAAATGACAAAATTTTCATAGTTATATATCCTTGACATTTTGATAGCAAGACCAGCATGTTACAATCCTGGGTATTAACAGTATACATATATATATATATATATATATATATATATATATATATATATATATATATATATATATATATATATCGTAATTACCCATGTATCATACGCCTTCATCCATAATACGCACCCCTGAAATTGTGCTGAAAATATGGGAAAATGCTTCTATTCACGCATAATACAGACTCCTAATTTTGCTTAATATTTAAAAAATGCGTATTATACCTGAATAGTTACGGCATGTTTGTAAACAGTGACTATTTAAGCTAATATAGCATGACTCTTCGGCAGAATTGAGTCACTGTCAGTCACTGTGTGTTTATCTAAATCTAAAAATAAACACGCTAAAATTCACCTTCATCCCTGCCGTGCGCCGACGGCTTAGTGGTAGAAGTTCCGACTGACGCCAATTCTGTCGTGTTTCGATCCTAGCTAGTGGCAACCGGACGTCTAGCCACACTGATGAGCTGTGAAACAGTCTGCCTGTGGTAGATTATATATATATATATATATATATATATATATATATATATATATATATATATATATATATTAATTTAAAGAAAATACAGACCACTTTAAGGTTCCATTAGTTATAATTTATTTCACCATAGATTTTATTTTTCTCTAGATCTTCAGACTTCATTTTCAAGGGTGAAAAAATGAATTTAAAATTAACACTTTTGAAGGGCAGTATTAAGCTCATATGAGGTGACATAGAGGGTGGTGAGGGATAGTGTGAGAGATATGGTTGAATTTAGAGAGGGAAGGGAGAATTTATTTTAATTACAATACCTAATATTGAGGATGAGGTGGGTAAGGATCAGATTTACCCCCACTCCTCCTTAATATTAGGTATTGTAATAAAATTAAAATAAAAATAAATTTTAAAACTCTCCCTTCCCTCTCTAAATTCAACCATGTTTCTCACAATTGGAAAAATTTGGTACTTCTATTTTAAAATGTTTGACTCTAAAACACTTTTTTTCTCATAAAAAAAATTTCTGGTGGCTGACATAAATTGCTCGGCCTACCAGAAAATTGATGGGTTTTTACGACCTTTATTGCGACCTTTTGCGATCAGCCAAGATCTTAAATTGATTTTTTTCCCAAAAGGAGCAATTTCAGCAGAGCAAAAATGGTAGCTAACCATGAAAAACTAAGACCATTTTCGGAATCAGCACCATGAAAATAGCTAAAAAAATTGTATTTTGTTTCTTGGCACCCAAAATCTTGTTGACCAGTGTAATGTCAAATTGGCAGCTGATCTAAAAAAAAATGACGCACAGTCTGTTGATAGCTGGGGCAAGGAATGGCATGTTAATTTTAACTTCTCCAAAAGGAAATTACTTTTTAGTGGTCTGTGAGAAGATTTTTTTGCTTTCCATATCAACATGGCTGATGCAATCTCATGGAAAGAGAGTCGTTTCGACTACAGGGGTTAATGTTCTCCACTGACATGGAGTGTTGTACTAGAGAATTTTTCTCACCAGAATATATTTTAGACATTTATAAGTCTTCTTTGCTTTGAATATTGCTGCCACATCAGGTCTGGTGCAAAATTCTTTGGATTTTATCAAGAATCTCTAAATGTATACCAAATATACATTTAGAGATTCTTGATAAAATCCAAAGAAGACTCTCCATTGCTATTAGTCCTGATCTGGCATCTCGGCTTCATTCGCTTTCCCACCGCAGTAACGTAGCTTCCCTCTGCCTTTTCTATAAATACTTTCATGGTAATTGTTCGGATGGTCTTTATGGTAGCTACATTTTATGAATTTAAGCGCAGTACTAGATTGGCGCTAAGGTCTCATCGTTTTACATTTGAAATGACTAGATGTAACCGTAAGTTCTTTGCTAACAGTTCCTTTTCTTGCACTTCTCACTTGTGGAAATCTCTTCTGGTTTCTTGTTTAGCAGTCAACTTTGATCTTCAAAAATTTAAATGCAATGTCAATCGTTATCTTCTGCCTTCTGAATTGTTGATCTTTTATTGTCTTCTCTCATTAATAGTGTTTTTTTCTTTCATATTCTATCACACTCAGTAACCCCTTGAGTCTTAGTGGCTTTATTGCCTTGCTCGGGGTTAGCAAACTAAAGCTGCTTATTGAAACCTTCTTGTCTCCATTGGACAATATGCTACAAATGACTACAATTGCTTTTGAAGGGAGACGTAGAGAAAAGATATATAGATAAAGAGAGGGAGAGAGAGAGAGAGAGAGAGAGAGAGAGAGAGAGAGAGAGGCAGAGATGAACAGATTGACATAGGTAGATATAGTCAGACCTAGATAGATAGATAGATGAAGAGAGAAGCAGAGATGAACAGATTGACATAGGTAGATATAGTCAGACCAAGATAGATAGATAGATAGATAGATGAAGAGGGAAGTAGAGATGAACAGATTGACATAGGTAGATATAGTCAGACCAAGATAGATAGATAGATAGATAGATAGATGAAGAAAGAAGCAAATATGAACAGATTGACCTAGGTAGATATACACAGACCGAGATAGATCGTTAGATATATATATATAGAGAGAGTGTGTGTGTAAAAGATAAGAGACAAGGCGTTGCTAGATTGATGAGAAAAAGTAAAAGAAAAATAGCCAAACAATTTCTAGGACTAATACACCTGCGTTCCACTGTTTGTGTCTTAACAAACATGGCCGACACATCTTTGTGACGTTGATTCTTCTATCACGAAGAATAAAAGTTTCAGCAACTTCCATGTATTTTTCTTCTTCACCTTTGTAATTTAGGAATAAATATATTCATTCTTTTTATTTGTTCTTCTTGTTTTATTAATTACGGATCTGTTTTTCATCTTTGATTCTCACAATTTTTTCTTACGTCACTCTCGGCACACTCGCATTTGTTATTGGTCAAAAATATTCCCAAGAATTAAATCTCTCTGATCTAAATGCATCTGGCATTCGTTTAAACTCAAATTCTAGGTCCTAAACAACAACAACAACAACAACAAAAAACAGTGATTAAATATTTTGACAGAAAATTAAAAAAAAAAGAAAGAAAAAAAATGCGACGATCATTTTGAATAGAAAGAAATAAAAAATATAATTGAAATTATTATTTGTGTTTTTTCTTCCATTTTTCTCCTTCCAATGCGTTGCTTCGTTACCATTCTCTCTCAATTTCTCTATACTTTAAGATCATCTCTCTCTATTTTGATTCATTGAATTACTCTTCCTTCTACTCCTTGTCCAATTACTCCCACTTCTCTCAAATTCATTCTTTTCCTTCCGTCTTCTCCCCCTTTTCCTCTTCCTTTCTCTCCGATTATATTTACCTCCCTCCTTTTCCAAACTTCCTTTCCCCTCTCACTTTATAACCTACACTGATTTCACTCCTATCCCTTTTCCCCATTCTCCCCCTCTCTCTTCAACTCTTTATTATACTTATCCTACTCCCTTATTTCTCTTCTCTTTCCCCTCTTTATATCTGCTCCTTCTTTTATTGTTTTCCCTTTTCTTCTTCATATTCACTTCATCCCCGGCCCTCCTTTGTTACACACACTCTTCTTTTTCTTTCCTTCTCTTTCTTTACTTTCTTCTTCCTTTTACTCTCTTTCCGCTTCCTACAATTCTACTCCCTTTTTCTTTCTTTCTCTCTTTTGCTTGCTTTCCGTTCTTCTCTTTCTTTGATTAAGGCGTCGCCAATACCACCGCTCTCTATTTCTTTTTCCATATTTCTTTCTCTTTTAACTCCCTTTTGTCTCACTCTCATCCTCCTCCATTTTTCTCGCTCCTTCTTTTTCTTTGTTTACGCTTTCTCCCTTTTTTATTCACCCCATTCTCCTCCTCCCATTCATTTTCCTTATCAGCCAACTCCGCTTTTCTTTCGTAATCTTTATCACAGATTCATTTTACTATTTCTCTCTACTCATCCTACCACCACTTCCTTGTTTAATATTTCTCTCCCTCCCACCTCGTTTCATTCTTTTCTCCTCCCATCTCCTTTCCTATCTCTCTCCTTCCACCTTTCCAACCGCTATCCTTCCACCTCTCTCCTCCCACCTCGCTTCTTACTTCTCTCCTCCTATCTCCTCCCACCTCGTTTTCTACTTACATACTTCTACCTCGTTTCCTCCCTCTCTCCTCCTACCTCGTTTCTTACTTCTCTCCTCCTATCTCCTTTCCTACCTCTATTCTCCTACCTCCTTTCGTACCTCTCTCCTCCCACCTCGTTTTCTACTTATATACTACTACCTCGTTACTTCCCTCTCTACTCCTACCTCGCTTCTTATTTCTCCTCCTCTCCTTTCCTACCTCTATCCTCCTACCTACTTTCGTACCTCTCTCCACCCACCTCGATTTCTACTTACATAGTTTGTACCTCGTTTCCTCCCACTCTCCTCCTACCTCGCTTCTTACTTCTCTCCTCCTATCTCCTTTCCTACCTCTATCCTCCTACCTCCTTTCGTACCTCTCTCCTCCCACCTCGTTTTCTACTTATATAGTTCTACCTCGTTTCCTCCCTCTCTCCTCCTACCTCGCTTCTTACTTTTCTCCTCCTATCTCCTTTCCTACCTCTATCCTCCTACCTCCTTTCGTACTTCTCTCCTCCCACCTCGTTTTCTACTTATATAGTTCTACCTCGTTTCCTTCGTCTCTCCTCCTACCTCGCTTCTTACTTCTCTCCTCCTATCTCCTTTCCTAGCTCTATCCTCCTACCTCGTTTCGTACCTCTCTCCTCCCACCTCGTTTTCTACATATATTTCTACGACGTTTCCTCCCTCTCTCCTCCTACCTCGCTTCTTACTTCTCTCCTCCTATCTCCTTTCCTACCTCTATCCTCCTACCTCCTTTCGTACCTCTCTCCTCCCACCTAGTTTTCTACTTATATAGTTCTACCTCGTTTCCTCCCTCTCTCCTCCTATCTAGCTTCTTACTTTTCTCCTTCTATCTCCTTTCCTATCTCTATCCTCCTACCTCCTTTCGTACTTCTCTTCTCCCACCTCGTTTTCTACTTATATACTACTACCTCGTTTCCTCCCTCTCGCTTCTTTCTTCTCTCCTCCTATCTCCTTTCCTACCTCCATTCTCCTACCTCCATTCGTTCGTACCTCTCCCCTCCGACCTGGTTTTCAATTTATATCCTCCTACCTCGTTTCCTTCCTCTCTTCTCCTACCTCGCTTCTTATTTCTCTCCTCCTATCACCTTTCCTTCCTCTATTCTCCTACCTCCTTTCGTACCTCTCTCCTCACTCCTCGTTTTCTACTTATATAATTCTACCTCGCTTCCTCCCTCTCTCCTCACATAGCTTCTTACTTCTCTCCTCCCACCTCGTTTTCTATCCTCTTCCCCCTCCTTTCCCTCAAGTACTACCGGCATGTCTGCATCAGCTTTCACAAAACAGGAGTTTAATTTAAAGCCTAAACACTTTTATCTAACAAGATTTCTTTCGCTTCTCTTGAGTATAGAAAGTGTTGGGAAGGGTGGTTTAAATGACAAGGGCAAGGACGAAGCCTGGGTATGTGGGTTGGGGATGCATCACGTCTGGGTCAAGGACGACAATGACTTTATGAGCGAAAAAAAATGCATGTCAAGCAAGATGTCACAGTAACCTCGGAATTTTTTCTTTTGCCTTTTTTTTTCTTTTTTCTTTTTTTTTGGCGGGATATTGTCTGGTGCGAACCCCTTGGGCAGAAAAAAATCTCTACCTGGCTGCGTGCATACGAAAAGCTGCTTTCGTGCGAGGAAGAAGTAGATAAATAAATTGAGCAGGAGAAAAGGAAGGAAAGAAATTGTATGAGATAGAGAGTAAAAAAATAAGAGAAAAAGAGGAGGTATTTAAGAAAAGAAGAGGGTAAAAACAAGAAATAAGAAGAAGAAGAAGAAAAAGGAAAAGATCTGTGAAAGTGAAAGAGAGAAAAGCGGCGAGAAAAAGAGAGGGAGAAAGAGAGAGAGAGAGGGAAAGAGAGAGAAAGCAAAAAGGGGAAATAATAATTAATAATGACTGACTAAATCAGAAGAGGGAGAAAAACAAACGAATGAAAGAAAGAAAGAAAGAAAGAAAGAAAGAAAGAAAGCGAGAGAGTGTAAAATAATGAATTGAAGAGTAAGAGAGAAAAAAAAGCAAAAAGTGAAAAAAAAAACGAGATGAAGAAAGAAAAGAGAAAGAAAGATGAAGACAACAAATGAGAGAAGGAAGGAGCTGAGGTGAGACGAGAAAGATATAAGGTTAATAAAAGAGACAGAGAGAGGGGAAGCAAGAAAGAAAGCAAGATGTAAGATAAAGAAAGAATAAAAAGAGAGGGAATGATGCAAAAAGAGATATTAGAAAAAATAATGAATGAGACAGAGAGTGGTGTAAGAGAGAGAGAGAGAGAGAAAGAGAGAGTGAGAGAGTATGTGTGAAGGTAAGTGGGGTAGAATAGTCGAGAGTGGAAATAAATAGGCATTGAGAATAAGAGAAGAATGTGAGAAAGAGAATGAAAAAGAAAACTAGATAGATAGATAGATAGATAGGTATATAGATAGATAATGAAGAGACTGATAGATAGATAGATAGACAGATAGATAGATAGATAATGAAGAGACTGATAGATAGATAGATAGACAGATAGATAGATAGATAGATAATGAAGAGACTGATAGATAGATAGATAGATAGATAGATAGATAATGAAGAGACTGAGATAGAAAGAAAGAAAGAAAGAAAGAAAGAAAGAAAAAAAGAAAATGACAGAAATATTCAGCATTTATTGACCAAACAGTTCGTGTTACTGTCAGTTGATATTTATAAAATCTTTTTCTTGAAATCCCTTTTCATGAGTCATTAGACTTCTCAAGTTTACTAAATTCTATTAGCGATGGTTATTTCCTTCCAAACATTTTCTTTATAGTAGTGTAGAAAGCCATTATTTTCACTTTTAGTACACGTCATACCCATTCTTGTTCTTGCTACTTAAAATGATCTGGATTTTATTTTTAGGTTTTGTGATATTGTAGTGCCAATCTATACGGCCAGATAAAGTATCATCTTTGAGGCATAATAATTTTTGGTTTTAAGCCATTTTTAATCCTTAATTCCGAGAAAAAGACCAGAAAGTTATCGATCTGTAGCTCTGCGAAAGTAGATATCAGTTGCAATAAGAGCTTACTAAAGAAAGTATACACCAATATAAAGCCGTCCTGGGTAAGACGATAAACTGCATCCGTGTCCTGGGTAAGACGATAAACTGCATCCGTGTCCTGGGTAAGACGATAAACAAAATCCGCGTCCTGGGTAAGACGATAAACTACATCCGCGTCCTGGGTAAGATGATAAACTACATCCACGTCCTGGGTATGACGATAAAGTACACCGCGTCCTGAGTATGACGATAAACTACATCCACCTCCTGGGTAAGACGATAAACTACATCCGCGTCCTGGGTGTGACTATAAACTACATCCTCATCTTGGGTAAGACGATAAACTACATACACGTCCTGGGTATGACGATAAACTACATCCGCGTCCTGGGTAAGATGATAAACTACATCCGCGTCATGGGTAAGATGATAAACTACATCCGCGTCATGGGTAAGATGATAAACTACATCCGCGTCCTGAATGTGATTATAAACTACATCCGCGTCCTGGGTATGACGATAAACTACATCCGCGTCCTGGGTAAGATGATAAACTACATCCGCGTCATGGGTAAGATGATAAACTACATCCGCGTCTTGGGTATGACGATAAACTACATCCGACCTCAACGCCTCTGATCAGGAGGTTTTGAGGAGCTTGGATCCACCTCTTAATAGCTGGGGTTCCTAGGTCCACCTTCACCCGGAGTGGTAGCATCTGTTAGGGTCCCAACTATGGGCAAATAGTCCATCCCCAAACTGGGGCCCAAACACTATGAAAGTGTAAATATAGGTTCTATACCAGTAATAAGTTTTTTGAGGAAAAATTATTACCAGCAATACATTTTTGTGGAAGAAATATTACCAGCAATAAAAAATCTTGTCGGCATTAATAACCCATTAAAGTGTTGATATGCCGTAAAACAAAATAAACCAAATCAGACTCTCGGCAAAAACCCTCTTTACAAAAATACGTTAATAAAACCTGATCTACAAACTGATTTCTTACAAAGAATACATATTCTATTCGTACGAACCTATCTTTAAAACCTTGTCGGCATTAAGTAACCCATTGAGGTGTTGATATGCTGTACAACAAACGAAACATAACTGACCAATATAAAGAGGATTAACTTTTTGAACAACATTAATGATGTGCTTAATCAAGACTTTTTTCTACAAGAGCACACTGCCTCAATGCAAAGTCGAAACTGAAGTTGGTTCCCTGTGTCGTGTAAGACAATTTTTCTAAAATCTATCTTAGATATTTTAGAAGTCTATCATTCGTCCTTGCTGCCACATCTGGTCTGGTACTTTTGCTATATATTTAGAGATTCTTGATAAAATACAAAGAAGAATCTGCAATGTTATTGGTCCTGATCTGGCCTCTCTGTTTCAGTCACTTTACCACAGCTGTAATGTAGCTTCCCGGTGCCTTTTCTATAAATACTTTCATGGTAATTGTTCTGAAGAACTTTCCTCCTTGGTACTTAGGCTTTATGAATTTAAGTACTAGAGTAGCGACAAGGTCTCATCATGTTACAAATGAAATGGCTAGATGTAACCGTAAGTTCTATGCTAGCATTTTCTTCTATCACTCGCTTGCTGAAGTCTCTTCTGGCTTCTTACTTCCCTGTCAACTTTGATCTTCAAAACTTTAGGTGTAATGTCAATTGATATCTTCTTTATTCTTGTTCTCTTAACAGTTCTTTCCTTAATGGTGTTTTTTTTTTCTCATATTCGCTAACAATCAGTAACCCCCTTGCGTCTTAGTGGCTTTATTGCCTGGGGTGAAATGATTTGAGATAGGCCTCCACTTCTGAGCGTGTCTTGCACTACCACTCGGCCCAATATAAAGAACTTGAGTCTAGTAGTCAGGTTTCTTTTATATCATTTTACGGTACTGGACCCGAGTACCTCTAGCGAAAACTATGCCCTGATCAATTTCCTTTACTGAAGAAGAAGAAAGGAAGAATGCAATTTGGGGAGAATAAGAAAAACGGAAAAAGAGAAAGAGAGAGAGAAGAGAGAGAGAGAGAGAAGAGGGAGAAAAAGAGAGAGAGAAGAGGAAGAGAAAGAGAGAGAAAAGGGGAGAGAAGAAAGAGAAAGAGGGAGAGAAACAGAG
>OZ038517.1:7508750-7510014 GCA_964036315.1 Acanthosepion esculentum | reverse complement strand
GAAAAGCTTCTATGGAGTTTCAAATTTAGCTAAATAAAATTAAAATGTCTTCAGGTGAGAGAACCTCGTGAGAAAACAATGAAATCAAACTGAGAGAGAAAAGGTGATTCCCCAATGAATCGATAGATTCGGTAAGAAGAAAAGATGGAAGACAAGAAGGGACGATCAAAAGAGAGTAAGAAAGAAAAAAAAAGAAGAAAGAAGTATTCTCCATCGGGAAATTAAGAAACAAAACAACAAAAAAAAAAAACGAAAGCGTTCGATGCATGAAAAAGTGCCGAGACGGGCATTTGAAGAGGCAAAGATATGTTTGGTGTTCGCAGAATGAAAACTACTCCGATACAAATAATAAAAACTAAAGAAAAGGTATTATTGGCGTCTGATGCCGCCAGTGGTGACAAGATGTTCAGACAAAAAAAATATGGACGACGAAAGATGAAAGATGTTAATACAACAAAGGCTAGCAATTAGACTAAAAAAAAAGAAAAGAAGCTACTTTAATAAGAAGAATCCTCTCATGCTTGGCGTAAAAACAGCCTTTCTATCTACATTTGTCTTCATGCAGTCGATGTATCTTTGCTAAAATTGACTCAATTCAAGGCTCGAGAGCCCCCAAGGTAGAGGCTTTTAAAATAGTTAAGATGAATGAGGTGCGTGATATAAATAAAAAGTTATAGTTAACTATTTATTAACCCTTAGGCGACGACAGGGCCAATATACCGACCGAAAAGTTAAATGACGAAGAAGATGACTGGGCCGATCCGTCGGCCCGATAATACAAGCCTCGAGATTAGCTAGTTGCTCTCCATACCAGCCAATCAGATTGCTTCTCACATTTCTTGCATATCTGGGCTGCTCAATGGCGGTTTCTATGGTAGTTTGCTGTTCCGTGATTTTATATCGTTTTTTGTTCCAGGTGAGGGCATGTGAAAACTGCTCCGTCTTGACAGTAAAACTCCAAATAAGGCTCCGTCTCCAAAGGGTTAAGAGGCTAACATGGTAATATATAGGGTTACCGTTATGAAGAATGGGGTGTGAGATATGAATGAAAGGTGGTAGGAACAGAAGATTATGAGGATAAGGAGGATAGATAAATGAATGTAGTTTACAGGGAAACACCCACGTGGGAGCTTATTCCACGGAGGGCCAATTCTAAGGAGAAATCTTTATTACATTTAGAACACGGGAGATATATTTTGACTCCGTGGAAATGGTATGCCCTAGCTGAAAAGAACTAAAGACCGGAGCTCATCTGAACACGCGC
>OZ038517.1:7491250-7503750 GCA_964036315.1 Acanthosepion esculentum | reverse complement strand
AATAGAAAGAAAGAAAGAAAGAAAGAAAGAAAGAAAGAAAGAAAGAAAGAAAGAAAGAAAGAACAGAAAAGGTATAGCGGATGTTAAGATAAAATAGAAAGAAAAAAAGAAAGAAAGAAAGAAAGAAAGAAAGAACAGAAAAGGTATAGCGGATGTTAAGATAAAATAGAAAGAAAGAAAGAAAGAAAGAAAGAAAGAAAGAAAGAAAGAAAGAAAGAAAGAAAGAAAGAAAGAAAGAACAGAAAAGGTATAGCGGATGTTAAGATAAAATAGAAAGAAAAAAAGAAAGAAAGAAAGAAAGAAAGAACAGAAAAGGTATAGCGGATGTTAAGATAAAATAGAAAGAAAAAAAGAAAGAAAGAAAGAAAGAACAGAAAAGGTATAGCGGATGTTAAGATAAAATAGAAAGAAAGAAAGAAAGAAAGAAAGAAAGAACAGAAAAGGTATAGCGGATGTTAAGATAAAATAGAAAGAAAAAAAGAAAGAAAGAAAGAAAGAACAGAAAAGGTATAGCGGATGTTAAGATAAAATAGAAAGAAAGAAAGAAAGAAAGAAAATAAATAAAGAAAGAAAGAAAAGGTATAGCGGATGTTAAGATAAAATAGAAAGAAAGAAAGAAAGAAAGAAAGAAAGAAAGAAAGAAAGAAAGAATAGAAAAGGTATAGCGGATGTTAAGATAAAATAGAAAGAAAAAAAGAAAGAAAGAAAGAAAGAAAGAACAGAAAAGGTATAGCGGATGTTAAGATAAAATAGAAAGAAAAAAAGAAAGAAAGAAAGAAAGAAAGAAAGAAAGAACAGAAAAGGTATAGCGGATGTTAAGATAAAATAGAAAGAAAGAAAGAAAGAAAGAAAGAAAGAAAGAAAGAAAGAAAGAAAGAAAGAAAGAAAGAAAGAAAGAACAGAAAAGCTATAGCGGATGTTAAGATAAAATAGAAAGAAAGAAAGAAAGAAAAAAAGAAAGAAAGAAAGAAAGAAAGAAAGAAAGAAAGAACAGAAAAGGTATAGCGGATGTTAAGATAAAATAGAAAGAAAGAAAGAAAGAAAGAAAGAAAGAAAGAAAGAAAGAAAGAAAGAAAGAAAGAACAGAAAAGGTATAGCGGATGTTAAGATAAAATAGAAAGAAAAAAGAAAGAAAAGAAAGAAAGAAAGAACAGAAAAGGTATAGCGGATGTTAAGATAAAATAGAAAGAAAGAAAGAAAGAAAGAAAGAAAGAAAGAAGAAAGAAAGAAAGAACAGAAAAGGTATAGCGGATGTTAAGATAAAATAGAAAGAAAGAAAGAAAGAAAAAAAAGAAAGAAAGAAAGAAAGAAAGAAAGAACAGAAAAGGTATAGCGGATGTTAAGATAAAATAGAAAGAAAGAAAGAAAGAAAGAAAGAAAGAAAGAAAGAAAGAAAGACAGAAAAGGTATAGCGGATGTTAAGATAAAATAGAAAGAAAAAAAGAAAGAAAGAAAGAAAGAAAGAAAGAACAGAAAAGGTATAGCGGATGTTAAGATAAAATAGAAAGAAAGAAAAAAGAAAAAAAGAAAGAAAGAAAGAAGGAAGAAAGACAGAAAAGGTATAGCGGATGTTAAGATAAAATAGAAAGAAAGAAAAAAAGAAAGAAAGAAAGAAAGAAAGAAAGAACAGAAAAGGTATAGCGGATGTTAAGATAAAATAGAAAGAAAGAAAGAAAGAAAGAAAGAAAGAAAGAAAGAAAGGAAAGAAAGAACAGAAAAGGTATAGCGGATGTTAAGATAAAATAGAAAGAAAGAAAGAAAGAAAAAAAGAAAGAAAGAAAGAAAGAAAGAAAGAACAGAAAAGGTATAGCGGATGTTAAGATAAAATAGAAAGAAAAGAAAGAAAGAAAGAAAATAAAGAAAGAAAGAAAGAAAAGGTATAGCGGATGTTAAGATAAAATAGAAAGAAAAAAAGAAAGAAAGAAAGAAAGAACAGAAAAGGTATAGCGGATGTTAAGATAAAATAGAAAGAAAGAAAGAAAGAAAGAAAATAAAGAAAGAAAGAAAGAAAAGGTATAGCGGATGTTAAGATAAAATAGAAAGAAAGAAAGAAAGAAAGAAAGAAAGAAAGAAAGAAAGAAAGAAAGAATAGAAAAGGTATAGCGGATGTTAAGATAAAATAGAAAGAAAAAAAGAAAGAAAGAAAGAAAGAAAGAACAGAAAAGGTATAGCGGATGTTAAGATGAAATAGAAAGAAAAAAAGAAAGAAAGAAAGAAAGAAAGAAAGAAAGAAAAGGTATAGCGGATGTTAAGATAAAATAGAAAGAAAGAAAGAAAGAAAGAAAGAAAGAAAGAAAGAAAGAAAGAAAGAAAGAAAGAAAGAACAGAAAAGGTATAGCGGATGTTAAGATAAAATAGAAAGAAAGAAAGAAAGAAAGAAAGAAAGAAAGAAAGAAAGAAAGAAAGAAAGAACAGAAAAGGTATAGCGGATGTTAAGATAAAATAGAAAGAAAGAAAGAAAGAAAGAAAGAAAGAAAGAAAGAAAGAAAGAAAAAACAGAAAAGGTATAGCGGATGTTAAGATAAAATAGAAAGAAAAAAAGAAAGAAAGAAAGAAAGAAAGAAAGAAAGAACAGAAAAGGTATAAGATAAAATAGAAAGAAAGAAAGAAAGAAAGAAAGAAAGAAAGAAAGAAAGAAAGAAAGAAAGAACAGAAAAGGTATAGCGGATGTTAAGATAAAATAGAAAGAAAGAAAGAAAGAAAGAAAATAAAGAAAGAAAGAAAGAAAAGGTATAGCGGATGTTAAGATAAAATAGAAAGAAAGAAAGAAAGAAAGAAAGAAAGAATAGAAAAGGTATAGCGGATGTTAAGATAAAATAGAAAGAAAAAAAGAAAGAAAGAAAGAAAGAAAGAACAGAAAAGGTATAGCGGATGTTAAGATAAAATAGAAAGAAAAAAAGAAAGAAAGAAAGAAAGAAAGAAAGAACAGAAAAGGTATAGCGGATGTTAAGATAAAATAGAAAGAAAGAAAGAAAGAAAGAAAGAAAGAAAGAAAGAAAGAAAGAAAGAAAGAAAGAAAGAACAGAAAAGGTATAGCGGATGTTAAGATAAAATAGAAAGAAAGAAAGAAAGAAAAAAAGAAAGAAAGAAAGAAAGAAAGAAAGAACAGAAAAGGTATAGCGGATGTTAAGATAAAATAGAAAGAAAGAAAGAAAGAAAGAAAGAAAGAAAGAAAGAAAGAAAGAAAGAAAGAAAGAACAGAAAAGGTATAGCGGATGTTAAGATAAAATAGAAAGAAAAAAAGAAAGAAAGAAAGAAAGAAAGAAAGAACAGAAAAGGTATAGCGGATGTTAAGATAAAATAGAAAGAAAGAAAGAAAGAAAGAAAGAAAGAAAGAAAGAAAGAACAGAAAAGGTATAGCGGATGTTAAGATAAAATAGAAAGAAAGAAAGAAAGAAAAAAAGAAAGAAAGAAAGAAAGAAAGAAAGAACAGAAAAGGTATAGCGGATGTTAAGATAAAATAGAAAGAAAGAAAGAAAGAAAGAAAGAAAGAAAGAAAGAAAGAAAGAACAGAAAAGGTATAGCGGATGTTAAGATAAAATAGAAAGAAAGAAAGAAAGAAAAAAGAAAGAAAGAAAGAAAGAAAGAAAGAACAGAAAAGGTATAGCGGATGTTAAGATAAAATAGAAAGAAAGAAAGAAAGAAAAAAAGAAAGAAAGAAAGAAAGAAAGAAAGAACAGAAAAGGTATAGCGGATGTTAAGATAAAATAGAAAGAAAGAAAGAAAGAAAGAAAGAAAGAAAGAAAGAAAGAAAGAAAGAACAGAAAAGGTATAGCGGATGTTAAGATAAAATAGAAAGAAAAAAAGAAAGAAAGAAAGAAAGAACAGAAAAGGTATAGCGGATGTTAAGATAAAATAGAAAGAAAGAAAGAAAGAAAGAAAGAAAGAACAGAAAAGGTATAGCGGATGTTAAGATAAAATAGAAAGAAAAAAAGAAAGAAAGAAAGAAAGAACAGAAAAGGTATAGCGGATGTTAAGATAAAATAGAAAGAAAGAAAGAAAGAAAGAAAATAAATAAAGAAAGAAAGAAAAGGTATAGCGGATGTTAAGATAAAATAGAAAGAAAGAAAGAAAGAAAGAAAGAAAGAAAGAAAGAAAGAAAGAATAGAAAAGGTATAGCGGATGTTAAGATAAAATAGAAAGAAAAAAAGAAAGAAAGAAAGAAAGAAAGAACAGAAAAGGTATAGCGGATGTTAAGATAAAATAGAAAGAAAAAAAGAAAGAAAGAAAGAAAGAAAGAAAGAAAGAACAGAAAAGGTATAGCGGATGTTAAGATAAAATAGAAAGAAAGAAAGAAAGAAAGAAAGAAAGAAAGAAAGAAAGAAAGAAAGAAAGAAAGAAAGAACAGAAAAGCTATAGCGGATGTTAAGATAAAATAGAAAGAAAGAAAGAAAGAAAAAAAGAAAGAAAGAAAGAAAGAAAGAAAGAAAGAACAGAAAAGGTATAGCGGATGTTAAGATAAAATAGAAAGAAAGAAAGAAAGAAAGAAAGAAAGAAAGAAAGAAAGAAAGAAAGAAAGAAAGAACAGAAAAGGTATAGCGGATGTTAAGATAAAATAGAAAGAAAAAAAGAAAGAAAGAAAGAAGAAAGAACAGAAAAGGTATAGCGGATGTTAAGATAAAATAGAAAGAAAGAAAGAAAGAAAGAAAGAAAGAAAGAAAGAAAGAAAGAACAGAAAAGGTATAGCGGATGTTAAGATAAAATAGAAAGAAAGAAAGAAAGAAAAAAAGAAAGAAAGAAAGAAAGAAAGAACAGAAAAGGTATAGCGGATGTTAAGATAAAATAGAAAGAAAGAAAGAAAGAAAGAAAGAAAGAAAGAAAGAAAGAAAGAACAGAAAAGGTATAGCGGATGTTAAGATAAAATAGAAAGAAAGAAAGAAAGAAAAAAAGAAAGAAAGAAAGAAAGAAAGAAAGAACAGAAAAGGTATAGCGGATGTTAAGATAAAATAGAAAGAAAGAAAGAAAGAAAGAAAGAAAGAAAGAAAGAAAGAACAGAAAAGGTATAGCGGATGTTAAGATAAAATAGAAAGAAAAAAGAAAGAAAGAAAGAAAGAAAGAAAGAACAGAAAAGGTATAGCGGATGTTAAGATAAAATAGAAAGAAAGAAAGAAAGAAAAAAAGAAAGAAAGAAAGAAAGAAAGAAAGAACAGAAAAGGTATAGCGGATGTTAAGATAAAATAGAAAGAAAGAAAAAAAGAAAGAAAGAAAGAAAGAAAGAAAGAACAGAAAAGGTATAGCGGATGTTAAGATAAAATAGAAAGAAAGAAAGAAAGAAAGAAAGAAAGAAAGAAAGAAAGAAAGAAAGAACAGAAAAGGTATAGCGGATGTTAAGATAAAATAGAAAGAAAGAAAGAAAGAAAAAAAGAAAGAAAGAAAGAAAGAAAGAAAGAACAGAAAAGGTATAGCGGATGTTAAGATAAAATAGAAAGAAAGAAAGAAAGAAAGAAAATAAAGAAAGAAAGAAAGAAAAGGTATAGCGGATGTTAAGATAAAATAGAAAGAAAAAAAGAAAGAAAGAAAGAAAGAACAGAAAAGGTATAGCGGATGTTAAGATAAAATAGAAAGAAAGAAAGAAAGAAAGAAAATAAAGAAAGAAAGAAAGAAAAGGTATAGCGGATGTTAAGATAAAATAGAAAGAAAGAAAGAAAGAAAGAAAGAAAGAAAGAAAGAAAGAAAGAAAGAATAGAAAAGGTATAGCGGATGTTAAGATAAAATAGAAAGAAAAAAAGAAAGAAAGAAAGAAAGAAAGAACAGAAAAGGTATAGCGGATGTTAAGATGAAATAGAAAGAAAAAAAGAAAGAAAGAAAGAAAGAAAGAAAGAAAGAAAAGGTATAGCGGATGTTAAGATAAAATAGAAAGAAAGAAAGAAAGAAAGAAAGAAAGAAAGAAAGAAAGAAAGAAAGAAAGAAAGAAAGAAAGAAAGAAAGAACAGAAAAGGTATAGCGGATGTTAAGATAAAATAGAAAGAAAGAAAGAAAGAAAGAAAGAAAGAAAGAAAGAAAGAAAGAAAGAAAGAACAGAAAAGGTATAGCGGATGTTAAGATAAAATAGAAAGAAAGAAAGAAAGAAAGAAAGAAAGAAAGAAAGAAAGAAAGAACAGAAAAGGTATAGCGGATGTTAAGATAAAATAGAAAGAAAAAAAGAAAGAAAGAAAGAAAGAAAGAAAGAAAGAACAGAAAAGGTATAGCGGATGTTAAGATAAAATAGAAAGAAAGAAAGAAAGAAAGAAAGAAAGAAAGAAAGAAAGAAAGAAAGAACAGAAAAGGTATAGCGGATGTTAAGATAAAATAGAAAGAAAGAAAGAAAGAAAGAAAATAAAGAAAGAAAGAAAGAAAAGGTATAGCGGATGTTAAGATAAAATAGAAAGAAAGAAAGAAAGAAAGAAAGAAAGAATAGAAAAGGTATAGCGGATGTTAAGATAAAATAGAAAGAAAAAAAGAAAGAAAGAAAGAAAGAAAGAACAGAAAAGGTATAGCGGATGTTAAGATAAAATAGAAAGAAAAAAAGAAAGAAAGAAAGAAAGAAAGAAAGAACAGAAAAGGTATAGCGGATGTTAAGATAAAATAGAAAGAAAGAAAGAAAGAAAGAAAGAAAGAAAGAAAGAAAGAAAGAAAGAAAGAAAGAAAGAACAGAAAAGGTATAGCGGATGTTAAGATAAAATAGAAAGAAAGAAAGAAAGAAAAAAAGAAAGAAAGAAAGAAAGAAAGAAAGAAAGAACAGAAAAGGTATAGCGGATGTTAAGATAAAATAGAAAGAAAGAAAGAAAGAAAGAAAGAAAGAAAGAAAGAAAGAAAGAAAGAAAGAAAGAAAGAACAGAAAAGGTATAGCGGATGTTAAGATAAAATAGAAAGAAAAAAGAAAGAAAGAAAGAAAGAAAGAAAGAACAGAAAAGGTATAGCGGATGTTAAGATAAAATAGAAAGAAAGAAAGAAAGAAAGAAAGAAAGAAAGAAAGAAAGAACAGAAAAGGTATAGCGGATGTTAAGATAAAATAGAAAGAAAGAAAGAAAGAAAAAAAGAAAGAAAGAAAGAAAGAAAGAAAGAACAGAAAAGGTATAGCGGATGTTAAGATAAAATAGAAAGAAAGAAAGAAAGAAAGAAAGAAAGAAAGAAAGAAAGAAAGAAAGAACAGAAAAGGTATAGCGGATGTTAAGATAAAATAGAAAGAAAGAAAGAAAGAAAAAAGAAAGAAAGAAAGAAAGAAAGAAAGAACAGAAAAGGTATAGCGGATGTTAAGATAAAATAGAAAGAAAGAAAGAAAGAAAAAAAGAAAGAAAGAAAGAAAGAAAGAAAGAACAGAAAAGGTATAGCGGATGTTAAGATAAAATAGAAAGAAAGAAAGAAAGAAAGAAAGAAAGAAAGAAAGAAAGAAAGAAAGAACAGAAAAGGTATAGCGGATGTTAAGATAAAATAGAAAGAAAGAAAGAAAGAAAGAAAGAAAGAAAGAAAGAAAGAACAGAAAAGGTATAGCGGATGTTAAGATAAAATAGAAAGAAAGAAAGAAAGAAAAAAAGAAAGAAAGAAAGAAAGAACAGAAAAGGTATAGCGGATGTTAAGATAAAATAGAAAGAAAGAAAAAAAGAAAGAAAGAAAGAAAGAAAGAAAGAACAGAAAAGGTATAGCGGATGTTAAGATAAAATAGAAAGAAAGAAAGAAAGAAGAAAGAAAGAAAGAAAGAAAGAAAGAAAGAAAGAACAGAAAAGGTATAGCGGATGTTAAGATAAAATAGAAAGAAAGAAAGAAAGAAAGAAAGAAAGAAAGAAAGAAAGAAAGAACAGAAAAGGTATAGCGGATGTTAAGATAAAATAGAAAGAAAGAAAGAAAGAAAAAAAGAAAGAAAGAAAGAAAGAACAGAAAAGGTATAGCGGATGTTAAGATAAAATAGAAAGAAAGAAAGAAAGAAAAAAGAAAGAAAGAAAGAAAGAAAGAAAGAACAGAAAAGGTATAGCGGATGTTAAGATAAAATAGAAAGAAAGAAAGAAAGAAAGAAAGAAAGAAAGAAAGAAAGAAAGAAAGAACAGAAAAGGTATAGCGGATGTTAAGATAAAATAGAAAGAAAGAAAGAAAGAAAGAAAGAAAGAAAGAAAGAAAGAACAGAAAAGGTATAGCGGATGTTAAGATAAAATAGAAAGAAAGAAAGAAAGAAAAAAAGAAAGAAAGAAAGAAAGAACAGAAAAGGTATAGCGGATGTTAAGATAAAATAGAAAGAAAGAAAGAAAGAAAGAAAGAAAGAAAGAAAGAAAGAAAGAACAGAAAAGGTATAGCGGATGTTAAGATAAAATAGAAAGAAAGAAAGAAAGAAAGAAAAAAGAAAGAAAGAAAGAAAGAAAGAAAGAACAGAAAAGGTATAGCGGATGTTAAGATAAAATAGAAAGAAAGAAAGAAAGAAAAAAAGAAAGAAAGAAAGAAAGAAAGAAAGAACAGAAAAGGTATAGCGGATGTTAAGATAAAATAGAAAGAAAGAAAGAAAGAAAAAAAGAAAGAAAGAAAGAAAGAAAGAAAGAACAGAAAAAGTATAGCGGATGTTAAGATAAAATAGAAAGAAAGAAAGAAAGAAAAAAAGAAAGAAAGAAAGAAAGAAAGAAAGAACAGAAAAGGTATAGCGGATGTTAAGATAAAATAGAAAGAAAGAAAGAAAGAAAAAAAGAAAGAAAGAAAGAAAGAAAGAAAGAACAGAAAAGGTATAGCGGATGTTAAGATAAAATAGAAAGAAAGAAAGAAAGAAAAAAAGAAAGAAAGAAAGAAAGAACAGAAAAGGTATAGCGGATGTTAAGATAAAATAGAAAGAAAGAAAGAAAGAAAAAAAGAAAGAAAGAAAGAAAGAAAGAAAGAACAGAAAAGGTATAGCGGATGTTAAGATAAAATAGAAAGAAAGAAAGAAAGAAAAAAAGAAAGAAAGAAAGAAAGAAAGAAAGAACAGAAAAGGTATAGCGGATGTTAAGATAAAATAGAAAGAAAGAAAGAAAGAAAAAAGAAAGAAAGAAAGAAAGAAAGAAAGAACAGAAAAGGTATAGCGGATGTTAAGATAAAATAGAAAGAAAGAAAGAAAGAAAAAAAGAAAGAAAGAAAGAAAGAAAGAAAGAACAGAAAAGGTATAGCGGATGTTAAGATAAAATAGAAGAAAGAAAGAAAGAAAAAAGAAAGAAAGAAAGAAAGAAAGAAAGAACAGAAAAGGTATAGCGGATGTTAAGATAAAATAGAAAGAAAGAAAGAAAGAAAAAAAGAAAGAAAGAAAGAAAGAAAGAAAGAACAGAAAAGGTATAGCGGATGTTAAGATAAAATAGAAAGAAAGAAAGAAAGAAAAAAGAAAGAAAGAAAGAAAGAAAGAAAGAACAGAAAAGGTATAGCGGATGTTAAGATAAAATAGAAAGAAAGAAAGAAAGAAAAAAGAAAGAAAGAAAGAAAGAAAGAAAGAACAGAAAAGGTATAGCGGATGTTAAGATAAAATAGAAAGAAAGAAAGAAAGAAAAAAAGAAAGAAAGAAAGAAAGAAAGAAAGAACAGAAAAGGTATAGCGGATGTTAAGATAAAATAGAAAGAAAGAAAGAAAGAAAGAAAGAAAGAAAGAAAGAAAGAAAGAAAGAACAGAAAAGGTATAGCGGATGTTAAGATAAAATAGAAAGAAAGAAAGAAAGAAAAAAAGAAAGAAAGAAAGAATGAAAGAAAGAACAGAAAAGGTATAGCGGATGTTAAGATAAAATAGAAAGAAAGAAAGAAAGAAAGAAAGAAAGAAAGAAAGAAAGAAAGAAAGAACAGAAAAGGTATAGCGGATGTTAAGATAAAATAGAAAGAAAGAAAGAAAGAAAGAAAGAAAGAAAGAAAGAAAGAAAGAACAGAAAAGGTATAGCGAATGTTAAGATAAAATAGAAAGAAAGAAAGAAAGAAAGAAAGAAAGAAAGAAAGAAAGAAAGAAAGAAAGAAAGAAAGAACAGAAAAGGTATAGCGGATGTTAAGATGAAATAGAAAGAAAGAAAGAAAGAAAGAAAGAAAGAAAGAAAGAAAGAAAGAAAGAAAGAACAGAAAAGGTATAGCGGATGTTAAGATAAAATAGAAAGAAAGAAAGAAAGAAAGAAAGAAAGAAAGAAAGAAAGAAAGAAAGAAAGAACAGAAAAGGTATAGCGGATGTTAAGATGAAATAGAAAGAAAGAAAGAAAGAAAGAAAGAAAGAAAGAAAGAAAGAAAGAAAGAAAGAAAGAACAGAAAAGGTATAGCGGATGTTAAGATAAAATAGAAAGAAAGAAAGAAAGAAAGAAAGAAAGAAAGAAAGAAAGAAAGAAAGAACAGAAAAGGTATAGCGGATGTTAAGATAAAATAGAAAGAAAGAAAGAAAGAAAGAAAGAAAGAAAGAAAGAAAGAACAGAAAAGGTATAGCGGATGTTAAGATGAAATAGAAAGAAAGAAAGAAAGAAAAAAGAAAGAAAGAAAGAAAGAAAGAAAGAACAGAAAAGGTATAGCGGATGTTAAGATAAAATAGAAAGAAAGAAAGAAAGAAAAAAAGAAAGAAAGAAAGAAAGAAAGAAAGAACAGAAAAGGTATAGGGGATGTTAAGATAAAATAGAAAGAAAGAAAGAAAGAAAAAAAGAAAGAAAGAAAGAAAGAAAGAAAGAACAGAAAAGGTATAGGGGATGTTAAGATGAAATAGAAAGAAAGAAAGAAAGAAAGAAAGAAAGAAAGAACAGAAAAGGTATAGCGGATGTTAAGATAAAATAGAAAGAAAGAAAGAAAGAAAAAAAGAAAGAAAGAAAGAAAGAAAGAAAGAACAGAAAAGGTATAGCGGATGTTAAGATAAAATAGAAAGAAAGAAAGAAAGAAAAAAAGAAAGAAAGAAAGAAAGAAAGAAAGAACAGAAAAGGTATAGCGGATGTTAAGATAAAATAGAAAGAAAGAAAGAAAGAAAAAAAGAAAGAAAGAAAGAAAGAAAGAAAGAACAGAAAAGGTATAGCGGATGTTAAGATGAAATAGAAAGAATGAAAGAAAGAAAAAAAGAAAGAAAGAAAGAAAGAAAGAAAGAACAGAAAAGGTATAGCGGATGTTAAGATGAAATAGAAAGAAAGAAAGAAAGAAAAAAAGAAAGAAAGAAAGAAAGAAAGAAAGAACAGAAAAGGTATAGCGGATGTTAAGATAAAATAGAAAGAAAGAAAGAAAGAAAAAAAGAAAGAAAGAAAGAAAGAAAGAAAGAACAGAAAAGGTATAGCGGATGTTAAGATAAAATAGAAAGAAAGAAAGAAAGAAAAAAAGAAAGAAAGAAAGAAAGAAAGAAAGAACAGAAAAGGTATAGCGGATGTTAAGATGAAATAGAAAGAAAGAAAGAAAGAAAAAAAGAAAGAAAGAACAGAAAAGGTATAGCGGATGTTAAGATGAAATAGAAAGAAAGAAAGAAAGAAAGAAAGAAAGAAAGAACAGAAAAGGTATAGCGGATGTTAAGATAAAATAGAAAGAAAGAAAGAAAGAAAGAAAGAAAGAAAGAACAGAAAAGGTATAGCGGATGTTAAGATAAAATAGAAAGAAAGAAAGAAAGAAAGAAAGAAAGAAAGAACAGAAAAGGTATAGCGGATGTTAAGATGAAATAGAAAGAAAGAAAGAAAGAAAGAAAGAAAGAAAGAACAGAAAAGGTATAGCGGATGTTAAGATGAAATAGAAAGAAAGAAAGAAAGAAAGAAAGAAAGAAAGAACAGAAAAGGTATAGCGGATGTTAAGATAAAATAGAAAGAAAGAAAGAAAGAAAGAAAGAAAGAAAGAAAGAAAGAAAGAAAGAAAGAACAGAAAAGGTATAGCGGATGTTAAGATAAAATAGAAAGAAAGAAAGAAAGAAAGAAAGAAAGAAAGAAAGAACAGAAAAGGTATAGCGGATGTTAAGATAAAATAGAAAGAAAGAAAGAAAGAAAAAAAGAAAGAAAGAAAGAAAGAAAGAAAGAACAGAAAAGGTATAGCGGATGTTAAGATAAAATAGAAAGAAAGAAAGAAAGAAAAAAAGAAAGAAAGAAAGAAAGAAAGAAAGAACAGAAAAGGTATAGCGGATGTTAAGATAAAATAGAAAGAAAGAAAGAAAGAAAAAAAGAAAGAAAGAAAGAAAGAAAGAAAGAACAGAAAAGGTATAGCGGATGTTAAGATAAAATAGAAAGAAAGAAAGAAAGAAAAAAAGAAAGAAAGAAAGAAAGAAAGAAAGAACAGAAAAGGTATAGCGGATGTTAAGATGAAATAGAAAGAAAGAAAGAAAGAAAAAAAGAAAGAAAGAAAGAAAGAAAGAAAGAACAGAAAAGGTATAGCGGATGTTAAGATAAAATAGAAAGAAAGAAAGAAAGAAAAAAAGAAAGAAAGAAAGAAAGAAAGAAAGAACAGAAAAGGTATAGCGGATGTTAAGATAAAATAGAAAGAAAGAAAGAAAGAAAGAAAGAAAGAAAGAAAGAAAGAAAGAAAGAACAGAAAAGGTATAGCGGATGTTAAGATAAAATAGAAAGAAAGAAAGAAAGAAAAAAAGAAAGAAAGAAAGAAAGAAAGAAA
>OZ038517.1:7453750-7486250 GCA_964036315.1 Acanthosepion esculentum | reverse complement strand
CATCCGCGTCCTGGGTATGACGATAAACTACATCTGCGTCCTGGGTATGACGATGAACTACATCCGCGTCGTAGGTATGACGATAAACTACATCCGCGTCCTGGGTATGACGATAAACTACATCCGCGTCCTGGGTATGACGATAAACTACATCCGCGTTCTGGGTATGGCGATAAACTACATCCGCGTCCTGGGTATGACGATAAACTACATCCGCGTCCTGGGTATGGCGATAAACTACATCCGCGTCCTGGGTATGGCGATAAACTACACCCGCGTCCTGGGTATGACGATAAACTACATCCGCGTCCTGGGTATGGCGATAAACTACATCCGCGTCCTGGGTATGGCGATAAACTACATCCGCGTCCTGGGTATGACGATAAACTACATCCGCGTCCTGGGTATGGCGATAAACTACATCCGCGTCCTGGGTATGGCGATAAACTACATCCGCGTTCTGGGTATGACGATAAACTACATCCGCGTCCTGGGTATGGCGATAAACTACATCCGCGTCCTGGGTATGGCGATAAACTACATCCGCGTCCTGGGTATGGCGATAAACTACATCCGCGTTCTGGGTATGACGATAAACTACATCCGCGTCCTGGGTATGACGATAAACTACATCTGCGTCCTGGGTATGACGATAAACTACATCCGCGTCGCGAGTATGACGCTAAACTATGTCCGACAGCAAGGCCTCTAATCAGGAGGCTTTGAGGAGCGTGGAACCACCTCTTAATTGCTGGTGTTCCCAGGTCCACCCAGATTGGGGGTCGTAGCACCTTTTAGGGTCCCAGCTAGGCGCAAATATTTAACCCCCAAAATGGGGTCAAAATATTATGAAAGTGTAAAAAAAGTTTTTAATACCAGAAATATTTTGTAAGAAATTATTACCAGCAATAATTTTTTGAAAGAAAAAATGATTACCAGTAATTAATTACCAGCAAGACATTTTTATCTTTAAAAAAATTATTACCAGCAATACATTTTTGAAAAAAAATGTTTCTAGCAATATATTTTTGAAATAAAAAATTGAAGCTATACATTTTTTGGGGGAAAAATATTACCAGCAAATACAAAACCGAATTAGCTTCCTGATAATATTTTGTTTTGTCAAAAATCTGTTTCTGTTAATATTTTTCCTTCAAAATTGTATTGCTGGTAATTTTTCGAAAAAAGTATTGCTGGTAATAGTTAACTATTTGCCTATATCTGGGACCCTAAAAGGTGCTACCACCCCGGGCCAGGGTGGACCTGGGAACACCAGCAATTAAGAGGTGATTCCACGCTCCTCAAAACGTCCTGATCAGAGGCCTTGCTGCTGGACGTAGTTTATCGTCTTACCTAGGACGCGGATGTAATTTATCGTCTTACCCAGGACGCGGATGTAGTTTATCGTCTTAGCCAGGACATTGATGTAGTTTAACGTCTTACCCAGGACGCTATATATGTTTGTGCAAAAAGAAAAATGCAACAGCTTCCTATTTTATCCCAATTAATTTTGTGGGTAAAGCTGAGATGAAATCGGAGTAACACTTATCTAAATAACAATTCATTTATAGTAGCCATTTTAGGCAACCATTCTGACTAGCGGCCCGATTTTGAATGCGTAAGTTGAGGTCGATCAAGTGCACATTTTCCGATTGAGCAGTTTCAAATTACAAAGCTCCGAGGCAACAACCTCCCACAAAAAGACACACGTTTTCCCAAGTCGAAGCTCTAAGTACAAAACAAATCTTCAAACAACTTCTAAAATCTCTCAGATCTTGTTATCTATTTCAAGATGCACAGCATGCCAACAATATTTAACAGCAGCAACAGTGTCAGCATCAGATAGGCAAGAAAATTAGGTTTAATTCTACAAGTCCTAGGTTCGAGACACTAACGTTGTAAGTTTGGTGAAATAGTAATTGTGGAATGTCGATTTAAAGTCATTGGAGACCGCGAGTAATAACTGAAGACTACTATAATAGAAAATAAGTCGAGATATCCCTTGGAGAACGGAACAAGAACAGTCTACCAGTATAGATTGAATAAAGGGTTATCTGGATCGACAATGACCTGATAAAGGTCAAAAGACAAAACAGCCGAAAGGTGGTTGTGATGAGGATATTAGTTCAAATGTAAATAATTTAAACAAAACTTTTTTTTAAAAATTACTGCCAATCATAAATTGATCATAATTTGCCTTTCCTATAAGATTTTGGCGTAAAGTCAATATAATGGGTAACAGGATAATAATAATAATATTAATAATAATAATAATAATAATAATAATAATAATAATAATAATATATATATATATATATATATATATATATATATATATATATATATATATATATATATATATATTGTGTATTTAGGCAGCAATCCTTCTTTCATGCACATTTCATTGAAAACGACAGACAAGGTGTTTTTATTTAGTTTTTTATACAATTTCTCATGCGATCTAATAATTTTTTTCTTTTCGGATGATAAATTATATAAAAACTGTCCGAATGTTCTTTTTATCTGAGCGCTTCCGGCTATATATTTAGCCATTTTCAAGGATTATACTTTAACTGTTAAAATAAGAAATAGTTTGTTGCATGTATGTTTTATAAAATGTTTTCATTTTTCAAAACAGTGTCAAGATATTATGTCCATGTTCAAAGTTAATATTATTATGTGTTGGTTTGTTTATTTTTATTAATAAGGCTTCCATTATTTTTAGCCTTTTTTGCATGTGGATGATGCTATTATATTAGTGTTGTCGACAAGTATTTCCGAATAATGTCCGGTAGGTCTCCATGAATATTTAAATGAGATCTAATTGAGCTATTGCCTTGGATGGCAACTGGTCTAAGAGAAGGACAAATCTGAATTCAGAACCTCTGGAGTGTTGTCGTTTGGGGACTGTGTGGCACGTAGTGCACCAGGTCTCTGTATTCGGCCCTGCAAAAAGTGTGGATGGTTCTGCACAAAACCTTCACCACTAGAATCAAATCTCATGTGCTGGTGTCGGTTCCTAGGAACTGATCTGCTTGATCCTCATACGTCGAATTCGACGGGAGAGTCGTGTATATATTCTCATGAATTTATTCTATAGCTGCCGTATATACGACTGCCTATTGATCATATAAAAATGTTGTTATTAAAAATGTTGTTACTTACTGTATCCTTAGAAATTCAAACTAAATGAAATAACAAAACCGATTCTATATCATGTTTTCTTACACACAAACCCTCAAAGGGGGGCCATTGTTTCGTTTATGTTTCATCATGTGATCTCTTGCGAATACTGATTCTTCTTCTGTACACTATTTACATTATTCAGACTAATGTTCTCATCTTTGTCTCCATATTTATTACAACGTTTCGGCTGTTGTACGCTCCGGCCGTCTTCAGGTGTGGTTGGAATGTCGAACTGAACCCTTTATTTCGCTCACTGGAAAATTCGTAAACTTAAGGAATCAGCACATATGCTAGGCCACATAAATCTCCTGAGCCGACCAAGCATAGAAATGAATACAATATAACCAGTAATAAGGAATGCCAGAGAAAAGCGATAATAACAACAAAAATTGCAATATGAGCTCTGGTAAAAACATGTATGATAACAGAAAAAATTGCAATATTAGCACTGGTAAAAAATGGTTGCTGAAGGCATTAGGTTTATAATACCCAGAAATTCATACAGAGATGTCCTCGAGGACACATGACACAGTGGTTAGTTAGTTAGTTAGTTAGTTAGTTAGCGTTAGTTAGATCTAGTGACAGGAGTGTGAGTTCAATACTCGTTTAAGGCAATGGAGAACTTAGAGAGGGGAATTAACAGGAGATAACTGATAACTGACATACATTAAAACATGGCACGTGGAACTAGAACAGTTCGAATTTTCAACTACATGAAAAAGGCCGGAGCGTACAACGGCCGAAACGTTGTAATAAATATGGCGACAAAGATGAGGACATTAGTCCGAATAATGTAAATAGTATACATAATAATACCCCATCTCAGAAATATAGACAGATATTGATTCTTCTTCTTCCTCTTCTTCTTCTTCTTCTTCTTCTTCTTCTTCTTCTTCTTCTTCTTCTTCTTCTTCTTCTTCTTCTTCTTCATCTAAACAATTAAAACAGCCTGGTGTACCAATGGCCATTTACTTATACTTATACAACAATCACAAAAGACCGCTAATAACAACCCGATAATGGTTTTTATTACTTTTATAAACAGTTTATTTGATAATGTTATCGTGCCGAGACCGAAGTTAGCCTACCGACAAAAATCACTCAGAATTTACGGTTTCTTTTTGGAATTATAGTATAAGGTAAACTCCAATTTTTAAGGGTGATTTTTGGAATTTAAAGGTCGTCTTATACGCGGAAATATACAGTGGTAGGTAATTCATTACACGGCTGTGTGAACGTTCTGGAACTATATTAAGGCTGGGAAGGGAGGATTGAATAGCCTCAGATCAGGTATATTTTCTGATCTAACTCTTGCAAAGATAACTAACAGATTTTTGTTCCTATTCTAGTTGATTAACATTACTACCGGAAGTTCTCGGCGAAAAAAGCATGATGGTCTTTATAAATCAGAATCGGCTGTGTTAACTGCGTATATGCAAACTGGAAAACGGTAATACGGGAATTTATTTAAAGAGACAGTCGATTTAAATGTAACATGTTTGAAGGGAAGTTTGTCTGCCTCCTCGTGTGCCGTTTGATGAATGCTAATTTAAATGCATCCAGCGTTTCCGCGTTATCTTTCGACTCCGCTCAGCGAACACGTCGAAGAACGCTTTCGCTCGCTCTCTCTCACACACACACAAAGGCACACGCGGATGTAAAAACACGGATATACAAGAGTAATATTTAATTATTTATATATTTTACTCTGCTGGTTTGTAGCCTGACTAGGTTTCCTCACAAGCCAGTAGCCCAGCTGTCAAACAGAAATCGTAATGCTGAAGATAAGAAAAAGAGATAAAAATATAGATAAAGGAAAGTGGGTTCATATCTAAAATGAAATCTGTCATTACTGGTATCTACTGAATTATCGCTGATATATATATATATATATATATATATATATATATATATATATATATATATATATATATATATATAGATAGATAGATAGATAGATAGATAGATAGATAGATGCGATAATGATATATATTTTTATATATCAAGAACAATGTTGGAGAAAATTGTATGACAAACTGGAAAAAAGCTTTCTTGTGACGTGTTTCGACTTCAGGACTTCATCGGGCTAAGCGTGTTAAGTCAGTTCTACTACACATGCGGACGAACGAGAGGTGCTGGCGATTTTAGAATTTTTTTTTCTTTATATAATATTTTTTGGGATTTTTTATTTATCTCTAGCCGAATTCATGATGGAAAGAAAAAGAAAATGACTTTAAGTGTCGTACCAACATAAACTTATTTCCCCATATATATATATATATATATATATATATATATATATATATATATGTAGAGAGAGAGAGAGAAAAAAGAGAAAGAGAGAGAGAGAGAGTGTGCGTGTGTAAGAGCAAAATTGTCCAAATCATGTAACAGTAAAATTGTCCAATTGTTAGATTAAGATTTGAACTTTTGTATCTTAGAAATGATTAAATATTTTTTACTGGAATTTGAAAAGACTTTTATAACATTACTGAACTCTACTTTGAGCAATAAGAATGTATAATTACTCTTCAAGCTTAACAGAAGAATCGTGATGAAATCGATCATAAACGAAAATGACATGCTAAAAGATTGGAAGCTCATGTTGGATTGAAAGTCCAAATACATATATATATATAGAGAGAGAGATAGATAGATAGATTATTTCAGAATCACTTTACGCCCTCTCTAATCTTCTAACTTTCTATCTTGGAGTAAAAAGGTGCCTCACACATTTTACGTATTTTATTTTATTTTCAAGTTTTTTTCCCACTCCTCTTTGGGCTGTCATAGCTGAAACTCTTCTCTCACGTGTCAAACGTCTTATCAATTGAGTTGATCTTTTGCAATTGATCTCTTTAGCTCTAAGTGAAAATGATTATCCCACTTCCTGTTGTGACATTCTGATCCAGTTTTCCTCTCTACTTTTCCCTGTTTTTATTTAAAAACTTATTCACTATTCTCTTGATGGCTCTTGAGTGGATTTGAAGATGGAAGCCAGAGTATGAATGTTGGTACCATAACTGAAGACCTGAATTATCTTTTTCCTCTCACCATTGGTCATTTAGAAAGACAGTGTTGCTGATGCAAAACGATTCTAACCTGTTCTCTTTCTCGCTGAATAACTGAAATGTTTTTTCAGTGATTCTTACGACAATTGTGTCAAGATGGCTGCCGTCTTATCTGAAAACCTGGTAAAAAGAAACACAGTCTAGTGTTTTTTTTAGATATTAAACATTTCGTGCGATGAACAGTTAGAGAATGCTGATTTTTCTGTGTCTGTCATCAATACTGTGTCTCCTGCGTGATCCTCCAAATCTATAAATCAACCATTCGCCCTTGCATGCGGTATGGCTGCCATATATGGTCTGGAGCCTCTGCTGTTTGCCTCAGAGTTCTTGATAAGATCCAGAGACGGATATGCAATGTAATTGGCCCTGATCTGGCATCTCGTCTGCAGTCGCTCTCTCACAGACGCGACGTTGCCTCGCTCTGTCTTTTTTACAAATACTTTCACGGCAATTGCTCCGAGGAGCTGCTTTCGCTGGTTCCTAGGCCTCATGAATTTAAACGTCCTATGAGGCTGGCATCCCGTTCCCACCCCTTCACCGTTGAAACTGTTAGATGTAGACGTCTCTTCTACTCCAATAGCTTCATGTCTCGCACATCTCGCCTGTGGAACTCCCTTCCTTATTCCTGTTTCCCTGACAAATATAATCTCCAACTATTTAAGTGTAACGTCAATCGACATCTCCAGTTGCCTTGATCTATCCACTTCCCTTCTCCACATCCTTTCCCTTTTCATTCCTATCTGCTCTCGCTCCAAATCTTCTGTGACCCCCTTGCCTTGATCGATCCACTATCTTTCTCCACGTCCTCTCCTTTGCCACTCCTATCTGCTCTTCCTCCAAACCTTCTGTAACCCCTTGCGTGCTAGTGGCTTCCAGCCTTGCTTGGGGTGAAAAGCTTTAAAAAAAAATTGTGTTTAGCAAAAATAAATCCTGGTAGGACTTCTAGTTTTCTTAGGATCGCCTCGCTGTAAATGTTAAATAAATCTAGTAAGAAGACGTAATCTTGTCTTACGCCCCTTTTAAGTTTTGTGCGCTTACTCAATTCATTTTCTTTCTCTATGCAGGCGGTTTGTTCACAGAAAATATCAAATCCTGGTAGGACTTCTAGTTTCCTTAGGATTGTCTCACTGCAAGTTAAATACATCCGGTGAGATTACCTTTGTCTTGTGCTAATTTTATTTTTCTGTGCTTAATTCATCTTCTCTCCGTGTAAAAGCGGTTTAGTTATTTCATAATCATTTTTGGCTCAGTTTAAAAAAGAGCCTTATTATTAACTTGTTCCCTAATAATTACTATAACCTTAACTTTTAAATGACACAACCACAAATAAGCGCTAAGCATCCGGTGAGACTCGAAACTTTTATCCGTTTTATCGTCGGAAAAACTGGTTGGACGCATCAATTATTTAGACCGTTAAGCAATGAAAACTTGGAATCTTTACCGAAAAAACGAATCTATCCTATCAAGCGATGCATTTCACGATCTTTATCAGCGCCATGTTTGTTTTTTTTGTTTTTTTCTGTCAATAGTCACGCTTGACTAAGGAAAACTTAAAAAAATATGCCAGGCAAAAGGCGCCTCTAATAAAAATCATAAATTAATTTAACGATCAAAGGCGTTCGATGGATGAAACAACTTTTTGGTGTTTCACCTCCCCCATGTATTTATTTTGTCAGAAGAACAGCGGCAAATGGCACAATCAGAAAATGAACGTATTGTTCGGGCGCCTGACGCCGTCGCTATCGACATTGGCGCCTAGTCTCACATGACCTACTCGTGGACCATTCGCCTCGTTTATATCCGGTTCCGGTGACAGCCAATGGAGCGTGACACCTTTTGTTAATGTTCGTCAAAAAGAAACGAGGAATCTGAGAGTTGGCTGATGCATGAAGAGGTGCGTTATTCTTTTTACATATTGTGTAGTGTTGGCCCACTAAGTTTAAGGTTGAGTTTGCAGGCACGGTTTCGCACCCCGGGTGGTAAGATTAATTACACGCAAAGTAAAATCTAATGGTTATCATAAATGACAAGTTAGATATTCTCCTTACCAAAACTAGTGTAAGAGTTATCTGCCCTTTGTCACACGAGATCGGAAATATGACCACTATTAACTGAGTATGCAGCATTCTTGACTCTGCGTCATCACGTTGAAACACCGGTTCCAGAACAATCACGTAAGTTAAGCAACGTCGAGCCTGGTCAGTACCTAGATGGGTGACCGCTTGGAAATACCAGGTACTGTAAACTTGGATGTGAGGTGTTATGTAATGTGCTTACGGCCATATCACGTTGAAACACCGGTTCCCGTACGATCACTGAAGTTAAGCAACGTCGAGTCTGGTCAGTACCTAGATGGATGACCGCTTGGAAATACCAGGTACTGTAAGCTTGGATGTGAGTGGAGATGTCACATGTGAGGGGAGATGTTACGGCCATATCACGTTGAAACAGCGATTCTCTTACGATCGCCGAAGTTAAGCAACGTCGAGCTTGGTCAGTACATAGATGGGTGACCGCTTGGAAATACCAGTTACTCTAAGTGTGGTTTAATGGATAATGGCCCGAAGTTGGAAAGCGAAGTTCAATTCCCGTTGGGTTCATTATATTAACTTACGCACACATACCCATGAGAAAGGCATGAATCCACCTCTTTTCCCCCAGCTATAGATTAATTAGTAAAACTTGTATTACTTAACAATTATTATCGCAAAAAATATAAATAAGTAAATAAAATAAAAATCTAAAAATATTTTCTGGCTTTAAATAAACTATAATGGGTTGATAAACCGTAAAATTGAACGGATTTAATTCATATCAGATCTCGAAATTGATGATTGAAGAAAGAAAATGGCGAAATTGCAAAGAACGATGTGTTTAAACATTTAATTATTTAGTTAGTGAATTTTGCGCCGCCGCTTTGGTCACCGCTCCCCTCTATCTCACAATTGTGGTTCATGGTGACATTCAAGGCAAAATAGTGCAACGGCTTGCCGTTTTCCTTTTGGTTTTCACAGAGAATTGAAAATGCGGCACCGAGATCCGAATGCTACTACCGAAAAAAAAAAAAGCGTTAACCAAGGTACTGAGAAATGGTGGAAAATCGTTAGAAACAAAGAAAATGGTGCTGGGTTTATCATCAGTCCTCTTGTATGGCAGTGAATGCTGCACAATCTCCCTACAGATGAAGAGAAAACTAGAGGCAGCAGAAATGTGAATCTACAGAAGGATACTGAGAATGCCATGGACGGAGTGAATAAGCAACAAAGATGTCTTAAAGGAAATGTCAACAAAATGAAACATCCCCAGAATCAGGAAACGATAGCTCTCTTTTCTACAAATATTTTCATGGCAACTGCTCTGACAAGGTTTTTCCCTACCACCCCGATTACAATAATTTAAGCGTGCTACTAGATTTGGCATCTAGGTACCACCCTTTTAATATCGAAACATCTAATTTTAATCGCCACTTCTTCTCCAACAATTTCTTTTCTCGCACTTCCCGCCTGTTGAAGTCCCTTTCATTTAATTACTTTCTGGATAACTACAATCTTGAAAAATTTAAATGCAATGTCAATCGCCATCTTCTGTCGTCTTGAACCCCGTTCGTCTTTTATCCTTTCCTCAAACCCTCCTACACCCAGTCTTTTCTCTCACTTTCATTCTCTGTAACCTCCTGCATACTAGTGGCTTTCCTGACTTACTTGGGGTGAAATTATATATATATATATATATATATATATATATATATATATATATATATATATATATATATAATTTATATGCGCAGTACGTAGTGGAAAGTGCTCAAAGTCAATGGTAGAGATAACATATTAAGTTTTATGGAAGAAAATTCCTCTTCCCACTACCAAATATAATCAAACACAAACAAGCATAAATACATCCAATTTTAAAAAATAAATCAGTTTGTCTGATGATGACAAAAGCGTGAAACGTAGGTTCACAAACTCATATCCATACAACTGAACATATATATATATATATATATATATATATATATATATATATATAAAATTGAACATTGAAGTCAACACTTAGAGGTGACAGGCTGTTTCATGCTAGACACAATCGTCAGGCCACGATCAGGCCTGACGATTGCGTCTAGCATGAAACAGCCTGTCGCCTCTAAGTGTTAACTTCAATGTTCACTTTTATATTTACACATGCTCTATCTCTGATATTGAGCACTTTATCCCATAAATATAGCACACCTTACGACTATATTGCTTTATGGGAGAGTCCATCATACCTAAAATATATATATATATATATATATATATATATATATATATATAACATAGTTTTAAGGTGTGTTATATTTATGACCTAAAGTGCTCAGTATCAGAGATAGACCTTATGTAAATATTAGATTGAACATTAAAGTCAACACTCAGAGGCGACATTAAAGTCAACACTCAGAGTTTAGCATGAAACAGTCTGTCGCCTCTGAGTGTTGACTTCAATGTTCACTTATATATATATATATATATATATATATATAGGGTCATTGAAAAATAACTCCATATTTTATGAATGATCTCATCTTGTAAAAAATATAGTTAGATGGGAGAGTCCATCATACCTAAAATAGCGAAATATTTTCCAACACCCTGTATATTATTTTCTTTGGTTTTTCCTCGCAATCATAACAGAATGGTCCATTATTTATCTAAGGTTTTTACAGAGAAGAGGGTCAATGCACATGCTTACGTACGGAGTAGTAGTAGTAGTAGTAGTAGTAGTAGTAGTAGTAGTAGTAGTAATAATAATAATAATAATAATCCGGTTCGTCGCAAATATTTTTTCCTTAATAACACGGCGGTAGTTTTCAAATTGTGGAAAATATACGTTTCCAAACCCTCAAACACAGAAGAACAAAAATTAAATTATGAAACTCTTATGAACAAAACACAAGCAAAACCCATGCCGCTGCTTGCCCACCTTTCCCTCGGGCTTAAAACTTCCGTTCACGCATCACAATGACCGTACATTGAACTGTCAGTGAGTGATAATGAATTTTTTGTGGAATCATCCAGCAGAGTGGACGAACGGAAGAAGATATGCATTATTATTTACGGTTGAATAATGGCGATTATAGTTGAAGAGAGAGAGAGAGAGAGAGAGAGAGAGAGAGAGAGAGAGAGAGAGAGAGAAGATGGGCGCCGGTGGCCTGGCAGTTGTTAATTGAAAAATGATCTTTAATGATAGATGAAATGTTCGTAGTTCTCCATATCCTATTTACAACCACTGCCTATAAAAGATTCGTCTAAAAAAAAAAACATTATCAGTCCTTCTATGTGGCAATGAACGACTTCGTCACCGACGAAGAGGAGACATGCGATAGCAGAAGTGTGGTTCCACACAAGGATGCTGAGGAAACTATGGCTGATGTATGTGATCAATGAAGAAATTTTAAGGAAAATGGAAACAAAATGGACGTTTATACTTAGAATTCCGGGACATGTAATGAGGAAAGAGGGCTTCCAGAATCTGACACACACAGGACATATTGAATGCAAGAGGGACCGGCGGGAATCAGTGACTTACCTCCCTTGTGTAAATTGATAGCTTGAACAAGAAATGGAATGGATAGCAGAAAGAGAAAAATTGTTATGAGCTACAAAGAATAGGAAGTTGGGGGAGAGACCAGGGCGCCCACGCTCTGCAATGACACGAAACATAGAAGTAACCTACCCAGTGGAAATAGTCCCAGAGATCCCTTGGGATCACGCTGCCTCTATTCCATTTCTTCAAGCAGTCTGCAAATTATTGCGCTCTACTTAATTTCGGCCAGAGTTTAAAGTCATCTCCGTTTCCACGACAACAGCATGAAATTGCAAGGAGCATTCCAATTGCTTACAGTCTAAATTTTCTCCCATCTTTATGAGCGGTTATACTCTCAATAAGGTGCTTTGCCTTGAACGCAAAAATTCCCCGTAGACCCCGTATACACAGGGTCTACCATCCCAGACGAGACTCTGCCCTACTACTAGCTACTGATATATTCAGTCCATATAGGCGATAGGGAGTGTGGACATTACAGCATATAGAGACTTTCCAAGCGTGGCTAAGATGTGGCACAAGGCCGAAAGTGGGAGGCACCCATTGAGGATCGAACTCACTACTCAGTCGTAATCATTCTAGCGAGACAAGATTCCTAACCATTACACCACCCCTAGGTGCCCTTCCATTACAACATATATATATTTATATATACCGGCTGTCCATAAAGTTCGTGTGCACTTTAAAAAAATTAAATATATATATATAGTTTTAAGTATAGCTAAAAATTATATATATATATATATATATATATATATATATATATATATATATATATATATATATATATATATATATATATATATATATATATATATATATATATATATAGTTTTAAGTATAGCTAAAATAACTGTGATTTCAGGCATTACTGTAAATCAATTGGCAAAAGTTTTCCGATGGACGAAACTTAAATAAAATTTCAATAAAACCTTAAAAAATATAGATTTACTTCTTTCTAATCCTTTTTACAAATTATTTCTATCGCAAATACAAATAAAGTTATAAATGTTTTAAAGTGCACACGAACTTTATGGACACCCTATATATATATATATATATATGTGTGTGTGTGTGTGTGTGTGTCTGTGTCTGTGTCTGTGTCTGTGTGTGGAAACAGTAAAGATACAGCGTTAGTATTTTAATAAATGAATAAATATTAAACTTTATTTTCAAATAATTCTTGTCACTATTCTTCAATTGTTATTTTAAAAACTTTGTTTTAATATTCATTTTTTAAAAAGCATTTTTATTTTTTAAACAATTAATAATTTTCTTTTATTTCAATAAATGAACATTACCCAAACTGTATTCAAGATTTTCTTTGTTTTATTTCATAACATTTAAATGTATACCCTTTAAACATTTTGCTAAGTATGCCGTGATATTTTCATTTGCTTCTAGGTGTGACGTTGCCTAAAAAGGTTGAAAAACACAGATCTAAGTAGCTACCAAGCTCAACGTTGCTTAACTTCGGTGATTGTGGGGGGAACCGGTGCTTCAATTTGATATAACCATAACCCCGGGCTGGAGCTACACAATCCTCACTTTCCAGCTTTGAAAGAGTTCAAAAAGATTGATATTGCCTTGTGGAGTTGGCAACTTATTTTTATCCTGCAATTCCGTTTTCCGCAACGTCTCAGTTCTATCGCCACTTCCATGGCAAATGTTCCGGAAAGTTCCATTCTTTAGTGGCACCAGTTAAGAACTTTATATCCAAGGCCTACCTTGTGACATAAACAGGACTAAAACGGCTTCATTTCTCACTCCATTGATAAGGAGGGCGTTCCGCTCTAAAAGCTTCTTCCCAAGAACAGCAAAGAACAGACGCCTGTGCTGATGCTTACTTGTACTTTATCTTTTCAAATGTAAGAATAAAGTTCCACTCAAGCAATTATTTTTTTTTTGTTTTGTTTTATAACATCGACTTTTCTGGGCCGTGTGTTTGGAACCATAGTTGTCAACTCTCAAGTCTGTCATTGATACTGGTAATTTGTCTGGTGTCAACGGCTCACAAATTGGTAGATCATCTAGTGTTCTGTGTCCACGGATTTAATTTACTATCGTTATTATGAGTGCACTCTCAACGTTGTCCCTTTATTTGAATTTCTATTGGGGCTCAAGTTTGCTCCAGACCCCGAGTGGAACTCATATAATTCACCGCTAAAGATGCTGCGGGAGAAATCATCTCCTTGAAATGATCCAGAAAGTATCGGACTCCTCCTACCATGCTTACAAGAGCTAGTTGTGTCCCTTTAATTGTTTTTTATGAGTAGAAGCCAAAATGGAGAAATCCGAAAACAGTCGGAGTAATGAAAAATTGTGAAGCGAAAATTTTAGAATTGCCAGTCCGAATCCAGCTCGGAATGTTTTTAATTTGCTCACGGTGTCTGCCTGATTCCCAAATGGTATATGTTGGGCTACGGCTTCTAGGAGTAATGTTGAAAAGTGTGACACAGTGACACACTCACATTCGCATTTATTATGTAGATTAGAGCCGTTGGTGTCTGTTGGATTTTAAATCAGCCTATATTCTAAGGAGATTCTTATTTTTTTCTCTACAAGCTCGTATACCGTGTTGTGCTATTATTGTTTTTACGATAATTGGTGATATTATATGGGGTCCTGGTCTTGGGTTTATTGTCGGGAATTGTGAGATTAGCGCACTCTAGGGAATCATTTTCTCTCTTGATCAAACTGGCCTTTACTGAGTCGAAGTTATGGATCACTTTCTGGTTTCTTGAAGTCAGATCATACATACCAGTCCCGATATCTTGTGTTTTCGAATCTTCCCTTTTTCGACACAACGCCTAAATATATAATAGCTTGACAATGATGGATTATTTAAATTTATCTCTTAATATGGGAGACAGATCGGTGATTTGGAGTCCTTGCTTTTGTTAGACCTTCAAAAGATTAGTACTGGATCTTCAATGAACTTCTTTGTAGCTGGTAAATGCGAATCCATTTTGCAATTACCGGGGTGATTTAACATTTTCAAACTGTACTTATAAACTTCGATTTATTCCTCAAATCAGTCTGACAATCCATTTTAAATATTCAAACTCGGACAGTGTTTAAGTTGGATATTTCATCCCAATGGCTGTCATTTAGTTACACTTGCGCAGAATAAATCGTTTTGCATCCTAACTGCGCAAGTAAATGTTACTATGATTCAGCCATTACAGCTCAAGATTCTAATCAGTGTTTACTTTATATATCGCTAAAAATGCCTAATCATATGAAATGTAGTATAAATATATACATAAAAGACTGTATATTTTATTTCGTTAAACCATTATCTCTTACAAAATCCTTTTTTTGTTTCGCTTCCTGATTTTCCTGTCAAATATTAATCCTGACCAGATGACATCACAGAAACACTAAACACACGTTGTTCTTTTTTTTTTCCTTGCAGGCGACACCGCAACTCCTTTTCCTCGTCATTGACACGACCTTTTCGTCTAATTAGAAACGAGAGATGGGATGTTGGAAGAAAGGGAATGTCGAAATTTTAAAGATTAGTCAACGGTCTGTCTATAGCGAGTTTTGGTGTCACATTGGAGGTTTGTCGCGGTCATAGAGAGTTCGCTACCAAGAGAAAAATAACCTGAACGGACCGAAATGAAATCATCATAATTGCGTGCAGTGGCGGGGGAGTTGAGGGACAAAATGTTTAAATTGGAGCTTCTTTGTGTTTTTATACACACTCTCTCTCTCTCTCTCTCAATCTCTCTCTCTCTCTCTCTTGCGAAAATATTGCGAGAAAATAGTAAAGAAAGAGCGATATGGCAAATGTATAAAGTAAAAATAAGAAAGAGAAAAAGAAAAACGAGGAAGAAAAAATGTAAGAAAAGGGAAACGGAAAAGAAGACTATGCCTATAAGTGACGGTTCCTACATGAAAAAAAAAGTTTTAACATTATAACCATTATATAGGAGTTAATGTGTCACAAAACCATATTCAGAATCAGAACCTTGAAGATGAGATTAAAGACTCTGAGAATCTAATTGAAAATCCTTGTTTGGCACTACATGACCATTATATAGGAGTCAATGTGCCATAAAAGCACATTCAGAATCAGAACCTTGGAGATGGGATTAAAGACTATGAGAATCTAATTGAAAATCCTTGTTTGGCACTACATGACCATTATATAAGAGTCAATGTGCCATAAAACCACATTCAGAATCAGAACCTTGGAGATGGGATTAAAGACTATGAGAATCTACTTGAAAATCCTTGTTTGGCACTGCATGACCATTATATAGGAGTCAATGTGCCATAAAACCATATTCAGAATCAGAACCTTGGAGATGGGATTATAACGAATGAGAATTTATTGAAAATCCTTCTTTGGCACTACATGACCATTATATAGGAGTCAATGTGCCATAAAAGCACAGTCAGAATCAAAAGAGAGTGTCACGATCCATGTTTCTACACTCTCCAGTTAAATCCTCCATTTTCTGTGAAGGCCCAGAATCCGTCCGCATTCGTTGTATACTCCAAGAATTTGGCCCTTATGGAAGGTATGCATCTAGAAAAAAGAGCCTTGTTGAATGAAAGTTTGCGAATTATGTGGATGAAAGTCAATCAGATGAGATCAAAACTGAACTTCTTAGCCTTATTGCAAAACATTGCTCATCACCCTGAGCAAACCATCCCTACCGTGAAAGATGATAGTGACAGCATCATGCGATGGGGATTCTGTTCCTCGGTAGAGACAGGGAAGCTGGTCAAAGTTCATGGGAGGAATGATGGAGCCTCATACAAGACAATCCTCGAAGAAAACCTGTTACTGTCTGTAAAAACTTGAGACAGGGCGGAGGTTCTTCTTCAGTCAAGACAACGTCCCAAGGCTTACAGCAATGGAATGGTTTAGATCTAAGTAGAAGAATTTAAGTTCTCTAGATGCGCAAAGCTGGTAGAGATATACCCGAAAGACTTGCAGCTGTAATTACAGCAAAGATTGCTTCTACAATGTATTGTCTCAGGAGGTGGCGGGTAAATACTTATGCTTTCCAAGACATGATTGTTTTTTTGTCCTAATTATTGTTTGTGTCACAAAAAACTTTTGCACCTTCAAATCTCGGTGCATTTAATGTTGATAAAATCGTAAAATTACTATTTAAAAGAGGACGCATATTTTCTTACAAGATATCTCTAATGTTCGTATATATATATATATATATATATATATATATATATATATATATATATATATATCATCATCATCATCGACTCTCCCGTCGAATTCGACGTATGAGGATCATGCAGATCACTTCATAGAAACTGAGAGCCCGACGCTGACACATGAGATTTGATTATAGCGGTGAAGGTTTCGTGGAGGACCATCCACACTTTTTGAAGGGACGAATACAGAGACCTGGTGCACTGAGGGCCACAAGGTCCCTAAAAGACCCTCCGCAGGTTTCGAATTCAGAGTTGTCCTTCTCCTAGACCAGTTGCCATCCAAGGCTATAGAACCCAGTCTGTCCTGCTATTTACCCATAGTTGGGGGGAGAAGAAGAGGATTCACACCTTTCCCAAGGGTATTAGTATGTAAGTGAATGTAATGGATTCGACTGGAATTCGAACTCGGCTCTCCGATTCCTCAATCCAAGCTGTTATCCATTACTCCACCGTGCGTCCTATATATGACGCGTACTGGACGCGTGTCCTGGTGGTTAAAACGCTCGATTTCTGACCATAAAACCAGGGTCGATTTGTCAGTGCCTGAAGACCATACCACGGGTTGACCCAAGCCTTATTAGTGAAATTGGGTAGGTGGAACACTTGAGGGACTGTCGAAGCCACACGTCATCATGACCGAGGGTTCGAGTGTGCTGGCCTTGTTCATATTTTGCTGATCACGCTAGATAACACGCTCAGAAACCGCAACTAAGGTCTGCTGAGTATAATTGCAGTATAAACCATATGTGGGCTGTGTGCATGTTGAATAAACACAAGTGTGCCTGAGCGAGAGCCTGAATTAGGGATTGGCTAGCTGCCCTAGTAGACAGGTATCCAGCTATTACTATATATATATATATATATATATATATATATTACTATACATATATATATATATATATATATATATATATATATATATATATATATATACATATATATATATATATATACGAAGAAAAAAGAGAAATACTGGATTTTAAAATTAGACACATATAAACTAGGGTTAAACAAAGACCTGGGTATTTTAAATCTGTATAAATATTTCAATAGTTAAAAAATTTCTTTAGATATAGTTAAAAAAACCTTTTTAAACAACATCTAAAATACTATCGTTAGATTTACGTTAAAAAATTCAAACACAGTTGCATTCTCATTATGCTATATATAGGATTGGTATATACGGAATATATATATATATATATATATATATATATATATATATATATATATATGTTCATACATGTTTCATTAAATAATATAGACAAGTTTTGTCTATTTATTTTATGTAAATTCTTTTCATATCGTCTGATAAGCTTAATAGCATTATCATTAAAAGAAGAAAGAAAACCACAATATTGATACATATTTTTAAACCTATCTTAGCTTTCGGATTAAATAGAAGAGCGAATTCCCATATTACTATAAAATAGCAATTATAAAAAATCTAATACATCGCGCAGAAACTAATTTATCCACAAAACACATTTTTACAGTGAACTAAAGAATATAAAACAAACACTTATTAATAATAGCTTTCCAAACTATATAGTTGATGAACAAATAAGATGCTTTCTTAGAAGTCTCAATACTAAGCAAATAGTACATAATACTGCTTCAACTAATCTCAAACATATGAATCTCCTATATTGTAATCAAATGCATACAAATTATAAACAAGATGAAAATATACTAAAAAAATTAGTAAATACTAATATATCTACAACAGATCTTAGTAAACAAATTAAGTTAATCATATACTACACTAAAACTAGTACATCCAACTCAATTATTCGCAATGATTCTTCTCCCCCGGTTAGCGATTTGCAAAAAACCAACATAGTTTACAAATTCAAGTGCCTTTTGGGAGATTGTATCTCCAACGGATTAAATAATATTTATGTTTGTCATACCACAAACTCGCTTTCACGACGCTTGACATTACATTTGAATGATAACTCTAACGTTTTTAGGCATTTAAAACAACATACCTGGCCGCATATACAATTCCGGAAAATCCTCGTTGAAAACACAACTATACTTAAACATGAAAATAATAAACAAAAAGTAAAAATTCTTGAAGCTATATACATAAAACAGTTGAAACCTAACCTGAACAAAATAAACTATGAAATCTCCACAAATATTCTTAAATGCCTATAATTGATAACAGAAGCCATTGGTATAAACCAATGGCTTCCTATAATTAATACTCCTTTTCACTGTCGCGTGGTCATGTGTGACGTCATAAGCAGCGGTGCGATTTTCGTTTCCTGCGTCACATATACACGAATTTGTCGTTGCTTGGAAATCTTCCATGTAAACAAAAACAGACTATCATTATTGTTTTCTCCGTGTATTGTTTAATATATTGTAATGTAATTGTCATCTTTGATAATGGCTTATGTAAGTCGAAAGCTTAGATAGGATTAAAAATATGTATGAATATTGTGATTTCCTTTCTTCTTTTAATGATAATGCTATTAAGCTTATCAGACGATATGAAAAAAAATTATATAAAATAAATAAAACTTATCTATATTATTTAACGAAACATGCATCAATGAAAAAATGCTGCCTAAATACACATAATATATATATATATATATATATATATATATATATATATATATATATATATATATATATATAAGATGATCCTTATTAAGCCCTTTAGGTATTTGTTTCAAAATATGTGTAGGGTGGTTGGAACCTACATCGATATATTGTGGAGGCTGATTATTTTTTCTATATGGTGAAACTGTAACATCACGTAGGTTTAGTGTAATGCCTAAATAGTGGGTGACTTAAGTTTATTTGTATGTCCAGGAATCCAAATTTTTTAAACAACCAGTGTAGTTTCTTACGAATTACGTCTCATTTTCTAGGGTTCTATTTGTCTACTATGATTAACCCATCGTCCCTGCACAGACCATGGTTATTAGGATCGATGTTCTTGTTTAAACTATTAAGTAGGAGGCATCTAACTATCTCACATACCTCTGCACCGTCATATGCCCCCATAGAGTTGTCAAAGTTACCCTTTTCTCCTTTTTTAATCCATAACACGTCAACCGAGTACCATCATTTATATACATACATACTTATATATATATATATATATATATATATATATATATGAAAAGGCGAGTGCCACCATTTATATATATATATATATATATATATATATATATATATATATATATATATATATATCAGTTGTATGGTATGAGTTTGTGACCCTGGGTTTCACGCTTTTGCAATCATCAGACAAACTCTGATGATCGCAAAAGCAAGAAACACAGGTCACAAACTCATACCCATAAAACTTAATATGTTAGTTCTATTACAGATACTCAGCGCTTTCCATTAAGTACCGCGCATATAAAATAATATACATATATATATATATATATATTTCTTATACATTGTTTCATTAGAAAATGTAAATATCCACTACAAAATTGTCCATTTTGCTTCAACGTTAAAATCAAACGTTTCTTCAGGTAGCTAACAATGATGGTTCTAAACGATTTAGAAAAAGAAGAAAAAGAAGAGAAAAAGTTTTAATACTAAAACTTGTACCCGAATAAATTGAACTTTTTATTATTTATTTATGTAAATCAGATCTGAAGAGTTGAACGTCTGAAGTCCACGAAATAAATTATAACCTTACCGAATGGATTTTTAAAGATCCTGTATTCATTATATATATATATATATATATATATATATATATATATATATATATATATATATATAGGGTGTCCATAAAGTTCGTGCGCACTTTAAAAAATTTATAACTTTATTCGTATTTGCGATAGACATAATTTGTAAAAAGGATTAGAAAGAAGTAAATCTATATTTTTTAAGGTTTTATTGAAATTTTATTTAAGTTTCCACATGTCCTCCATCATTAGCAATAAAAAGGGTAATACGATTTTGCAGTTCACGGAAAACATTTGCCAACTGATTTACAGTAATGCTTGAAATCACATTAGTTATTTTAGCTATACTTAAAACTAGGTACATTAAACATTATAACTTTTTTTACATATTATTTCTATCGCAAATACAAATATAAGTTATAATTTTTTAAAAGTGCACACTCACTTTATGGATACCCTGTATATATATATATATATATATATATATATATATATATATATATATATATATGTATATATATATGTATGTATATATATATATATATAATGAAATCAACTAAGTCCGACAATTATTTTAATATATTTTCTGTTTATACGTTAATTTTATAGATACAAATATTTATGACAGTTCCGGACATTTGGGCCGGTAAATGTTGTTAATAGTGTCTGTTTAAACACAGCATTTACTTAAATATTTGTATCTATAAAAAATAACGTATAAACAGAATATATACATATATATACATATATGCTGATTCCTTAAGTTTACGAATTTTCCAGTGAGCGAAATAAAGGGTTCAGTTCGACATTCTAACCACACCTGAAGAAGGCCGGAGCGTACAACAGCCAAAACGTTGTAATAAATATGGCGACAAAGATGAGAACATTAGTCTGAATAATGTAAATAGTGTACAGAAGAAGAATCAGTATTCGCAAGAGATCACATGATGAAACATAAACGAAACAATGGCCCCCCTTTGAGGGTTTGTGTGTAAGAAAACATGATATAGAATCGGTTTTGTTATTTCATTTAGTTTGAATTTCTAAGGATACAGTAAGTAACAACATTTTTAATAACAACATTTTTATATGATCAATAGGCAGTCGTCTTATACGGCAGCTATCGGATAAATTCATGAGAATATATACTCGACTCTCCCGTCGAATTCGACGTATGAGGATCAAGCAGATCAGTTCCTAGGAACCGACACCAGCACATGAGATTTGATTCTAGTGGTGAAGGTTTTGTGCATAACCATCCACACTTTTTGAAGGGCCGAATACAACTTGGTGCACTACATGCCACAAGGTCCCCAAACGACAACACTCCAGAGGTTCTGAATTCAGATTTGTCCTTCTTTTAGACCAGTTGCCATCCAAGGCTATAAAACACACACACACACACACATATATATATATATATATGAAAATTTCTCAGAGTAAACCTGTAGAAAAGACAACATTTATAAATATAAATGACAACAGGAAAACTGTAATAGTTGCCGATGCGTTTCGTCCGAACAAAGTAACTAATAATAATGTTAAGGACATTTTGTTTTTGTTATTATTAGTTACTTTGTTTAAATAATTTCATTTCGTTTTTTGCCTTGAGAAAGTCTACATTGGACGAAACGCGTCGGCAATTGTTACAGTTTTCCTATTGTCATTTATATTTATAAATACACACATACACACACACACACACACACACACACACACACACATATATATATATATATATATATATATATATATATATATATATATATATATATATATATATACACACGAAGCGTGGGAGAAATTGAAAGTAGAGGTGAGTAAACTCCTTATTTCAGAAAGCTAAACAAAGTGGCTCTTCTTTTCTGCTTTGTTATCGTTGCTTTCTCGTTTTTGTCGAGATTTGCTGACTCAAACCGTCATTAAGATTTTAATTTCCGGACGAACAGAAAGAAAAGACAATGACACAAGATGACACATGGCGTGCCATGAGGTGGAAGATTTTAGGTAAGAAGGGTGAAGGTCGGACGGTTCAAGTTTTCGAAGTGATATATGACGTCAGATCGACAAACGGAAAATGATAGAAAATAAACCTTGAAGTTTGCGCTTTAAGAAATCATCTGTGCGTTCGTTTGTCTTTGTTTTTGTTGAATTTGAATAACAAAGTTTGTCTATTTAATGTTTATTATATTTTCAGCGTGGGTAGAGGTGTTGCCGTAAAATCTGATTTCAATTTATAAAAAACTGTCCAAAGATTCGAACTCTTATTGTCCGACTCATTTCAACCATTACTGGTCGTAATCAAGGAAAATTTCAGAATAGAAGTAAGTTTTGATTATTTTCATCCTGGTATATATATATATATATATATATATGTGTGTGTGTGTGTGTATGTGTGTTTGTGTGTGTGTGTGTGTCTGTGTGTGTGTATATATATATATATATATATATATATATATATATATATATATATATATATATATATAATTTAACTAAAAATAAAAACAAACCACTTTAAGGTTCCATGTAATAAATTATTTCACCACAGCCTTTTTAGAGGATTGCGAATCATTAGACTTTACTTCCAAAGGTTGAAACGAAAAATGAAAAGAAATTTACACATTTTTGACGGGCAGTACTAAGCATATGTAAGTTGAGGAAGTGAGGTGGGAGAGAGACATGATTGAGTTAGATGTAAAATTTCTATTCTCTCAAATTTAAATTGTTTGAGGAAATCCAGACATTGACACATTAAATCGGTTAACATAACGGAAGTTATATATTGATATGGAAGGATTTAATGTAAAAAAGACATATCTATTTCTATACCTGAGGATGATTGTATGGACAATCGAAAGCTTGTAGTAAAAAAGACCTTATACAACAGGAATTTATAAACAGAGATCATAACATTCATCAACGGGTTCGAAGTTAATGTATTTTATTAAAAATTGTTTGCGAGAGTGATTCTTGCCATTTATATCATTAACTTCACTATCTGCTTTTTGTATGAATGATTCATGTAATATATATATATATATATATATATATATATATAACTTTATATATATTATGTATAATATGTATATCATATATATATATATATATATATATATATATATATATATATATATATATATATACGTACTTTCCAATATATAATTTATATATATATTTTATATATGTGCGGTGCTTATTGGAAAACGCTCAATATCAGTGATAGAGTTAAAATATTTAGTTGCATTGATGTTTGTGACCGTCGGTTTTAAGCTTATGCGATCCTCAAAGAAATAATTTATCTGAGGGTCGCACAAATTCATATCCATACAACTAATCATATATATATATATATATATATATATATATACCAGAATGAATATATATATATGTGTGTGTGTGTGTGTGTGTGTGTGTGTGTGTGTGAGTGTGTGTAAATATGGTCAGATTGTGTATATCTGTAGAAGAGTCAAAATGCATGAAAAAAAAAATAGGAAAACTTTATTTAGTTTCGCCAACACGTTTCGTCATTCGACAGACTTTATCCAGACAAATGTGATCTTTTTATTTTGCAACATGTATATATATTTGACAGTTACTCAAAATCTAAGAAGGCTCATAAATATTCCACAAGTTAACTGAAAAAAAAAGTTTGGTATTAGATCCTAGATTACTTCATATAGCATCCTGAAAGAAAAATTTTAAATTTAAAGACATTGGATAACAATGTTCAAGAATACGACATTTTGTATTCTCGAAAAAGAAAAAAGAAATGTGAAGATTAGTATTATACATCTGCAAAAGATAAAACAATGGATTCAGTCGTTCTCCTTTGATTTTTCCATATATTTCTTGCGTATGTTAGTTTGGGAAAGTAGTTATTCCTTCAGGAAACGTGAGATTGGAAAAACAAACAGGGCTTAGATTGATATTTTTATAATATTCGATGACTCCACTCTCGAGGATTTTCCTTCTAAGTAAATTACTTTATCCTTTGATGAGTGTGGCATATTTAAGATCAAAATTATGGTCGAATTTATTTCTGTGTATGACTAGTGCATTTGTTACATTATTATTTATAAGGTCTCTTTTATGTTCATCATCACGTTTTTTTTTTCATTTCTGTTTGTTTCCCCAATGTAGTGTGAAGAACAGCCTTGGCAATTTATTTCATATATGCCTGCCCCCGATCTATTACCGATATGGGTGTTTTTAGATCTGTCCATATCCATGATGGTTTGGGAAGTGATTGTAACGATTTGTTGTTTATATGGGACAAGGTATTTTGGATACTGGATTGGTGGTTAATATTATGTATCTCTTTTTTTAAATTTATTATTGTGGCTAGTTTTGTTATTTTTCTTGGAGGGTGTATATTTTTTCTGCCTTTCTCTTTGAGTTATGGATAAAGTGATAGGGATATTGGAGATTTTGAATGTGTTTTCTTTGTGTTTCTTCTTTAGGTCGGTATTGAGGGCTTCAAATTCTTAGTTCTCTTGTGTAGAAACCTGTAATTATACCAGATTTAATTTTATAAGAGTGGTTTGAGTAGAAGTTGACTAGGTTGTTTTTATGGGTAGATTTTCTATGAAACGTGAAAATTGAGTTCGCATTTGTTTCTGTGTAACAGGATATATAGGAAGGGAACGGTGTGACTAGTTTCAGGTTCAAAGGTGAATTCTATTTTAGGTTCAACGTTGTTACGTTTGTTGACAAGATCAGTTAAAATAGTGTTTTGTGGATATATTACTTGAGAGTGGTCTATGTACCTGTAATAGGAAGAGCTTGGTAGTAGAATGTTATTGAAAGGGCCAATTTCTAGAAACTCTAAAAAAAATAGACAAGCGATAACGCCGATGAGTAGAGATCCCATTGTTAAGCAACATTTTTGTCTATAGAAGTTGTTACCGAAAGTTAATATATATATATATATATATATATATATATATATATATAAGGTAACCAAAAATTTCTGTCCGTTTTTAAAGGAAAAAAAGAAAACGCTTCACAGTATGTGTAACTTATATTTAGTCTTCGAAGTAATCGCCATCGGCATCCAGCACCTTCTGCCAACGTGTCTCCAGCTGTTCAATGCCCTTGCGGTAGAACTCGGGGGGGGGGGGGGATTGACGCAAAGAAGTCCGTGAGGGCTTTGCGCAAGTCTGCTTCATTCGTGAAGGATTTCCTACGAAGATGATTATCCAGGGAGTGGAAGGGGTGGTAATCGGATGGCGCAAGGTTAGGTGAATAAGGTGGATGGCACAAGGTCTCCCACCCAAGTTGCTGTATGGTATCCCTGACCACTCGCGCGACATGCGGCCTGGCGTTGTCACGGAGGAAAAGCACACCTTTGCTATTCATCAGTGCTATCTCTTTCTGGCGCAATGCCTGTTGCACACGTTTCAATTGCTGCGAGTATAGGTCTCCAGTGACCGTTTGGCCCGTTGGTAGCAGTTCATAATGAACCACTTGACGACCTGTCCACCAGACACAAAGCATAATCTTGCGTGGGTGCATAGGCGGTCTTGCAGTGTGAGAGACAGCATCCTGAGGAGACAACCAATGTCTGGAACGCTTGGGAGTTTCGTACAGAACCCACTTTTCATCACTGGTAAGCACTCTCGATTGAATAAGGATGCGGTACGGTGGCGAGAAAGCAGCGATACGCAGGCTGCCACTCGTTGTCCCTTGTGGACCGCCAACAGCGTTTGCGGAACCCACTTGCTCAGTTTGTACGTCTTACCTAGGCGGTGCAGGTGAAGTCTAACTGTTTCATCGGAAACGTTGAACTGTCTTGAAAGTTCACCACACGTTAGACTACTGTCCTCTTCAATGGCCGCCTCCAGGACTCCGTCATTCAAGACCTGTGGTCGTCCATTGCGAGGCTCATCATGGAGAGACAAATCTTCCGACTTGAATTTTCGAAACCAACGCCTTGCAGTGCGTTCATCCACAGCAGTATCCCCAAACGCTTGACATATGCGGCGACTTGATGCAGCTGCTGATAAGCCCACTTTGAAGTCGTAAAGCAAGCAGCCCCGAACGATATCTCTAGACACTTCCATCCTTCTCACAGCTGTCCGGCTTATAACTGATAGCCGGGCACGGTGCGCGTGTTTTTTATAACGTCTGATGTTCCTACTTCCGGCTGTCCGAATTTGAAAACAATTGCTACACGCATTTCGTATATATTTCAACTTCATCCAATGACTAATCAAAAAACGGACAGAACTTTTTTGGTTACCTTGTATATATATATATATATATATATATATATATATATATATATATATATATATATATATATATATATACACACAGTAACATCAAAATTGTCCAAATTGTGTAATAGCATAATTATCCACCTCACAAAATGTTTAATATTTAAAAAAAAACATTAAACTAATTGTGTTTTTTCCAGGATTTCAGATAAGACATTTAGCTATCTTGACACCATTTGTCCTAAGAATCACTGAAAACACCTTTCAGCTATTCAGCTAAAAAGAGAGTAGGTTAAAATCGTTTGTGTCAGCCCCACTGTCTTCTCAAACGAGCAATGGTGAGAGGAAAAAGATCATTTAGGCCTTTAGTAATAGTACCAATATTCATACTCTGGCTTCCATCTTCAAAGTCCATTCAAGAAGCATCAAAAGAATGGTGAATAAGTTTTAAAAAAAGAGGGAACAGTAAAGATGAAAACTCGATCAGGGTGTCACAAAGAGAAGAGGGATCATCATTTCAATTTAGAGGTAAAGATATCAATTAGAAAAGATCCAACTCGCTCGATAAGACGTTTGGCACGTGAGAGATGAGTTCCAGCCATGACAGTTCCAAGAGTAATGGAAAAAGACTTGAAAATGAAATCGTACGTAAAACGTGTGAGGCACGAGGATAGAAAGTTAGAAAACTATAAAGGACGAAGATCATCTTGAATAAGTTGGACAATGATCGTGGAATATATATATATATATATATATATATATATATATATATATATATATATATATATATATATAAACTTTATTTCAATACCTCATGAGCTTCCGATCCTTAATTATGAATAATTAATGTTGAACATGTCATTTCATTTATGATCGATTTCATCACGATTCTTCTGTTAAGCTTGGAGAGTAATGATATTTTCTTATTGCTCATAGCAGAGTTCAATATTGATATAAAAACCTCGCAGAATTCCAGTCATATATCTTTGATCATATCTAAGATACAACATTTCAGAGCTTAATCTAATATTTGGACAATTTCGCTGCGACACTATGTATATGGGAAAACGATATATATTTTTATATATCAAAAACATTATTATGGGGAAAAAGTAAGGCAAAGTGGAACACGGTTTGTGTGACGTAAATTTATGTTTACGTTGGTATGACTACGCATGCGCATGAAGAAAGTGTTTTAATCGCTACATCATCTACAGTAAATTTGCGTTCAGTTTCTGACGACGTTTCACTATTTTTGGCAGATTTTCTATTTTCGCAGTGTGAGATATCTAATGACAAAAATAATGGAAACATAAAAAAAAGAAAAAGATTCTAAATAAAATCGGCGAGATTATATACCGAAAACATATTCAATTTAAAAAGGAAGGAATTTAATTTTAAATTCCCAGCGTATCCCATTCCTTCGTGCGCATGCGTAGTCACACCCACGCACAAACAAATTTACTCCGATGAAGCCCAAAAAAACGAAACACGTCACACGAAATCATTTTACACTTTGTCATAATACACACACACACACACACACACACACACACATATATATATATATATATATATATATATATATATATATATATATAGAGAGAGAGAGAGAGAGAGAGAGAGAGGGGAAGGAAGAGAGAAAGATTCGTTTACACGTTTATCGAATGCAAATGGTGACATAGGCGGGATGAGTTCGAATACCCGCTCGATTGTGTTTCGTTTACTTCGGGCTAATACCCTTGGAAAAGGCATGAAAACATCTTCTCCCAGCTATGGACGGGTTAAATACCAGAGTACACTGGAATCTCTTGCCTTGTTGTGACAACCAGTCGAAGAGAAGAAAAGCACTGAATTCAAACCTGTGTATGGTTATTTGGAGACATTGTGGCGTACCAATTCTCTGTTATGAATTCTTTTGAAAGATCTGGCTACATAGAGAAAAACCATTATATTCGACTCAACTTTGTGGCTAGTCACTCTCTCTCTCTCTCTCTCTCTCTCTCTCTCTCTCTCTGTATATATATATATATACACACACACACACACATATATATATATGTATATATATGTGTGTGTATGTATATATATATATATATATATATATATATATATATATATATATATATGTATGTATATGTATATATATATACACTACTACGCACTAAGACATATACATAATGCACACGCTGAATTAAGCAGAAAAATCAAAATCATCCTTGATAATGGCTAAAGGTATAGCCGAAAGCGCTCGGAAAAATAAAACATTTGGGCAGTTCTTACACACCCTTTGTCCAGCAAAGAAAGCTCTTGCTCGTACACAAGAAAAATTAAATAAAAAACTTAACCGTAGTACCTTGTCTGTCGTTTTTAATGAAACTTGCATATATATATATATATATATATATATATATATATATATATATATATATATATATATATATATACACGTATATATGATAGTCTCTCCTATCGTGAACGATAAATGAGGTTTAGCATTAGATGGTGCCTTTTTGTCTTACACTTATGCATACTAGCAGGGGCCGTTGTGGAGAAAATCAGGTAAGGGAAAGACATATTTCATTTGTGCTTTCTTAAATGTGATACTAGCCCAGCCTTGCTGCAGGCGACAAAGCCACACTGACAAGTGAAATTTGTTAAAGCAGGATTTTGATGGCGTGTCTGCTTCAGAGCTTGACGAAGCTGATCACGGTGCTTCAGTCTTTAACTTAATGAAACATGTCTTATGCCATTCCATTCGTGGCCTGACTATGGCGCCCAGCAAGAAACAGCCTGTCGCCTCTGAGTGTTGACTTCAATGTCCACTTTTATATATTTACATGCGCTCTATCTCTGATATTGAGCACTTTATCCCATATATATAGCACATCTTTAAAGTATATATCTTCATACATATATGCCTGGTAAGGCCCGATCTCACTGCACTAGTGAGTTCCTCGGCGAGACTTGAATAGACAATTCTTATTCTATTGAGCAAACCAGACGCATCAACGCACTTTTCACCTTCTCCTGTCTATAACCGGGGGGCATAACACGCGCGTAGTGCGTGTGGGGGGCGTCGGGTTAGAGAGGAGGTAGTGATAGTTTTATTTTAAGGAGAGAAGCGTTGTACTGAGCAGTTGGTTGGGGCGGAGCGGGGCGTTGTGCCTTAATCTGTCGCCATTCACAAATAACATCAATAACAACAACAACAACAACAACAACAAATACCCCCGTTAGCTGATTCCTGCTCTTGATAATTTCACCCGCTTTCGAGGCCTCCCCCACAACCAACCATCTCCCGCCTTCGCTGCTGATATTGGCGGACGTGTTTTTTCTCCCCCTTCATCTGGGTTCCATATTACAGTAGTTATTACACTCCACGACATAAAATGTCGGGTTTCAAGGAGGAGAAATAAAATACTGTATTTTTAACTAAAGGAAAAACTCGTTTAATCCAAAATGCGCGCGTCCGATTGTCATAAACTGTCCTTTTTTTTCGTCACAGATGCATTTCGGAAATAAATTATTCTTGTTACGACTGGGCTATGACGAGTCAAACTAAAAGCGACACAGTTTGGACAGGGTGTGGCATGTGGGTCTTCTTCCCAAGTTAAAAGGTTATGGCATTTCTGGACGAGTTTTTGATTTAAACTTCATTTTTTTTTTTTTTTTATCAAATAACGAAATGAAATAAAGGGTCCGAAATTCCAATCACCAGAAGAAGGCCAGAGCGTACAAAGGCCGAAACGTTGTGAATATGGCAATGGAGATGAGGATAACAGTCCGAATAATGTAATGCAAGTGATCATAATAACTCATCTCAGAGATAGAGACAGTTATATAAAGAGTCATAGACATAAAGGCCGGAGCGTACAACGGCCAAAACGTTGTGAATATGGCAATGAAGATGAGGATAACAGCCCGAATAATGTAATGCAAGTGATTATAATACCTCATCTCAGAGATATAGACAGACAACGAAATTAAAGTTGTTTTTGCATTAATGCAAGTGTCCCCAAGGGCTCTAACCTCGGACCTGTCTTCTTTCTAATCTTCATCAACAACCATTGTAGTGTCACCAGTTCTCGGTTCAGTATCTATGCTGATAACAAAATAATTTATCTATATCTTAATAGTAAATCTGATCGCTACAATAAGGTCAAATTGGCAGCTGATTTGAAGAAAATAACCTACAATCTCTTGTTAACTGGGACAAGGAATGGACTGCTAATTTTAACGCCTCCAAAACTAAACCGGCCTCTTTTATTCGTCTAAAGAAAACCATTTCTACCTTCCATCAGCATGGTTGATGCTAGCCTCCAGGAGAATGACCCATTGTGCCTTCTCGCGCTAACTATTTCCACTGACATGAAGTGGAAAGGTTATAAATAAGCAATTGCTTGATCTCCTGGGAAACTTTGTTCTCTGTCACTCTGTGCGAGACGGTTTTATTTTTTACGCCAGAATCTATCTTAAATATGTATAAGTCTATCATTCGTCCTTGCTTTGAATGTTCCTGACAAATATGGTCCGGTGCTCCTGCTATGTATTTAGAGATTCTTGTAAAAGATTTACTGAATTCATTAAGCCAAGACTTTAAAAAAAAAAGAAAGATTAATCACATATAATATATACATATATATATATATATATATATATATATATATATATATATATATGTCTTTTTATTCTCTATCTATCTATCTATCTATCTATTTATATATATATATATAGAGATAGATAGATAGATAGATAGATAGATACGAATAGAATGAGATAGATAGATAGATATAAATAGACTGAGATAGATAGATAGATAGAGAATAAAAAGACTCAGATAGATAGATAGATAGATAGATAGATAGATAGATATGAATAGACTTAGATAGATAGATAGATAGATAGATATGAATAGACTGAGATAGATAGATAGATAGATAGATAGATAGATAGATAGAGAATAAAAAGACTCAGATAGATAGATAGATAGATAGATAGATAGATAGATAGATAGATATGAATAGACTCAGATAGATAGATAGACAGATAGACATGAATAGACTAAGATAGATAGATATGAATAGACTTAGATAGATAGATAGATAGATAGATAGATATGAATAGACTCAGATAGATAGATAGATAGATAGATAGATAGATATGAATAGACTGAGACAGATAGATAGATAGATAGATATGAATAGACTTAGATAGATAAATCGATAGATATGAATAGACTCAGATAGATAGATAGATAGATAGATAGAAAGATAGATAGATATGAATAGACTGAGACAGATAGATAGATAGATAGATAGATAGATAGATGAGTGTGTGCAATCATCACGTCATATACAGTTGATTTGAGAAATAATTATGAGCGTTCCTAAATTTTAAAAGTTTTAAAACCTAACGACATTTTAACTTCTGTTTATAAATATTGTTGCGAAATAAAATCCTTACATTTGTAATGATAACGTTCAGCAGTGGATGAAACGCTTCGGTAAATATTTCCTCTGATATATATATATATATATATATATATATATATATATATATATATATATATATATATATA
>OZ038517.1:7446250-7448750 GCA_964036315.1 Acanthosepion esculentum | reverse complement strand
GGTGAGCAACGTTTATTCCGACATGAAGTGGAGTGAGACCCTCTTTTCTGGTGTGCAACGTCTATTCCGTCATGAAGTGGAGTGAGACCCTTTCTTCTGGTGAGCAACGTCTATTCCGACATGACCTGGAGTGAGACCCTTTTTTCTGGTGTGCAACGTCTATGCCGACATGAAGTGGAGTGAGACCCTTTCTTCTGGTGAGCAACGTCTATTCCGACATGAAGTGGAGTGAGACCCTTTTTTCTGGTGTGCAACGTCTATTCCGACATGAAGTGGAGTGAGACCCTTTTTTCTGGTGAGCAACGTCTATTCCGACATGAAAATTACATGTCTATCTCCCTTATCCCCTTAATCTACGCTTCCATAATAATTACACAGTATTGTCGGGTGGATGATTTATTTTCACCCTGCAAACCTTTTCCCACAGACGCAAATTTGCGAACCCTTCACCACTCTATTGCTATTTCCATAGCAAATGTTCAGATGAGCGCTCCTTTCTTTTGTTTCACCAGTTCAGATCTTTACATTCCGGGCTCGCTATGCTACTTCCAAGTAGTCGAATCACCCTCATTTCCTCCGTGTTACGTGTAAGAATATCCATGCAGACATCTTTTCACAAAAAACTGATACTATGCGGAGTTGACTCCTGCGTGGGTGCTTTCCTAGACTTCAATTTTGACCTCTCCATGTTAAAGATCAATTATTATCTATCCTCCTTATTCTCATAATCTGCATTTCCTACCGTCTTCTCTTCCATTCATGACACACACATTACCATTTTGACAAGAATCCTCTACCTTGAGTGGCTCTGGATAAATTTAATATTACACAATGTCTCGGGATATCTTTTCTTTTATTGCTAATGCTTACTTATTTCTAATCTTATTTCCAGTGAGTCTTTACTCCCCAGCCTAGGCTTTGGAATTAATTAGTATGCGCCTAAATCTATGGCGTGAAACTTGGACACTCCTGGTTGAGGCAGGGAAAAAAAGCATTCAGTCGTTCGTGAACAAATGCTTGAGAAAGCTCCTCCGCATCTCCTACTGTGGGCACAAAACAAATGGCTATGTACGGAACAAGGTTAACAGTCTCGTGGGCCGACAGGAAACTCTCGTCGTCAATATTAAGCGTAGGGGAGATGACACGGTTTGGCCACGTCACACGGCAGCGTCTGCAAGACAATCAAGCAAAGCACTGCTGAATTCGGACGCAAGCGAGGACGGCAAGGCAAAAGGCTCGTTAGGAAACATCAAAGAGTGGATGGACGTAACAATGCCGGAACTACTGGGAGCCACCGCCGACAGATCAACCTGAAAGCGGTTGTCTGTTTCTCCTGGCCTAAGGTTCCTTCGACGATTGACTGATGACGACGACGATGATGATATCAATCAAACATCGCTTTAATCTAGAATGGTATTGTTCCGTAGGAAAGCAATTTTCTGACCGGATTAATCGCGATTGAATTGTTTTAGAGTTTGAATATTAAGTGCAGAGGAAGACATGTTAAATACTTGAACCGCACAACGCCAAGTACCCTTGAATTAAGTGGACGTAAAGTCAGCAGTCTCACATTGCAACCCCCACAAAAATGATGTAAACCGTTACATTTGTTTTTGGATTACCATATCCATTGCAATGCACGATGAATACATGGAGAATTGGCACTTCAAGACAAGCATAGAACAAGTATTGTAATAGAAATGGAATTGGTTTTTCTTTCTCTCTTGAGAGACGTCCTTCAAATATGTGTGTGTGTGTGCATATATATATATATATAAAATGAAATGAGACATTCTCTGGTTAGAGAAGATGTAACATTGAAAAGCATAAAGGAAAAAAATTAATTATTTTTAATAATTATTTTTAATAATATGTGGAAATCTCCACCCTTTACCTGAAGACGGTCGTAAGACCAGAAACACGTGTTGTAAAACTATGTAAAACTATGAAAAATAAAGAATAATATTTAAAAAAAAAAACCCACATTACAACCAAAAAAGTTTGCGGTACCTCTCTTTTTTTTAATATATATATATATAAAGACATTTTTATGTTTAACATTCTTTTTATAGATACAAGTATTTAAGTAAATGCTCTGTTTATAATAAACAGTATTAAATAACATTTACCGGCCTGAATGTCCGAGAAATTTTCAGAGAAAATATTCGTCCTCGACAGGATTCGAACCTGTATCCTATACGGAACCGTCATATAGCCTGACGTGCCTTAACCGTTTCGGCTACTAAGGATCGATCGGTTGGCAAGGTCGAATTTACTGCTTATAAACTTCAATCTTCCATGTATATTTATAACTGCTCATGGCGTATCACATGTAAACAATTGACGTCACAGATTATGAAATGGACAAAGACCGACAATTATTTAAAGACATTTTTATGTTTAACATTATTTTTATAGATACAAGTATTTAAGTAAATCAGGCTATATGACGGTTCCGTATAGGATACAGGTTCGAATCCTGTCGAGGACGAATATTTTC
>OZ038517.1:7398750-7443750 GCA_964036315.1 Acanthosepion esculentum | reverse complement strand
TCTTTTAACGAAACTGAGATAGGTGTCCATATAGGCGTTTCTTTGTTGGGTGTTTCTTCCAGCTGATGTCCAATGCAACCCGTAACATCCTTGTGTATGTTACGTCGAGTGATGCTTCTTAGTGTTTTGTCAGTTCCATGTTGTTGAGCCGTAGAGTAGGACAGATTCTATCGTGGCCTAAAAGAAGTTCCTCTTAAGATTGTCAGAGAGGGAGAACTTCCAGATGGTAATCAGATCATCAAGGACACCCCAGGCCTTGCCTTTGTGGATTTTGATGTGCTTTTCTGTTGACTAGATGTTTGTGCCGAGGTAAATAAATTCTTGGAAGGACTTGATGTTGTTAAATACGTATTTGAATTTAAAGCTTTATTTGTTAAAAGGTCGGCTTGTCTGCTCAGTAAAGAGAAAAACCTGTTCATTTGTTTGTATCTCGAATTTCGAAGTCTTAAATTCTGAGTTTGAAGCTAATAAAAGAATTCGTAAGGCGAGTAGGAGATTATAGCATTGTTCGGTTGAAGTGAATAATTCGTTCAGCGAATTTGAAACTTACAAAATTATTCGTTGGGTGAACATGAAAGTTATAAAATATTTCGTAAGGAAATTTGAAACTTATAAAGTAATTAGGCAGGCGTGGGAGGAATGAAACGAATAATTCGTTAAACGTATTTGAAACTTATAAAATTATTCGTTGGGTGTGTTTGAAAGTTATCAAATATTTCGTAAAGTGACTTGAAACTTATTGCATAATTCGTTAGGCGGGAGGTGAAGCCAATAATACGTTAAGTGAATTTGAAACTTACAAAAATATTCGTTGGGAGAGTTTGAAAGTTATAAAATAATTCGTAAGGCGAGTTGAAATTATTCGTTAGGAGGGAGTTGAAGCGAATAATTCGTTAAGCGAATTTGAAAATTATAACATTATTCGTTGGGACAGACTGAACGCTATAAAATAATTCGTTTAATTATTTTTTAATAATTTCACCCCAAACAACGAAATAGTTATTGAATAGAATAATCAAACGAAGGTTGGTAATGAACGATAATACTTAGGACAAGAACAACGCATATAAGATTCGCCAGCGGCGCGTAGAAGTATTTAACTGCTAGAATTGAGTCAAGTGAATTCCACAATGAACTTTCAACTGCAGGATATCTACCAACTGCCCCACGCGGTCAGATGTGGCACAAGGCCGAATTTAATACTGGGTATCCGAGCCCGTAGGTTCGGCCAAAAATTCCCCACAGATCCCGTATAAAACGGGGTCTATGGGGTCGGGTAGCTGTTTCCCGAGACGCGACTCAGCCCTTCGACACAGCCTCGTTGGGAATCCTCTCTGCCCAGAGGCAGAGAGTTTGAACAGCACAGCTGGAGACGAACCTCCAACTGCAGGATATCTCCCAACCAACCCCGCGGTCAGATGTGGGTTATCCGAGCCCATAGTCTCGGCCAAAATTTCCCTGTAGACCCCGTATAAAATGAGGTCGGGTAGCTGTTTTCCGAGACGAGACTCACCTTTCGACATAGCCTCGTCTGAGAGTGTGACCAGCACAGCTGAAGACGAATCTCCAACTGCAGACCAACATACAGTATTTACTACTTCATTTATGTGAATGGGGACATACCCATTATCGTCTGTAGGTATTTTACAACAAAGAAGAAAGCATTTTCTTTCACACTTTATAAGAACTTCCACTTTAGTGGCTTTATTACCTTTCCTGTGGGGAAATGATTTTAAAAACAATAAAAGAACAGTTATTAATAAGAAAGAATATAAGAATTGATATTGCATTTAAACTTTTGAAGATCAAAGTTGACTGGGAAGTAAGAAGCCGGAAGAGAGTTCCACAAGCGAGAAGTGCGAGAAAAGAAACTGTCAGTATAGAACATACGGTTACAGCTAGCAATTTCAACTATAAAATGATGAGACCTATCTTCCGATCTAGTACTGCTACTAGATTTTAGTGAGAGAAGTGATACTAATTAACCCATAGCTGGGGGGAAGAAGAGGCGGATTTATATCTTTCCCAATGGTATTTGCGCATAAATGAATATGACGAACCTCACTGGCACTGAGACTTGGCTCTCCGATTAACAATTCCGCGCCATTTTCCATTACACCACCCGCACATCCAAGCTTACAGCATCTAGTATTCTTAAGCGGTCACTCATCTAGGTACAGACCAGACTCGACGTTGCTTAACTTCGGTAATCGTACGGGAACTGGTGTTTCAACGTGAAGTGGCCGTAAGGCAAGAGGAAGGTTTACATTGGCAGAAGGCAGTTCATCGTTAGAGATGAGGCGTGTAATGCTAATCTTGATATTGTGCAATCAGTTTCAAATGAAGAAATTCGACAACACACCAAATGGATGGATGAAATACTTCTAAAATTAGTTCAAGAATATAAAACACGCATTTTTTTTTAAATCGGTATAAACCCCATACAAGGCAGTAAAGCCACTAAGACACAAGGGGGTTACAGGATGTGGAAGAATTAAGACCAGAAACATTAATAATGAGCGGGAAGAGGAAAGATTAATTAGGAGAGTAGTAGATAGCGATTGACATTACATTTGAAATTTTGCAGATTAAAATTGGCGGGAAAGCCTAGAGCCGGAAGAGTGTTCCACAAGCGAGAAGTGCGAAAGAGAAACTATAATCATTACAGCTACATGTAGCCAGATCAAATTTAAATTGATGAGGCCCCATTGTCAGTCTAGTACAGCGCTTATATTCAAAAAGTTTAAGTACTATAGCGAAGAACTCACATGAACAATTACCGTAAAAGTATTTATAGAAAAGGCACAGAGTGACAACCTTACGGTAATGAGAAAATGACTGAAATCGAGCCGCCAGGTCCGGACCAATAATATTGCAGATTCTTCTTTGTATCTTATCGAGGAACTTCAGGTAAATAGCAGGGGCACCGGACCATATGTGGCAGCAATATTCCAAGCATTGACGAATGGTGGACTTATAGATATGTAAGATAGATTCTGGAGAGAAAGATTGTCTTGCTTGGTACAGTGAACCAACTTTCTTAGAAGGTGACCTAGCATTGGATTCAATATAGTCTTTCTTCTTCGTGTCAGCCGAGAATGTTAGCCCGAGAAGGCGCAACGAGTCACTTTCCTAGAGGTTAGCATCAGCCATATTGATGGAAGGTAGAGAGAGAAATCTCCCAGATGTTTAATGGAGTGAAGTTTTCATATTAATGCGATATGACGCCATGTCAGGACCGATAACAATGCAGAATCTTTTGGAAATTTTGTCAAGACTCTGCACATTTTGTCAAGAAGACCGGCCGATATTAGCGTCTATTCTAACGTAATTTCAATGAAAAAATAAATTGAATAACATATGTATTTTTTTTCTTTTCTCCTCAGTAATTTTATAATTTTAAACTTAATAGAGATTAAAGTTAGATTTTAAAATTGGTAATTTTTTACCTTTAATTTCAATATCAAATTTTATATAATTTAATACTTATTGGTTAGAATAAATTCTATTTTAGTATAACCCAAACTTTAAAGCTTTTAATAGCTAATATAACCTTACTTCGTTGTCAAGTTTTTTGAATTCTCGTATACTTGTATTTTGATTGGTCATTCCTGCTTATATTACAGCGTTTTCCCCTTGCGAAGGATCGTTAATTAATTTGAAACTTTTAAAATCCTTTATTCTACACTCAACATCATCACTTGATAAGACACCGGAGGTGTTGAAACAAAATGGCTATTTTTGTAGTGATTTTATAATATATTGATGTTGTAATTTTGAAATAAACAATTATACATACATACATACATATATATATATATATATATATATATATATATATATAATCAGAAGCACCAAACTAAATGCAGCAGCAATATTCAATAGAGGGACGAATAGTAGACTAATAAATATGCAAGACAGATTTTAGTGAGAAAGATTGTCTAGCACGACCCAGGTTTTCTTTTCAGTTTGTTCGTCAAAATATTTTTTTTTTGTTAATTGTGCGTACTTTCTGAATATATTTATATTAATTTCAACCTGATGTTTCTAGGGTTTTCCCGTACGGCCTTCTTCAGATAAAATTTGGAAAATGCAGTAAAATTAAAATAAAATAAAATAAAATTGTTGCCACGTCGAAACAGTGGAATGTCGTCTATATAATTCCTTCATATTATGCGAAATATCAAACACATTAAAAAGTGCAAATATTTTCTTGAATATGTTCATTAGTTAATGAGACGCAATGGAGTTTTCACAACAAAATCTTCTTCTTCTTCTTCTTCTTCTTCTTCTTCTTCTTCTTCTTCTTCTTCTTCTTCTTCTCCACCACCTCCTCCTCCTTCTTCTGCTTCTTCCTCTTCATCTTCTTCCGCAATTTTTTCTTCTTTTTCTTATTTTTTTCTCTTAATTCACATTTCCATTTCCATCTTTCCTTTCTCTCTTTTATTCTTTTTCCAGATTGTTCTTTCTTTCTTTTACTTTCTTAAATTTTTCTCTGTCCTTCTTTCTTTCTTTTTTCATTCATTCGTTTTCTTTGTTTCTTTCTTTCGTTTTTTCTTTCTTTCTTTCTTTCTTTCTTTCTTTCTCTAGTCATAATTTACTTTCTTTATTTTTCTGTCTTCCTTTCTTTCCTTATTTTTTCATTCATTTTTTCATTCTTTCGTTGTTTTTACTTTCTTTCTATATTAATTACTTACTTTCTTAATTTTTCTTTGTTCTTTCTTTTTTCTTTCTTTCTGTCTTTTTTCTTTCTTTCCTTCTTTCTTTTTTCTTTCTTTCTTTCTTTCTTTCATTTTTTCTATATTCATAACTTCTTTTTCTAATTTTTCTTTCTCCTTTTTTTGTTTTGTTTTACATTTAGATCTTACTTTCTTAATATGTTCTCTATTTTCCTTTCTTCCTTTTTTTCATTCATTTTTTCTTTCTATTTTCATATCTTACTTTCATAATTTTTCTCTGTTCTCCTTCCTTTCTTTCTTCCTTCCTTCCTTTCTTTCTTTCTCACCTCAACTCATTTCTGTATTGCACCTGTCAACCCCTGAATTCTTATAGCAAATGCAAACACCTCAACTCCTACCAACATTCTCACCTGATTGAAACGCGCCAACTAAAGAGCCTATCATAGCGTCATCACATTTCGCCATCTCCGTTCGTCGCCTTTCTCCGAACGTCTGCCTTTTGAATCGTGTTTTCAAGGTTGTCAGCCAATCCCTAAAAACAGTTCAGTTTTTATATTTTCTTTCTGCGGGCATTGTCTTCTTATATATTTGATCGGAACCGATAGAGAGGACATTAATATTTCTTTTAATTTTCAGAATTCTTTTATGGCACAATAATCGTACAATTCTAATATGGCAAATAAATCAAGCAGACGACAGAATTATGTTAATCATTTCAAATTTGGGCTAAAGCTGGTGGTTGCATTTATCTTACACTAGCATCCATACCCAGCTGGTCGTTCATAAAAAGCTTTCAATTAGAATGGAGCAAAAACAGTGTCTTCTTCAATTACTTTAAAGTACTTTCATTAAATACATTTTGAATTAATCCAGTTACTGATATAACAGAAGTCGTCTGTATTTATTCAAACGAAGTTAGCAGAGGACATCAAGCGGTAAAATAGGTAACATGAAAACCCACTTCAGACCGCAATTATTTTGGAGTTTTTGGAATTCAATTTGTCAGCGTGCTACCAGGGATGTAAAAGAGGATATATTTATAAGGCAATTGTTAAGTTTGATGAAAATTGGTTGAAAGATCAATGAAAAATAAGAAAATAAACCAGTAAAAGTCGCCATTTTTCCCTATTTACGCGACTTTTCACTATATGGGTGGACTCAATTATTAAGTTAAATGATTGTTAAACAATCAACTTATTGTTGGCTTAAATTGAGTGCAGTTTGTATTAGATTGCTTCAAAATTGAGGGAGTTTTTAGTTTTAAATTTGTGCTGAAATCGATTTTTCGTTTTTCGCGGTTTTCGCTTAACGTAGTGACGTAGAAATAAAAATGAGATATCTTTGAGCTCGTCATCATGTAAGTAACCTAGCTACCGAGTTTGAACGAAATTGGAGTTTGAATTTATCGATTTTTGATCGGCTTTATCGATTATTGATTTTTTAAATTATCGATTTTTTTACGCTAAGAACCTATCTCTTATATTGTACAATGTATTTGCCAAGTTTCGTCAAAATCCGTTGGATGGATTTCGAGTGAAAAGGTATCACACAAACAGACAGACATCCTCTGTTTTATATATATATATATATATATATATATATATATATATATATATATATATATATATATATATATATATATAACAGAGGATATCTGTCTATATATATATATATATATACATATAAAGATTAACAACCTTAAGATTAGCCTGATTTTTTTTACTAAATGTATACCCAATATAAAATCGAAGAGACACTCAAGGCAGAGTTATTGGGGATGTAAGAGGAGGTAAGCGCATATTATGAGAATGTGTAGGATAAGTAAGAGTTGACCTTAGACTTGAAGGGGTTAAGATTGTAATGATCGGAGAAGCATCTTCTCTGGAGTCTGTTCTACAATGGATCAGTGGAACATCTTTCTTAAAAAGGAATATAAAAGGACTCTATTGGCGTTAACTTCCATAGTAATATCATTTGATAAACGATCAAGACTTATCCTAAAATGCAGACACTGAAACAATTTTTACTGCTGCTAGCATATACAGGGTGCTGCAGCAAAATCTGACATTTGACAAAGATAAAACGAAATAGTCAATAAAAACAAAAGTTGTATATGCAGATACCCAGCAAGAGGACCATGGTAATGGTCATTTGGAGGATGTGGAAGGCGTGTGATAACAAGGACGAGTTTACTGCCAAACGAAAGGCCCACAACGTTCGTTCTTCGGCCGTTAGGACCGACGAGTTCGTTGCCGCCGTGAAGGAGACAGTCGACAATGATAGAAGCCAGAGCACACCAACATCGCCGCTGATATAGGCTGTCACAAGTCGACGATCTACCGAACGATCAAGAAGGACATTGGTTACTCCTCCTAACGCAAGTCTCACCGCATGCTCATGACGAATGCCTCCAAGGAGTCGAGGAAGGTCAAGGCGGCGGCTTTGCCGAACGAGCTCAAGCACGGGTCCGCCGGGATGCTGAGGTTCTTCTCTGATGAAAAGAATTTCATCCAGAACCAGATGAGCAGCAGGCAGAACAACAGGTGGATCTACAAAGACATCGGGGAGGTTCCCGCCGTGAAGCATACAAAGATTCCCTCCTCCGTCATGGTCCTTGGCATCATCTCCAGCGAGGGGGACACGTCATGCTTCGGTTTTTCTTTCAAAAGGGCCTGAGAGTCACCGCTGAGATCTATTAATAGGCGCTGAGGAGCGTGGTGAACCCCTGGATGGACGAGATCGACGCCGGACGCCCTTACGTCTTCCAGCAGGACTCCGCTCCTGCACACAAGGCCAAGACGACCCAGGAATGGCTGCTCAACAATGTTCCTCACCACTGCTAGTCGGACTTGTGGCCGCCCTCCTCACCCGACTGCATCCCCCCTGATTATTTCTTCTGGGGCGTGATCGAAGCCAAGACCAACAAGCACGCCCACGACACGGTCGACTCTCTGAAGGCTGCTACCGTGGAGGCGTTCGCCGCTATGGACAAGAACATGGTCGTCAAAGCGTGTGACTCATTTCGCGCCCGCCTTCAGACGGTCGTTGCCGCCGGCGCTTATATTAAAAAATAATGTAGTATGGAACGCTAACTGTTGCTAAATAAACTGTCGGGTCTCTGCATATGCAACTTTTGTTTTTATTCCCTATTTTGCTTTCTTTTTGTCAAGTGTCGGATTTTGCTGCAACACCCTGTATAAATTGTCGAGCTGAAACGCAACACATAAAGTGTTTAAACATAAAACAGACTGTCGTCGCTTAGTTTTAACCTTTATGTGTCCACTGTTGTATTTATATACAGTCTATCTCTGATATTTATGGGTAAAATACCCATAAATATAGCAGACCGTAAAACTATATTTGTATCATATATTTATATATAAAGGGTGTTCCAATAACTTGGAACGATTTTAAATGTGAATTAAGTTCAAGCGTTTAATGATTTTTTTCTTTTTCTTTCAGATTTGGCGGACATTTGGGCGATATTATTTTTCACACATAATTGCCATGACTTAAATAACATAATCCGATAGAGAAATAAATAAATTTTCACCAATAACACTGATTTATTTACTGCTCACTTTGATCCGTCTTAATGAAACACCATTATATATAATCTGTTTTAATAAAACACCCATTATATATATATATATATATATATATATATATATATATATATATATATATATAGTCAAACCTAATGAGCTAGGTTTGGTCTACGTTTGTATTGAGCTCTTTAGTTAGTTGTTTACTCGTATCGGGGTTTTTTCTTTGGGCCTTGAACCTGTATCTGTGCGATTATTTTCGACAGACTTTCATGTTCCTGGCTCTTTCTTTTTTAAAAACTTTTTTTTCCTTCGTGATTGATTTGGCTATTGTTAAATCAAGAGTTCGAAGGTTTTTCGACACGATTATAGTTACCTATATATATATATATATATATATATATATTGTGTATATTTAGGCAGCAATTTTCCATTGATGCATGTTTCATTAAATATTATAGACAAGTTTTGTTTATTTATTTTAAGTAAGTTCCTTTCATATTGTCTCATAAGCTTAATCACATTATCATTGAAAGACGAAAGGAAATCACCATATTGATACATGTTTAAATCTTGAAGCTATATACATAAAACAGTTGAAGCCTAACCTGAACAAAATAAACTACGAAATCTCCACAAATATTCTTAAATGCCGATATTGATAACAGAAGTCATTGGTTTATACCAACGGCTTCCTATATTTAACATTTCTTGTTTTCACTCTCGCGTGGTCTTGTGTGACGTCACGAGATTCGACTCGATTTTCGCTTCCGCGTCTCGTCTACACGAGTTTGTTGTTGCTGTGAAATTTTTCATGTAACAAAAAAAGACGATCATTATTGTTTCGTCCGTGTATTGTTTGATGTATTGAAATGTAATTGTCATCTTTGATAATGACTTATGTAAGCCGAAAGCTTAGATATGATTTAAAGATGTATCAATATGGTGATTTCCTTTCGTCTTTCAATGATAATGTTATTAAGTTTATCAGACAATATGAAAGGAACTTACTTAAAATAAATAGAGAAAACTTGTCTATATTATTTAATGAAACATGCATCAATATATATATATATATATATATATAGAGAGAGAGAGAGAGAGAGCGAGAGAGAGAGAGAGAGAGAAAACAACTGAAAAGTTGCAAATTAAAAAAAAATTGAATGTTTTTTGTGAAAGTATTTATTTATATTTTTATATATATATATATATATGATATTTCAGTTGCATTCCATATCACGTGACGTCCACGTCTCGCGACGGACGCTACTTGTAAACAAACTTCTGAAAACAGTTCTTTCTGATGAAAGATCGGGGTCGATCTGAAATATCAAATATATATATATAAAAAATATAAATAAATACTTTCACCAAAAAAATTCAATTTTTTTAATTTGCAACTTTTCAGTTGTTTTTTCTATATATACATATTAAGAAAGTATACGTGGCGTCTCATTATGGTATATATATATATATATATATATATATATATATATATATATATATATATATATATATATATATAGTTGCCTGACGATTGCATCGCATGAAACAGACTGTCGCCTCTAAGTGTTGACTTCTATGTTCACTTTTATATTCACACACGCTCTATCTCTGATATTGACCACTTTATCCCATAAATATAGCACACTTTAAGACTATACATATATATATATATATATATATATATATATATATATATATATATATATATATATATATAACTAAAATAAGGATATCATCTACATAATTTAGGTAGATGGAGGGTTTTTTGGTGGTGCTAAATATATTATTTTCTAGATTGGCCTTGTAGACGTTGCCGAAGGTTGGACCCAGAACTGACCCCATAGAAACGGCATATATACGTTATTTCTATATATGTCAATGGGTTCTTTAACTGTGTCGTTAGTGAACAGATTTTCAATGTCAAGTTCGAGAAACCATTGACATTATTATTAAAAATATATGTAATAATTCATCTCTGCTCTCATTAAAAATTAAACCTAAAATTACTTTTAAGCTGTACCACTGAAGTCCCCTTCTATGGCCACAGAAATAATTTTCTTTTTTATTTACTCGAGGTAATTTACAAACATTGATGACTGTTGCATATGATCATCTCAGCCATTATTACCAAAGCTGTAGATTAGAGCAATTACATAACATTTGAGTTAAGACAAAACGATTGTTAATGTTAATAGTAACAGGAGATATAAACTGGCCTCAGCGGATATAGTTTAGACGAGTTTGTTTTATACCCTGCCGAAGTATGGATTGTAACCCGAATATTATACTGGACTGGGTTAAACTTTTGTTGGAGTTTTGGGGTACCTTGGTGTACTAGTATATCTAGCTACCCCCCACGAGGGTTGCATGTGGCACAAGGCCGGGTTTAATGTGGGTTTTCCGAGCCCGTAGGCCCGGCCAAAAATATTCCCTCTTGGAATCCGCATAAACGGGTTCAGGGACCGTCTACCTCCCCGAATGAGACTCTGCCCTTCGGCGGAGCCTCGTCCGGGTTCCTCTCTGCCCGAAGCCAGAGAATTCGACTGTGTAGCTGGAACAGGTCGCAGCTAGGTCGCAGCTTGGTATACTAGTGAGCCAGCCAAAATGAGCTGACTCATTTTATAGTTCACCAATAGAAGCTAACCAATCAGAAAGCTCAAAATATTCAATTCGACGTGTATAAAGGCGGCCATGTTTTTTCCGGGATATTCACTGTCAGCCTTTGATATCGAAGACGGAAGAATTACGGAACAGCTGCTGCTAGTGATATTGGCGATATAGTCAGATTCAGTAGAGTGTCTGGCTCGTGAGTGTTAATCTTTAACGTTGTTTCATTGAACAGATTACGTACTGCGCTGAATTCTATATTCATAGACTATGGGGAACATGGTCAACAACTTTATCTGAGAAGATTCTCGAAGAATGTCAACATGGAATGCTACAGAGTTTTTCTATAAAGAAAAATAATATGAAAATTGTATATTTTATTCTAGCTTAAAGACATTCCTTTAAGTTCATTGTAATTTGGAAATAATATCAATTCAGTAAATTCGGGAAACTGAAATATCGTATAAAGATATTCAGTTGTAAGCATACACTGCTGCCCTCGTCAAACTTTTCGCTGGTTTTTAATCTCCATTCTTTTCGCTTCGCTGTGCCTCAAAACTGGGAAAGGCTTGATGCACATTCACAAGGAAACAAAAGATAAAAACATGATAAAAAATTTGGTGCCATCTTGGATGACGCAATATTTTTCAATATTATTAGTGCATCTTGAATGAGAAGAAGATCTGATTTTAGGAAGAATATAGCAATACTAATAGTAAAATGAAATACGGACGTAGGCTGAAAAGTTCATAGACTGACTAGACAAGGAATGATGCTGGAGTTGTGAAATCTTGCATGCATTAATTCCAACTCTTCTTATTAATAACTGCATTGTTTCTTTCCAGGTAAACTGACATCTGAGTGTTCAAAGAAAACTTCAAATGTAACTAGTAGCAACTTCTCTTGAAAATGAACAAAATTTGGCATTGTGGTGCTATCAAGTAGTTAGGTGAGACCCGTTTATCTATCTCAGTCAGTTCATATCTACCTATCAATCTATTGGACTTAGGCAGTTCATATCTATCTCTCTTATTTCTATCTATCTATCTATCTATCTATCTATCTAAATCTGTTCATATCTATCTATCTATCTATCTATCTATCTATCTAAATCTGTTCATATCTATCTATCTATCTATCTATCTATCTAATCTAATCTAAATCTGTTCATATCTATCTATCTATCTATCTATCTATCTAATCTAAATCTGTTCATATCTATCTATCTGTCTATCGAAATCTATTTTCATCTCACAATCTGTGCATATCTATCTCTCATTCGTATCTATCTATCTATCTATCTATCTATCTATCTATCTATCTATCTAAATCTGTTCATATCTATCTATCTGTCTGTCTATCTAATCTGTTTTTATTTGTCACAGTCTGTGCATATCTATCTCTCATTCGTATCTATCTATCTATCTATCTATCTATCTATCTATCTATCTAAATCTGTTCATATCAATCTGTCTCTATCATATTTTAATTGGAGCGATATTCTAGCAGAGTAGCTTAAAGATATTCCTGTAAGTTCATTTTAATTTGAAAATAATGTCAATTCAGTAAATTTGGGAAATTCAAAGATCGTATGAAGACATTTAGTTCTAAGCATATAATGCTGCCCTCACCTTGTTCTAGAGAATGATCTAGAAGAAAGGTTAATCTGGGCTGCTAGAACGGCTTTCTATAAAGAAAAACAAAATGGCAAATTACAGAATAGGTGCGATATATGTATAAAGGAAAGGCATTGCTTTTTGATTTTATTATAAAAATCCAATGGTTTTGATTTTATTATAGGAATGCAATGATTTTGATTTTTTTATAGAAATGCAATGATTTTGATTTTATTATAGAAATGCAATGGTTTTGATTTTATTATAGAAATGCAATGAAAAGAAGAAATTTACTGACATTGTTTTCTTAAATATTGTACAAATTGAAGACATCTATAATCAAAAATAACTCAGAAATTAATTTTCTAACCGCTTCAGAATTTCTTACAGAATTTAAGCCTATAAACCGATTTCTAATCAGAAGTTGTAAGAAATTTTCAAATTTAACAGAGTGTAAAAACTTCAGTCAGTTATGTGGCAGGCGTGGTACACGCTTAGGCGATCATGTATCTTTCGATACATGACTGACGAGGCAGATTTTTCCCGCAGTAGGATGCCATTTCTTTCTGCGGTAGACCAATTCCAATCCAAGGCTATAGAACCTGCTATTTACCCATAGCTGGGGGAGAAGAAGAGGATTCATTCCTTTCCCAAGGGTATTAGCAGGTAAGTGAATTCACTGGATTTGACTGGAATTCAAACTCTGCTCTCCGATTCCACAATACGAGCCGCTATCCATTACTCCACAGTAAACGATAAAATAAAGTCTGTTTGTTGTTTGTTGTTTTTTTTTTTTTGTTGTTTTTTTAAGCAAAAAAAAACAATCAAAACAAAAGATGAAAATGAAATGTCAGTAAATTAAATTTTGGGGAAAAAATGCAATGTTTTTTCTTTCAAAGAACATAACTCCCAGGTCTATCCTGACTCGGGGTGGTAGCACCTGTTAGGGTCCCGGCTATGGGAAAATAGTGAACCCCGCCCCAAGCAAAAACCAAAACCTATGAAATACATATTTATATAAAAATTACCAACAATACATAATTCTAGCTGAATTACCAACAATAAATTTTATAGCAAAATTACCAACAATAAATTTTATGTGTAATTGAAGCCATAAAATTGTGTTCAAAATATTTATATCTCGACATTAAATAACCCATAGAGGTGTTGATGTGCCGCTAAACCAAATCAACAAACCCAAGAAAATAACAAAGTTTTCTTTTATATATTTTACAAGTATTCTGTCTGTTTAAAATACCACATTATTAGTAAATACATTCGTTTTGAATAGAGAATCGGTTGTAAAAATGGCTTCAAAGGTCCGCACGTTTCTGTTTCTACATCTTTACACGAGGGATGTTGTCAAAGAAAAGAAACAAATTAGCCCTCGCCACACAAATGTCCATTTCAAATTCATTCAATTTGTGTATATATACGCAGGGCAGGTGCAAGAGTTTCGTACTCCCCGCCTCCCCAATTTATGATATGCCCCCACCCACCACGGGAAATTAGAAATGGCAGGGTTGATTAGGTTCATTAGCTTTGTATGGCAGCCAATATGAGAGAAGGGAAATTCTGAAATCGTAAGCGTGGCAACGGGGAATCATCTCACCATCTTTCCTCAGAAGTCATAGCAATTCTAAAGAATTAAAAAAAGAAAAGGAATCTGTGGAGAGCCATGATCGTCAACGTCTTGAAGTGACAAGATATTAAATGAAATGATGATTTTGATTTTGGAGGCTAAAAACTGCTCCTGACTTTCGTCGCCATATTTGAACATCTCTTTGACGCAATCCTAAGCACAGGTAAGGGTTGATTTTTAAATTCTTTGCCTTCAAATATATTTTTTTTCTAATACGATTCATACACGAACAATTCAGGTAAAAAATAAATAAAAAATTAATAGAATAAAATAAAATTACCGATTCGGATTGCCAAATATGGATTCTTACCTGCAAAAGAAAGAAAAGAAGTTTGTAGACATTTTGACATATACTAATGATTACATCGATAAATAATTCTTTCGTTTGTTCAGGAAGCTATTTTAAATTGATGCTTTCTGCAAACTTGAAATACTTCGATGTATGGATCTGAATAAACAAATTTAGTCAAAGGAATAAGGATGCAGGATAGTTTGAGCTGAAAGTAGTTTTCTAACACTTCGTGTCCAGGCCCTCAACCTCCGGCGTCTTCCTCTTTGGGTTGAGGTGTCCACTCGGTTCGAACCGAACTTAGGGGTAACTGGCCGTACGCTCCCAGAGTACCCGTAGATTAGTTCGACCGGTCAACTGGTCAAGTCCCGCTCGCTGCCCACGCTGTGTTAGTTTTTAGATCCAGTAAGCGGGGTGTTGTCCATACGTTTACGGTCGACTGGGGATGTGGACACGGCTGTGAGAGTTGGCGCTAGGAAGATTAGATTGTGGCAAAATAAAACAAGAAATAATATCTGCAGAAGCCGGACAACAATGGGGGAAATGTTGACGTCGTTTATATAAGAAAATAACATCAGAACAGAGGTTACAGGGAGAATAAAAACATTTAACATAAATGAAAAAAAAAAGAAAGAAAAAGACAAGATGCATCCAGCGAATTCCCAACAGAGAGAGGGTTTGTGTGTGATAAACGCGTATTGAATCGCCTGGGATAGGTTTATGACCAATAGTCCAGTCTCATACAGACTTCTCAGAACAAGGGCAGTCTTCTTTCTCTCCTCCAAAATTCTCCCGCAAATCTCTCGACTCACTGCGACGACAGTCTCTTTCCCCCGACTCTCTCGGCGACAGTCTCTTTATTAGCAAAATCTCGAGTTAATATAGAAAAAGGATCAGCTGATCACAATTGACCCTCGGCCCGGCACGCAGCTACCACGAGCCTCAACTAATCATGCGATGTCCAAAGTGCCAAAAACTCTCCCTTGACATGTAAACCTATTCTCCATTTATTTACCTTATCTCAATCAGGAGTTCTTCTCGCTTCACCAAAATTATACTTTGGGATATCTAAACATTGATTCAACCTTTTAATCAAAACCAAGTATCTCGCCCATGTTAAACAAAACCAAGTATCTCACCCATCCCCATTGTTTACTAGTGATCCTGAGATCGTGTTTCTCATCGGTAAACAAACATCGTAACTCAAATTGTACTTTGATATATACACACTATTTCCATTCCCAGTCAATAAAAGTTATATTTGCGTGTGTGCATTCATGTGGGTGTGTATGTGTATGCCTCTTTCTGTTACAGTTTTAGCCAACGCTATACAATAGTGGCGGACTGACCCGATGGCAAGTGGATGGCCCAGGGAGTGGCCCCCTATATAAAAACAATTCAATAAAGAAACAAAGACAGACAACTGTTTTAGTTTCAAAAATCAATAAGAACTTTATAAAGCCATCTGCACACCATTTACTCAAATCCAATGTAAGAGAATATTTTCAAAATTAAAGATCATAAAGACAATGTTAGGGCAATTTGTCTTGGTGTAATGCTTAGCAAGCTTAGCAAGCTTGTCTCGCTAGATCAATATATGACTAAATTGTGAGTTTGATATTCACTGAGTGCCCTGTACTTTCGGCCTTGTGCCACGTCTAAGCTACCCTTAGAAAATCACCATAAAGACAAGGTTAAGAAATTCGCCGACTAGGAAGAATTTGGAATCGTACATGTTGGTATCGATTGAAAAGGAATTTGTTAAATGAACTGGATGCAGAATTATTGGCAGATTCGATCATCAGAGAACGATTGCTCTTAATATAGTGGGGTCTGCATACAACGCTCTATTGTGTTTCAATCATTTCTCTTGCTTTTCGATATTAGATCTCATGGTTTCCGAAATTCTTAATCCCTTTCAATTATTATTCATTTTTGACTGGGATTTCTTCCAAGGCATGAAATATAGGCATGTTCTCGGGGCAGTACACGGCCTCGATATACCATCACCTAGACCTGCGCCTTGGAGAAGTCTCTCCAGCTTCACCACAAAGAACTGAATTTTGACCAAACAGAATGCTATATTTATCCCGCGAGATAAAAAAGATGCCTACTAATGCATTGCAAATGACATTACTATAAGAATGCATTATATGAAAGCATTGCAAATAACTTTACTATAAGAATGCATTGCAAATGACATTACTATAAGAATGCATTGCAAATGACATTACTATAAGAATGCATTGTAAATACCTTTACTATAAGAATGCATTGTAAATGCCTTTACTATAAGAATGCATTGTAAATGATTTTACTATAAGAATACATTGTAAATGAGTTTACTATAAGAATGTATTGTAAATGATTTTACTATAAGAATACATTGCAAATGACATTACTATAAGAATGCATTGCAAATGACTTTACTATAAGAATGCATTGCAAATGACTTTACTATAAGAATGCATTGTAAATCAGTTTACTATAAAAATGCATTGTAAATGCCTTTACTATAAGAATGCATTGTAAATGGTTTTACTATAAGAATGCATTGTAAATGCCTTTACTATAAGAATGCATTGTAAAGGATTTTACTATAAGAATACATTGCAAATGACATTACTATAAGAATGCATTGCAAATGACTTTACTATAAGAATGCATTGTAAATGATTTTACTATAAGAATGCATTGTAAATGCCTTTACTATAAGAATGCATTGTAAATGATTTTACTATAAGAATACATTGCAAATGACATTACTATAAGAATGCATTGCAAATGACTTTACTATAAGAATGCATTGTAAATGATTTTACTATAAGAATGCATTGTAAATGCCTTTACTATAAGAATGCATTGTAAATGATTTTACTATAAGAATACATTGCAAATGACATTACTATAAGAATGCATTGCAAATGATTTTACTATAAGAATGCATTGTAAATGCCTTTACTATAAGAATACATTGCAAATGACATTACCATAAGAATGCATTGCAAATGACTTTACTATGAGAATGCATTGCAAATGATTTTACTATGAGAATGCATTGCAAATGATTTTACTATAAGAATGCATTGTAAATAAGCTTACGGCCATATCAGCTTCAAACACCGGTTCCCGTACGATTACCGAAGTTAATTACCGTCTAACCTGGTCAGATCTTTGATACATAACCGCTTGTGAATACCAGCCGTTGTAAGCTCAGATTGGCCGGTAGTATAATGGGTAATGACTCGAAATTGTTAATCGGAAAGTCAAGTTCCAGTTTGGTTCGTTACATTCACCTGCGAGCAAATTCCGTTGAAAAGGGTATGAATCCACCTCTCCTCTCTCCAGCTATGGGTTAATTAAGACTTCTATCCCTAAATCATTATTATCCCCAAAATAAACATTCTTACATTCTTCCTGAGGGAAGTGTGTATAAAACAGAAATCCAAGAAAAAATAAAAAATAATAAAAAGTTTTTGAGAATTATTAATTTTAATAATTTTTCAAAATTAATAATATTTTTGAGAATTATTAATAATAATAATAATAATAATAATAATAATAATAATAATAATAATACGTTTTCCAGAATTAATAATAATAACAATAATGAAAATAATTTTTTTTTCAGAATTAATAATAATAATAATATCAATAAGTTTTTCAGAATTAATAATAAATTATAATACTACTACTACTACCACTATTAATAATAATAATAATAATAATAATAGCAATAAGATTTATGAAAACATTGGCAGGTTTAGTAATCATAATACTAACAGCATCAGTAATAATTTAGTGTTTTTTTTTTACAACAATGATCAGTGGGAAATGCCATTAATACATTTCTAACCTTAGGTCTCTGGTTGGGACCCAGAAGGAAATGTGTATACATCAGAAATCAAACGAAATAATAATAATAATAATAATAATAATAATAATAATAATAATAATGATAATAATAATAATAATGCCCTTTCTAACCTTAGGTCTCTGGTTGGGACCCAGAAGGAAATGTGTATACATCAGAAATCAAACGAAATAATAATAATAATAATAATAATAATAATAATAATAATGCCCTTTCTAACCTTAGGTCTCTGGTTGGGACCCAGAAGGAAATGTGTATACATCAGAAATCAAATGAAATAATAATAATAATAATAATAATAATAATAATAATAATAATAATAATAATCCTTACAAATAAACTTTGGGATAAAAAATTGTTTAAAATACATTTGATACACAGTACATTAGCGGAAAGGAAACGAAATGAAAAATTCTCTCCATCTTGAAACCGTTAGCAACAGTTTTGTAGCGGGCCCCTAAACGACGAGGTTTCCAAATGTGTCCCTGATCTGTCATCTCGTCTGCAGTCGCTCTCTCACAGACGCGACGTTGCCTCGCTCTGTCTTTTTTACAAATACTTTCACGGTAATTGCTCCGAGGAGCTGCTTTCGCTGGTTCCTAGGCCTCATGAATTTAAACGTCCTACGAGGCTGGCATACCGTTCCCACCCCTTTACCGTTGAAACTGTTAGATGTAGACGTCTCTTCTACTCCAATAGCTTCATGTCTCGCACCTCTCGCCTGTGGAACTCCCTTCCTTATTCCTGTTTCCCTGACAAATACAATCTCCAACTATTTAAGTGTAACGTCAATCGACATCTCCAGTTGCCGTGATCTATCCACTTCCCTTCTCCACATCCTTTCACCTTTCATTTCTATCTGCTCTCGCTCCAAATCTTCTGTAACCCCCCCCCCTGCCTTGATCGATCCACTATCTTTCTCCACATCCTCTCCTTTAGCACTCCTATCTGCTCTTCCACCAAACCTTCTGTAACCCCTTGCGTGCTCGTGGCTTCCAGCCTTGCTTGGGGTGATAAGCTTAAAAAAAAAAAATTTTTTTAATTATTTTATTTTTGTCTAGGAAAGGTGTAGAAAGGATCATGCCATTATGCTGGAGGTCGCTATCCAATGTGGTGGTCACAATGCAATTTACATTTGACGTAAAATAGCACATGCTATAAAATACAAAACAGAACGTAGGGCTGAAAACATAACAATTGAATTTATTAAGTATTTGATGTACATGCATGTAAACGGAAAAGGTTAGACAGAGTTGTGTCTCTTAGACTAGGTAATATTTGTACCTAAGCTCATAACAAATAAGTTGATTATTAAAATGTAGTTTAGAAGATTGTACTTGCATGAATTGATGTACAGTTCTTTTACGTCTGACTACATTAGTCAAGACGGGAGTTCTTTTAAAATAACATTTTGGTAGCGGTGTTGACACGCGCGAGTGAGAACCAAGAGGGAGCGTGACGAAAGAGAGAGAGAGAGAGAGAGAAAAAAGAGAGCGAGAATCACTCGTGTTTTGGTTTTATAGTATGTTGTTTCACGTGACAGACTCCGACTAAATTGGCGCTAAAATAGATCTGTCGCGTGGAGTGATTTGATTGGTCGAAACTGAACAATCAGCAAACTATGATTAACCAATGAATGCTTGTTATATATTTTGTAAGTATGATGGTGGTGGTGGTTACCACAATAGGAAGAGTGCATTTCCTAGCAGGGTAAACTGGTTGTTGTGGAAGATTCCACAGTTTCATTATAAATATAAAGTGAATGTTAAGGGTTTGTAAACGGGCGTCATTTTTTCAAAACAATAATATTATAAAAAGGACAAAGTCTGTAATAATTGAAGAAGGAATTCGACCCAAATATATAATTATCTCCAGTTGGCAATTCTTTGTTATCAAACAGTGATTATTAAACCAAGCGATGCAGTATTTTAGCAAAATTAGCTTTTTAACCATTCCTCTGTGGCCTGAAATTCTATGAAAGACATTTGACAAACAGTCATAAACATTGAATATTTCTCTTATATATTAAATACATTTTACACATTTTGAACGCCTTTTGTGACTTAAGGTCAGTCCCAGATATCAAACGGAACTCGTATTTGTTTTTAATTATTTCACGCGCAATCAAAGCGATAATGCCACTAGCACGCAAGCGGCTACGAGGGAGTGGAAGAGAACGAGAAGTGAGGAGAATAAAGGAACAGGGCTCAGGAAGACAGATGGTGAGGATTGGCGTTTCATTTAAATTTCTGAATATTGAGGGTGATAGGGAAAACATAAATCGGAAGTGAGTTCCACAGGTGAAAGTGCGAGAAAAGAAACTGATAGAGTAGAACTGGTGGTTGCACCTAGTTAGTTCAACAGTAAAATAGTGAGACCTAGTTACCAATCTAGTAGAACACTTAAATTCACGTAGTCGAGGCACTAGTGGAAAAATTATCAGAACAGTTACCATGAAAATATTTGTAGAAAAGACAGAGAGAAGCCACGCGAGAAAGTGATTGGAGTCGGGATGACATATCAGGCTCGATTGCATTACAGACTCTTTGAATTTAGTCGACATTAAATAACCCACTGAGATGTTGATATGCCGTAAAACAAAATAAGCCAGAACACTCATTACAAAAACACCTCAATGAAACCTGATTTGCAAACTGATTTCTTACAAAGAAGACATATTCTATTCATACGAACCTACCCTAAAAATCTTCTCGGCATTAAATAACCCATTGAGGTGTTGAGGTGTCGTAAAACAAGGTAAACCAAACCATATCTGGGCTTACCGGAAATCATAAAATTGAATGAGTTGTTTGGTAAAACTTTTGATATTAGGGTACCTTTTGATATTAGGGTACCTTCGAGGATCAAGACTAAAACCAAATTATAAGGTGGACATTAAAGATCACCGACACTCGAATGGGCGCTTTCCGACCATGAGACCCGTGTTCGAATCTCATCGCGGTCGATTTGTCTTGAAGGTGATTTCTTGAAGTTATCGGCCTGTAGAGGCGATCCCAGGGTGCGCCACTTTTGGAAAGTGACTGAAAATGTTTACCACGGGTTAACCCAACCCTTATGAGTAAAACTGGGTAGACGGAACTATCTGGGAGGCGTTGATGGTTATACTGGAATAGAAGTCTCATGTGATCGTGACCGAGGTCTTGAGCGTATTGGCCTTGTAATGTGCACGAAGTCTCATGTCATCGTGATAGAGGACTTGAGCGTATTGGCCTTGCAATGCGCACGAAGTCTCATGTCATCGTGACCGAGGTCTTGAGCGTATTGGCCTTTCAATGCGCATGAAGTCTCATGTCATCGTGACCGAGGTCTTGAGCATACTGGCCTTGTAATGCACACGAAGACTCATGTCATCGTGATAGAGGTCTTGAGCATACTGGCCTTGTAATGTGCACGAAGTCTCATGTCATCGTGACCGAGGTCTTGAGCGTATTGGCCTTGTAATGCGCACGAAGTCTCATGTCATCGTGACCGAGGTCTTGAGCGTTTTGGCCTTGTAATTCGCACGAAGTCTCATGTCATCGTGACCGAGGTCTTGAGCGTTTTGGCCTTGTAATGCGCATGAAGTCTCATGTCATCGTGACCGAGGTCTTGAGCATACTAGCCCAGAAACTGTGACTAAGTCCCGCCCAGTATAGTTGCAGCATAATCAACATTTTATTTTTTTAAATATATATGTATATATATATATATATATATATATATATATATATATATATATATATATATATATATATATATTGTTTTTGATAATATTAGTGGTTAATATACACATACATATATATACATATATCCAAAATATTAATTCCAAGAGGATAAAATCCAGGTAGAACTCAATGTCAAGTACAGAGTAAGGATATAATAAAAAGGCTTAAACACTAATACTCCATGGTCATAATTTATTCCATTGGAATCGCAAATACGATCCAATTCATCAGACCTACAAATTCAAAAAGAAAACAGAAAAAACAACTCCGGGAATAAAAAATAAAATTTAATGAGAGTGTATGTATGAGAGTGTGGGGCGAATGCTAGAGTAAATGAAAGCCATAGGGAGGGGTAACAGACGAGAGAAGAACAGGAAGGTCTAAAAAGGTGAAGGTGGGAGGGTTAAAATTCAACAGAAAGAAGTATTAAAGAGGGGAGTAAAAGACGGTTTAAGTCAGCGAGATACAAATAAATATGAATATTCTCGGATGTCTAATAGTTTTCTGAATCACTGACCTAAAATAAATTAAAGATCGACACCGGAAATGAGTAGACATTTTGGGGTGACACACACACACACACACACACACACACACACACACACACAATAGACGATATAATCTACACTTAAAGATCAGAAGATGAGAGAGAGAGAGGAATAAAAAAAAAGAAGGGGGAGCAACTAAAACCGAAGGGCATTTATAAAGGAGCCGCTGTGCAATCTAGAAAATTTGACAAAAGTAATATCGACTACAGGTTTAAAATCTAATATAAACATATAAAAAAAATAACGATTATTTAATCCAGCAAGGACCTATTATTTCTATGTTCAAAAACACATACATATTTACTATTCTGACGTCCACGATAGTGACTCCTTTCGCCTTCTCGGGCTAAAACCTTGTTCGCTGATATGAAGTCTCGCGATTATTTTGAATCAATTGCGAGGTCTCGGAAAGTTGGTTTGCTGTGTCGGCCTTCAGAATCTATCCTACAAATGTATAACTCTACCATTTGTCCTTGCAATCAATATTCCTGTCACGTTTGGTCTGGTGCCCTTGCTATCTATATAGAGATTCTTGATAAAATCCAAAGAAGATTCTGCAAGTTTATCGGCCCTAACCTGGCATCTCGGCTTCAATCCTTTTCCTGCCATAAGGTAGCTTCTTTGTGTCTTTTCTATAAATATTTTTCCGGCAGTTTTTCTGATGTTTTTTTTTAATTTTTGGTAGCTTTTCGTGAATTTAAGCGTAGCACTATATTGGCGGCGAGTTTTCATTATCTTACACTTGAAATGGTTCGAGGTAACCATAAATTCTATTCTGAAAGTCTCTTCTCACGCGCTTCTGACCTGAGCAACGCTTTCATCTTTTTGATTTCCTGTCAACTACAAAACATTAAATGCAATGTCAATCGTTATCATCTATCTCCTTGATTTCTCTTCTCTTTGCTCAGTAACGTTTTCTCCCTCTTTCTCGCTATGTTGTCCTTCATCCTCAGGAACTCCTTGCGCCTTAGTGGCTTTATCGCCTTCCTTAGGTGAAAGACACCATAGCTCGGGACTCAGGGTTGGACATTGGGGATCTGGTGACAGTAATGCAGGACCGAACAGTGTGGAAAGGGATTGTCAATTGAGTTCGGACCAACCATAGGAAAGTCGAAGGAAGATGATGATGAGGTGAATTGTCAATTGAGTTCGGACCAACCATAGGGAGGTCGAACGATGATGATGATGAGGTGAATTGTCAATTGAGTTCGGACCAACCATAGGGAGGTCGAACGATGATGATGATGAGGTGAATTGTCAATTGAGTTCGGACCAACCATAGGGAGGTCGAACGATGATGATGATGAGGTGAATTGTCAATTGAGTTCGGACCAACCATAGGGAGGTCGAACGATGATGATGATGAGGTGAATTGTCAATTGAGTTCGGACCAACCATAGGGAGGTCGAACGATGATGATGATGAGGTGAATTGTCAATTGAGTTCGGACCAACCATAGGGAGGTCGAACGATGATGATGATGAGGTGAAATGATTTTTTTTTAAAAATCACAGAACCGGCGATTATTGTAGGCGACTGGACTAGATCGAGAAGACGAAATTTTGACCAAGACCTTTTAGATTCCTTCGTCCGTAATAATTTCGTCAACGACCCTTTTCGAAGTTCTTTCAACTCAGCGTGGCCACAAAAATCGTTGTTGGGGAGACCCTTTTTCCCCACTATTATATATCGTCATAAAAAGGCTGATATGACCGTGCCCTCATACATATCGTCATAACAAGGGTAATATCAACGTGCCCCTAATATATATCATCATAACAAGGGTAATATCAACGTGCCCCTAATATATATCGTCATAACAAGGGTAATATCAACGTGCCCCTAATATATATCGTCATAACAAGGGTAATATCAACGTGCCCCTAATATATATCGTCATAAGAAAGGTAATATCAACGTGCCCCTAATATATATCGTCATAAGAAAGGTAATATCAACGTGCCCCTAATATATATCGTCATAAGAAAGGTAATATCAACGTGCCCCTAACATATATCGTCATAACAAGGGTAATATCAACGTGCCCCTAACATATATCATCTTGAGAAAGGTAATATCAACGTGCCCCTAATATATATCGTCATAACAAGGGTAATATCAACGTGCCCCTAATATATATCGTCATAACAAGGGTAATATCAACGTGCCCCTAACATATATCATCATAAGAAAGGTAATATCAACGTGCCCCTAATATATATCGTCATAACAAGGGTAATATCAACGTGCCCCTAATATATATCGTCATAACAAGGGTAATATCAACGTGCCCCTAATATATATCGTCATAACAAGGGTAATATCAACGTGCCCCTAATATATATCGTCATAAGAAAGGTAATATCAACGTGCCACTAATATATATCGTCATAAGAAAGGTAATATCAACGTGCCCCTAACATATATCGTCATAACAAGGGTAATATCAACGTGCCCCTAACATATATCATCATAAGAAAGGTAATATCAACGTGCCCCTAATATATATCGTCATAACAAGGGTAATATCAACGTGCCCCTAATATATATCGTCATAACAAGGGTAATATCAACGTACTCCTAATATATATCGTCATAACAAGGGTAATATCAACGTGCCCCTAATATATATCGTCATAACAAGGGTAATATCAACGTGCCCCTAATATATATCGTCATAAGAAAGGTAATATCAACGTGCCCCTAATATATATCATCATAAGAAAGGTAATATCAACGTGCCCCTAACATATATCGTCATAACAAGGGTAATATCAACGTGCCCCTAACATATATCATCATAAGAAAGGTAATATCAACGTGCCCCTAATATATATCGTCATAACTAGGGTAATATCAACGTGCCCCTAATATATATCGTCATAACAAGGGTAATATCAACGTGCCCCTAACATATATCATCATAAGAAAGGTAATATCAACGTGCCCCTAATATATATCGTCATAACAAGGGTAATATCAACGTGCCCCTAATATATATCGTCATAACAAGGGTAATATCAACGTGCCCCTAATATATATCATCATAAGAAAGGTAATATCAACGTGCCCATAATATATATCGTCATAACAAGGGTAATATCAACGTGCCCATAATATATATCGTCATGACAAAGGTGATATGGTGGTGCCTATAACATACATATATCGTCATAACAAGGGTTATATGACCGTGCCCCTCATATATATCGTCATAACACGGGTGATATGACCGTGCCTATAATAACAGGCGCTCTCCAGATCATGCTAAAATCACGAAAGAATGTACTGAAAAATTTGAATGGAAAATTGAGATTATCCCGACTACAAGTAATAAGATATTTGATAAAGGTGTTGAACAGTTGAGAAAACTTGTTCTCCCTCCCTACCACATACGCATGTGGCTGAAGTAAACAATAATAATTTAGGACTATTTTCCACACCAATGTTTTGACGTCGATGTAAATCCAATAGTTAAGTCTCGGATCGGAGTGTCCCTTAAAAGTGTTGTATTACAAGTTTCGTCAAAACAAAGGGTTTGTTCGAGGTCGTATCTGACGTCATCGGAGCGTGAGTAATACGTCGTGTCTGCTCCAATCAGCCGCCTTTTAGTTTCTTCTTTACTGCTATCCTCCCCACCCACACCACGCTCCCTCGTGACGTGTATATCATTAATCCCTGACGTGGACATCATTAATCTCGTGTTATCGCTGTCTCACCCCGAGTAACAAGAGGGCCTAGCTTCTGGAAGATGAAGCGGTCTGGAGGCACTTGGGGACGGTAAACGAAGGAGGAAAAAAAGAGAAAGTAATTTAGTAGAGAGAGAAAGCGAGAGAGGAATAAATAGAGAGAGAAATAGAGAGAGAGAAAGAAAGAGAGAAAGCGAGAGAGATAAATAGAGAGAGATAGAGAGAGAAAAAGACAGAAAAGAGAAAGAGAGATAAATAGAGAGAGAAAGAGAAAGAAAGAGGACGAGAGAAAGAGAGAGAAAGAAAGAGAGAGAATGAAAGATATATATATATATATATATATATTTATATATATATATATATATAGAGAGAGAGAGAGAGAGAGAGAGAGAGAGAAACAGAAAGAAAGTAAGAGAAAGAGAAAGATAGAGAGGAAGAGAGAGAAAGAGAGCGGGAGAAAGAGAGAGAGAGAGAAAAACGAGAGAGAAAGAGAACGAGAGAAAGAAGGAGAGAGAAAGAAAAAGAGAGAGGGAAATTGAGACAGGAAAAAGAGAGAGATGGAACAAGATTATTTAAGTTGGAGAAGATCTGTATTTCACTGGAGTCAAGACGAAACCAATTTGCTAAATAAAATAAAAAAGTTTACCCCGCGTATATTTGAGTATAGTGCAGGCTTTTAGGATTATTTTTGCGCAAAAAATTAGGTCGCACTATACACAGGTAATTTTCGAAGAGTTTAAAAACCATGCATTTTCAGTGACCAGTTACACTATACACGCGTAATTTTTTTCAGGAGAGGTTAAAATTTAGGCATTCTCGGTGAGCGTAACCTACCTGGTAGGCGTACATTCTCACGGCACCTTTGGCTAACCCTTAACGGTACAAGTAAGCTCCCTCAGCCTGCCTCCCGTAGCCTAGGTTGTTTCTTTCTGTTGCTACAAGAACCGCTCTGATGATTTGGGATTTTATTATATATATATATATATATATATATATATATATATATATATATATATATATATATATATATATATATATATATATATATATGTATATATATATATATATATAAGTGAACATAGAAGTCAACACTTAGGGGTGACAGTCTGTTTCATGCTAGTGCAATCACTTTTATATTTACACACGCTGTATCTCTGATATTGAGCACTTTATCCCATAATTATAGCACACTTTAAGACTATATTTCTTCATATATATATATATATATATATATATATATATATATATATATATATATATATATATATGTTCTATGAAATTTCACGGATATTCAGGCCGATAAATGTTGTTAATACTGTTTATTATAAAACAGACCATTTACTTAAATATTTGCGTCCATATAAATTACGTATAACAATAATGTATATATATATATATATATATATATGTGTGTGTGTGTGTGTGTGTGTGTGCGCGCGCGCGCATACACTACAGTTCAAAAGTTTGAAGCCACTGTCAGAATTAGCATGGGATGAACTTTGCAGAAGAAAAAAAAATGAAAAAGACCCTTTAGAGCCATTGAAAAAAGAATGGAATCAATTATCAAACTTATATTTGAGAAACTTTTACCATGAATGCCCAAAATTTGTGCTGCAGTAATCAAGGCTAAAGGAGGATAATGTGACGAGAGCAAAATTCATAAATTGTTTTTTTTTCTTTCTGACATAATAAAATTTTTAATAAAAATTCTTTTCTAACCTTTTTTTTAATCATGTATAAAAACTTTGTCTTATTTAAATTACAAAACTACCTTTTTGGGAAAATTTTAGAAATTCGCAAGGGGGTCCTCTGTAGTATATATATATATATATATATATATATCTATATATATATATATATATATATATATATATATATATATATATAGTTCATTATTTTAATGTTTCTCTATTCTGTTTTCGAAGAAGGTGTTTTCTTATATTATGCATGTTTTGCATGCGAATTTGCATTTCCGTAATCTGCTCATAATTTCTTTTTCTCCTAAAGAATGGCGTCTTAATTTGTAACTTTGACCCGAAATGGCGATTACGAAGATCATTTTACAGCTCTATTTTATTCTAACAAAGACAAAATCCCGACAGATGACAACGTCAGTCCACGTCGCATTGAACCCAAGAGGCCTTCACTTATTTCTTATATTACTCCTGCCGAGATATCAAATTCAGTGTTCAATTGTAACTTATCTGGTAAAACCTTCGGCTTTTCGTTCAGGAAAATTGTACATTTTCAACCAAGTTTTAATCGTAGGCAGTGAAAAAGAGATGGTGATGCAGAGCACGTGTCCTTGCAACACAAGCCAATTAAATTAAAAGAGCTAAAATAAAATGACCGATCTATATTCATAAATTCAAATACTCACACGAGGAGACAAGCTAGTTTTGATACTTTAATAAATTTGATCCTGATTAGATATTCCACTTTTATGGCCCTGTACCAAACATGATTAATTGGTGTGAAAAATTGGTGCCGATTTGTTACTCAGGCATCTTTAATATAGTAAATGATTTAAAACTTTTAGAAGTTCAAAGAAATAGTAAAAAACTTTGAATTTCAAATACAAAAATATTCCTTTAATTCTAAACAATATATATATATATATATATATATATATATATATAATTGACAATAGGAAAACAGCAATTGCTGTTTTCCTATTGTCATTTATTTATAAATATTGTCTTCTCTAAAAGTTAACTTTGAGAAATTTTCATATATACATATATATATAAAGAAATAACAGTAAGGTATATAATCCGATGTTCTTATTGATATTTTTATTTTTTATTTTTACAAAACAGTGCTCAATGTAAATTTACAGAGCATAAATATTATTATTTAACTGATTTAAAATATGGTTTCTTCGCCAAACAGTAATAACCATGTTTCAAAAACTGAAGCTAAAAACTTCAAATTTAATTTTATAATTAAATTAATTGATACAACAATAGTTAATAAAAATGAACACGCTACCGCCCCTATCTGAAAGATTGGATTTCTCTGTATCCTTGGAAACAGGAAATTATGAATTTACATGTGCGTTTCAAACTCAGTAAATTTAAAAATAAGTTATCCCAAAATTCGCTTGAAAATGAAACAGAACAAATGCTTTTAATTTAATTATAAAATTTAATTTGAAGTTTTACGTTCATTTTTGAAACATGGTTATTATTGTGTAGCGAAGAAACCATATTTTAAATCAGTTAAATTATTATATATATATCAGTGCAACTAGACATCCGAATACTTCAAACCAGGATTATAATCAAAAGATTTGGTGTCAATAAGAGTTCCTACCACTGAGGTACCTTCATTCGACAGAGTGAAGTATCTAAATCTAGCGTATTGTTTTTACGAATGTGAATAAATGCCAATAAGCCGGAGGGCTCTATTCAGTTTACTGAAGAGCTTTGCATTAGTGCAGGTGGCTGTTGTTTATAGAATTAGCTTGTCACTCAACAGTGCTCAATTGAAATATATTTTCAAGAGCTAAATTATGGCTCTATGTGCCACAAAATTACATTCATTATCGGATTCTTGCTGATGGGATTAAAGACTATGAGAATCTACTTGAAAATTGTTGTGTGTAACTACATGACCATTATATAGAAGTCAATGTGCCATAAAACAACATTCAGAATCAGAACCTTGGAGATGGAATTAAAGACTATGAGAATCTACTTGAAAATTGTTGTGTGTAACTACATGACCATTATATAGAAGTCAATGTGCCATAAAACAACATTCAGAATCAGAACCTTGGAGATGGAATTAAAGACTATGAGAATCTACTTGAAAATTGTTGTGTGTAACTACATGACCATTATATAGAAGTCAATGTGCCATAAAACAACATTCAGAATCAGAACCTTGGAGATGGAATTAAAGACTATGAGAATCTACTTGAAAATTGTTGTGTGTAACTACATGACCATTATATAGAAGTCAATGTGCTATAAAACAACATTCAGAATCACAACCTTGGAGATGGAATTAAAGACTATGAGAATCTACTTGAAAATTGTTGTGTGTAACTACATGACCATTATATAGAAGTCAATGTGCCATAAAACAACATTCAGAATCAGAACCTTGGAGGTGGAATTAAAGACTATGAGAATCTACTTGAAAATTGTTGTGTGTAACTACATGACCATTATATAGAAGTCAATGTGCCATAAAACAACATTCAGAATCAGAACCTTGGAGATGGAATTAAAGACTATGAGAATCTACTTGAAAATTGTTGTGTGTAACTACATGACCATTATATAGAAGTCAATGTGCCATAAAACAACATTCAGAATCAGAACCTTGGAGATGAAATTAAAGACTATGAGAATCTACTTGAAAATTGTTGTGTGAAACTACATGACCATTATATAGAAGTCAATGTGCCATAAAACAACATTCAGAATCAGAACCTTGGAGATGGGATTAAAGACTATGAGAATCTACTTGAAAATTGTTGTGTGTAACTACATGACCATTATATAGAAGTCAATGTGCCATAAAACAACATTCAGAATCACAACCTTGGAGATGGAATTAAAGACTATGAGAATCTACTTGAAAATTGTTGTGTGTAACTACATGACCATTATATAGAAGTCAATGTGCCATAAAACAACATTCAGAATCAGAACCTTGGAGATGGAATTAAAGACTATGAGAATCTACTTGAAAATTGTTGTGTGTAACTACATGACCATTATATAGAAGTCAATGTGCCATAAAACAACATTCAGAATCAGAACCTTGGAGATGGGATTAAAGACTATGAGAATCTACTTGAAAATTGTTGTGTGTAACTACATGACCATTATATAGAAGTCAATGTGCCATAAAACAACATTCAGAATCAGAACCTTGGAGATGGGATTAAAGACTATGAGAATCTACTTGAAAATTGTTGTGTGTAACTACATGACCATTATATAGAAGTCAATGTGCCATAAAACAACATTCAGAATCAGAACCTTGGAGATGGGATTAAAGACTATGAGAATCTACTTGAAAATACTTGTTTAGAAATACATGACCATTATATATGAATCAATGTGCCATAAAACCACATTCAGAATCAGAACCTTGGAGATGGAATTAAAGACTATGAGAATCTACTTGAAAATTGTTGTGTGTAACTACATGACCATTATATAGAAGTCAATGTGCCATAAAACAACATTCAGAATCAGAACCTTGGAGATGGGATTAAAGACTATGAGAATCTACTTGAAAATTGTTGTGTGTAACTACATGACCATTATATAGAAGTCAATGTGCCATAAAACAACATTCAGAATCAGAACCTTGGAGATGAAATTAAAGACTATGAGAATCTACTTGAAAATTGTTGTGTGAAACTACATGACCATTATATAGAAGTCAATGTGCCATAAAACAACATTCAGAATCAGAACCTTGGAGATGGGATTAAAGACTATGAGAATCTACTTGAAAATTGTTGTGTGTAACTACATGACCATTATATAGAAGTCAATGTGCCATAAAACAACATTCAGAATCACAACCTTGGAGATGGAATTAAAGACTATGAGAATCTACTTGAAAATTGTTGTGTGTAACTACATGACCATTATATAGAAGTCAATGTGCCATAAAACAACATTCAGAATCAGAACCTTGGAGATGGAATTAAAGACTATGAGAATCTACTTGAAAATTGTTGTGTGTAACTACATGACCATTATATAGAAGTCAATGTGCCATAAAACAACATTCAGAATCAGAACCTTGGAGATGGGATTAAAGACTATGAGAATCTACTTGAAAATTGTTGTGTGTAACTACATGACCATTATATAGAAGTCAATGTGCCATAAAACAACATTCAGAATCAGAACCTTGGAGATGGGATTAAAGACTATGAGAATCTACTTGAAAATTGTTGTGTGTAACTACATGACCATTATATAGAAGTCAATGTGCCATAAAACAACATTCAGAATCAGAACCTTGGAGATGGAATTAAAGACTATGAGAATCTACTTGAAAATTGTTGTGTGTAACTACATGACCATTATATAGAAGTCAATGTGCCATAAAACAACATTCAGAATCACAACCTTGGAGATAGAATTAAAGACTATGAGAATCTACTTGAAAATTGTTGTGTGTAACTACATGACCATTATATAGAAGTCAATGTGCCATAAAACAACATTCAGAATCAGAACCTTGGAGATGGGATTAAAGACTATGAGAATCTACTTGAAAATTGATGTGTGTAACTACATGACCATTATATAGAAGTCAATGTGCCATAAAACAACATTCAGAATCAGAACCTTGGAGATGGGATTAAAGACTATGAGAATCTACTTGAAAATTGTTGTGTGTAACTACATGACCATTATATAGAAGTCAATGTGCCATAAAACAACATTCAGAATCAGGACCGTGGAGATGGGATTAAAGACTATGAGAATCTACTTGAAAATTGTTGTGTGTAACTACATGACCATTATATAGAAGTCAATGTGCCATAAAACAACATTCAGAATCAGAACCTTGGAGATGGGATTAAAGACTATGAGAATCTACTTGAAAATTGTTGTGTGTAACTACATGACCATTATATAGAAGTCAATGTGCCATAAAACAACATTCAGAATCAGAACCTTGGAGATGGGATTAAAGACTATGAGAATCTACTTGAAAATTGTTGTGTGTAACTACATGACCATTATATAGAAGTCAATGTGCCATAAAACAACATTCAGAATCAGAACCTTGGAGATGGGATTAAAGACTATGAGAATCTACTTGAAAATTGTTGTGTGTAACTACATGACCATTATATAGAAGTCAATGTGCCATAAAACAACATTCAGAATCAGAACCTTGGAGATGGAATTAAAGACTATGAGAATCTACTTGAAAATTGTTGTGTGTAACTACATGACCATTATATAGAAGTCAATGTGCCATAAAACAACATTCAGAATCACAACCTTGGAGATAGAATTAAAGACTATGAGAATCTACTTGAAAATTGTTGTGTGTAACTACATGACCATTATATAGAAGTCAATGTGCCATAAAACAACATTCAGAATCAGAACCTTGGAGATGGGATTAAAGACTATGAGAATCTACTTGAAAATTGATGTGTGTAACTACATGACCATTATATAGAAGTCAATGTGCCATAAAACAACATTCAGAATCAGAACCTTGGAGATGGGATTAAAGACTATGAGAATCTACTTGAAAATCCTTGTTTGGCAATATATGACCAATATATAGAAGTCAATGTGCCATAAAACAACATTCAGAATCAGAACCTTGGAGATGGGATTAAAGACTATGAGAATCTACTTGAAAATTGTTGTGTGTAACTACATGACCATTATATAGAAGTCAATGTGCCATAAAACAACATTCAGAATCAGAACCTTGGAGATGGGATTAAAGACTATGAGAATCTACTTGAAAATTGATGTGTGTAACTACATGACCATTATATAGAAGTCAATGTGCCATAAAACAACATTCAGAATCAGAACCTTGGAGATGGGATTAAAGACTATGAGAATCTACTTGAAAATCCTTGTTTGGCAATATATGACCAATATATAGAAGTCAATGTGCCATAAAACAACATTCAGAATCAGAACCTTGGAGATGGGATTAAAGACTATGAGAATCTACTTGAAAATTGTTGTGTGTAACTACATGACCATTATATAGAAGTCAATGTGCCATAAAACAACATTCAGAATCAGAACCTTGGAGATGGAATTAAAGACTATGAGAATCTACTTGAAAATTGTTGTGTGTAACTACATGACCATTATATAGAAGTCAATGTGCCATGAAACCACATTCAGAATCAGAACATTGGAGATGGTATTAAAGACTATAAGAATCTACATGAAAATACTTGTTTGGCACTACATGACCATTATATACGAGTCAATGTGCCATAAAACCACATTCAGAATCAGAACCTTGGAGATGGGATTATAACGAATGAGTATCTACTTGAAAATCCTTGTTTGGCAATATATGACCATTATATAGGAGTCAATGTGCCATGAAACCACATTCAGAATCTAAACCTTGGAGATGGTATTAAAGACTATGAGAATCTACTTGAAAATACTTGTTTGGCAATATATGACCATTATATAGGAGTCAATGTGCCATGAAACCACATTCAGAATCTAAACCTTGGAGATGGTATTAAAGACTATAAGAATCTACTTGAAAATCCTTGTCGGGCACTACATGACCATTATATAGGAGTCAATGTGCCATAAAACCACATTCAGAAACAGAACCTTGGAGATGGGATTATAACGAATGAGAATCTACTTGAAAATCCTTGTTTGGCACTACATGACCTTTATATAGGAGTCAATGTGCCATAAAACCACATTCAGAATCAGAACCTTGGAGATGGGATTATAACGAATGAGAATCTACTTGAAAATCCTTGTTTGGCACTATATGACCATTATATAGGAGTCAATGTGCCATAAAAGCACATTCAGAATCAGAACCTTGGAGAAGGGATTAAAGACTATGAGAATCTACTTGAAAATCCTTGTTTGGCAATATATGACCATTATATAGGAGTCAATGTGCCATGAAACCACATTCAGAATCTAAACCTTGGAGATGGTATTAAAGACTATAAGAATCTACTTGAAAATCCTTGTTTGGCAATATATGACCATTATATAGGAGTCAATGTGCCATGAAACCACATTCAGAATCTAAACCTTGGAGATGGTATTAAAGACTATGAGAATCTACTTGAAAATACTTGTTTGGCACTACATGACCATTATATAGGAGCCAGTGTGCTATAAAACCACATTCAGAATAAGGATCTTGGAGACTGAACTAAAGTCTATGATGGATATGAGATTAAATATTACGGAAATCTATTTGAAAACTTTTGTTTATCACTACATGAACATTATACAGCAGTCAATGTGCTATAATAATCATGATCAGAAATCTTAGGATTAGATCACGCTTTTTCTTTAAAAATTACCGTATCTGGTTTGTCTCCATTTTATTGTTTTCAGCTTAGTATTTGTGTTAATCCATTTTACTAAATCGAAAAAATTCTGTCCCTTTCGCATGTTTTTTTTTTCTTGTAAAATATTTATAGATCGTAAAACAGGAACATTCTAGTAACATAAAAAAGCCAATTGGAACTCATTAGAAGCCGATTGATCATTACATCGAGACGGCGACGCATGGCAGAGTAAAAAGGTCTCAAATTTTCACAATTAAATAAAATACTCCGCCAGTATCAAATCACCATTTCGTATTCTCGTTTCAAGTTTTTCTGTCGTAACCAGCTCTTTAGATTAAAGATAATATTTCTCCGGGGAAAATTATCTAAATTGAGCTGGTATAAAAGCAAGGGGAGGAGTTGAACTCCTGAAAGGTCCGTAGCATCGTGGGGTGTGGTTAGGGTCCACAGGGGACTTTCGTTTATATCGTTGCCACTGCGGTCTCATTTCGCTATTTAAAACGCCAACATCAATTATCTCGTTATTTACGACGATGTGAAAGTTTGAAGTCGTTTGATATGACTGGAATGTGATGCAGAAACGTAAAGACATTTGTATGGAAAATACATTGAATAATAAAAATACGGCAATATTTAAACTTTGTCAATTAAAAAATAGACGGTGTGTCAAAAAGTTTGACATCGTTTTTACTGTATGCAGTTTTGACTCCCTTGACACTGTTTGGCTCTATTTCTCAGATGAGGTATTGTAACTATTTACATTATTTACATTGTTCGGACTGTTGTCCTCATCTTTCTTGTCATACTCACGACGCTTCAACCGTTGTACGCTCCGGCTTTCCTCACGATTTGTCTATATTTCTGAGATGATATATTGTATTTATTTACACTATTTAAATTATTCTTACTGTTGTCCCCATCTTTATTGTTATATTCACGACGTTTCGGCTGTTGTACGCTCCGGCCTTCTTCAGTATCTATCTATATTTATGAGATGAGGTATTGCAACTATTTACATTATTTACATTATTTGGACTGTTGGCTTCATCTCTATTGGCATATTCACGACGTTTCCGCCGTTGTACGCTCAGACCTTCTTCAGGATCTGTCTATATTTCTGTATTGTAAATATTTACACTATTTACATTGTTCGGACAGTTGTCCTCATCTTTATTGACATATCCATGACGTTTCGGGCGTTGTACGCTTCGGAATACGGTGGAATTTTAAATCGAACCCTTTATTTAGTTCATGGGGTAGATTTACTATTTACCATTTTACAAATGAATATACTTGAAAAGAAGTCTTTTTATTAAAAAAAATCTGTAAAATATTACAAAATATTATCAAAATATGTAAAATAAGTATAATGCAATGTTTATTATTTACGATTTTATGAATAAACACGGAAATGGGATACTTCGAGCTGGTGTAATTGTTTGACAAGTTTGTCTCGCCAGATCAGTTGCGACTGTCTTGTGAGTTCAATCCTCACAGGGTGTTCCATACTTACGGCCTTGTGCCACATCTAAGCTAAAGAAAATTCATAAACCCATTTTATATGTTTAGGTTTTATTAGGATTCTAAAAATCTTTTAAAACAATAAATTTGTCAGGAAATAAAGTGAGTATACAGTAATAGTGGTCTCAAATTGGCGGGGGAGCTGGCATGAAGGTGAAACTTTGCCGAAAATACGTGATCTCACGTTTGTAGACAATACGAAAATGGCGGCGAATATAAGACTTCAAAGACTTTGCGTTAAAAACAACAATCGTGACAAAAATACGTAATGAATTAAATCTCAGTTTAAGAATCTGTCTATATCTCTGAGATGAGGTATTATGTACACTATTTACATTATTCGGACTATTGTCCTCATCTTTGTAGCCATATTTATTACAATGTTTCGGCCGTTGTACGCTCCGGCCTTCTTCAGGTGGTTGGAATGTCGAACTGAACCCTTTATTTCGCTCACTGGGGTAGACTATTTTTCTCTCTCTCTCTCTCTCTCTCTCTCACTCTCTTTCTCTCTCTCTCTCTTGGCACAGTGGATAAAGGCGTTAGTTAGATCCAGTGACAGGACCCAAAGAGTGTGAGTTCAATACCCGTTTAAGGCAGTGGAGAACTTGGAGAGGGGAACATGACTAAAGACTGTGTGTACGCTATCCCGTGCAGCTGCGGAAAGAAATATAAAGGAGAGACAGGCCACCCCCTTAAGGTTAGGCTTCAAGAACACCAGAAAGCTGTAATACGAGGATAAGTGGAAAAATCAGGCGTGGCTGACCACATATGGAGAGAGAAGAGAGATCACCGCCCTCTGTGGGATCAGATTGATATCATAGACAAGGAACACCATTGGAAAATTCGTAAACTTAAGGAATCAGCACATATGCTACGCCACAAAAATCTCCTGAGCCGACCAATCATAGAAATGAATACAATATGGGAACCAGTAATAAGGAATGCCAGAGAAAAGCGATACTAACAAAAAAAGTTGCCATATGAGCTCTGCTAAAAACAGGTATTGATAGCAGTAAAAAATTGCAATATGAGCACTGGTAAAAATGATTGCTGAATTCATTAGGTTTATAATACCCAGAAGTTCATACACAGATGTCCTCAAGAACACATGGCACAGTGATAAAGACGTTGGTTACATCCAGTGACAGGACCCAAAGTGAGTTCAATACCTGGTTAAGGCAGTAGAGAACTTTCAGAGGGAAAATTAACAGGAGATAACTGATAAGTGACATGCATTAAACATGGCACATGGAACTAGAATAGTCTACCCCAGTGAGCGAAATAAAGGGTTCAGTACGACATTCCAACCACCTGAAGAAGGCCTGAGCATACAACGGCCGAAACGTTGTAATAAATATGGCGACAAAGATGAGGACAATAGTCCGAATAATGTAAATAATGTTAAAATAACAAAGATAAAGAAAATAATTACTTGCATTATTTACATTAATCAAACTGTTATCTTCATTATCATTGCCATATTCACAACGTTTCAGCCGTTGGATGCTCCGGTCTTCTTCAAGTGATTGGAATTTTGAATCGAACCCTTTATTTCGTCCATAGGATTAGATTGTTCTAGTTCCACGCGCAATGCCTCTTCCGGGTGTCTCAGTTATTTTCCTTTTAGCTCAACTCCCCAAGTTTTGGTTCACCACTGCCGTGGCCTGGTATTGAACTCATAACTCTTTGGGCCTAGTCACTGGATCTAACCAACCTCTTTATCCACTGTACCATGTGTCCTTGAAGAGTTGAGCTAAAAGGGAAATAACTGAGATATCAGAAAGAGGCATGGCACGTAGAACTAGAACAATCTATCCCAGTGAGCGGAATAAAGGGTTCGGTTCCAAATTCCAATCACCTGAAGAAGGCCGGAGCGTAAAACGATCGAAACGTTGTGAATATGGCAATGAAGATGAGGATAACAATTTGAATAATGTAAATAATGTAAGTAATCAAAATACCTCATCTCGGATATATAGATAGATAAAGGCTTCGGTTTGAAATTCCAATCACTGGAAGAATGCCGAAGCGTACAATGGACGAAACTTTGTGAATATGGCAATGAAGATGAGGATAATAGCTCGAATAATGTAAATAATGCAAGTAATCATAATACCTCATCTTAGAGATAGAGACAGAGAAAAATAATTATTTACATCTTAATTAATATCTGTATCTTCGTAGTTATGACATTTCGACCGATTTGCCCTCCCTCTTTCTCCAGGTGATTTTCGATGTGGGAAACATTTAGAAACTGAAACCTTTATTCAATCTAAATGCTACAATGTTCCCGTTCCGTTGACCGTTTAATACTGTTCAGTATTAGCACAAATTCTAAGTCTGTTCTGTCCGAAGGTGGCTCCCAAGTAGGGTCCGTTAGGCGCAAATACGCTTAAGAAAGATATGAATCCATGTCGTCTCAGATTTATGCCAACAGTTTCTTCTCTAACACTTCTCGCTTGTGGAACTCTCGTCCAGCTTCTGACTTTCCTGCCAACTTTGATATTCAAAAATTTAAATGCAATGTCAATCGTTATCTACTGTCTTCCTGATTACTCTTCTATTGTTCTCACACAATTTTCATTAGTGGAACTCTCTTCCGGCTTCTTGCTTTCCTCTCAACTTTGATCTTCAAAAATTTAAATGCATGTCAATCGTTATCTACTGTCTTCCTGATTACTCTTCTATTGTTCTCACTCAATTTTCATTAGTGGAACTCTCTTCCGGCTTCTTGCTTTCCTCTCAACTTTGATCTTCAAAACTTTAAATGCAATGTCAATCGTTATCTACTGTCTTCCTGATTACTCTTCTATTGTTCTCACTCAATTTTCGCTTGTGGAACTCTCTTCCGGCTTCTTGCTTTCCAGTCAACTTTGATCTTCAAAAATTTAAATGCAATCTCAATCGTTATCTACTGTCTTCCTGATTACTCTTCTATTGTTCTCACTCAATTTTCATTAGTGGAACTCTCTTCCGGCTTCTTGCTTTCCAGTCAACTTTGATCTTCAAAAATTTAAATGCAATGTCAATCGTTATCTACTGTCTTCCTGATTACTCTTCTATTGTTCTCACTCAATTTTCATTAGTGGAACTCTCTTCCGGCTTCTTGCTTTCCTCTCAACTTTGATCTTCAAAAATTTAAATGCAATGTCAATCGTTATCTACTGTCTTCCTGATTACTCTTCTATTGTTCTCACTCAATTTTCATTAGTGGAACTCTCTTCCGGCTTCTTGCTTTCCTCTCAACTTTGATCTTCAAAAATTTAAATGCAATGTCAATCGTTATCTACTGTCTTCCTGATTACTCTTCTATTGTTCTCACTCAATTTTCATTAGTGGAACTCTCTTCCGGTTTCTTGCTTTCCTCTCAACTTTGATCTTCAAAAATTTAAATGCAATGTCAATCGTTATCTACTGTCTTCCTGATTACTCTTCTATTGTTCTCACTCAATGTTTCGCTTGTGGAACTCTCTTGCGGCTTCTTGCTTTCCAGTCAACTTTGATCTTCAAAAATTTAAATGCAATCTCAATCGTTATCTACTGTCTTCCTGATTACTCTTCTATTGTTCTCACTCAATTTTCATTAGTGGAACTCTCTTCCGGCTTCTTGCTTTCCAGTCAACTTTGATCTTCAAAAATTTAAATGCAGTGTCAATCGTTATCTACTGTCTTCCTGATTACTCTTCTATTGTTCTCACTCAATTTTCGCTTGTGGAACTCTCTTCTGGCTTCTTGCTTTCCAGTCAACTTTGATCTTCAAAAATTTAAATGCAATCTCAATCGTTATCTACTGTCTTCCTGATTACTCTTCTATTGTTCTCACTCAATTTTCGCTTGTGGAACTCTCTTCCGGCTTCTTGCTTTCCAGTCAACTTTGATCTTCAAAAATTTAAATGCAGTGTCAATCGTTATCTACTGTCTTCCTGATTACTCTTCTATTGTTCTCACTCAATTTTCATTAGTGGAACTCTCTTCCGGCTTCTTGCTTTCCAGTCAACTTTGATCTTCAAAAATATTAAATGCAATGTCAATCGTTATCTACTGTCTTCCTGATTACTCTTCTATTGTTCTCACTCAATTTTCGCTTGTGGAACTCTCTTCCGGCTTCTTGCTTTCCTCTCAACTTTGATCTTCAAAAATTGAAAGGCAATGTCAATCGTTATCTCCTGTCTTCCTGATTACTCTTCTATTGTTCTCACTCAATTTTCGCTTGTGGAACTCTCTTCCGGCTTTTTGCTTTCCAGTTGACTTTGATCTTCAAAAATTCAAATGCAATGTCAATCGTTATTTACAGTCTTCCTGATTACCGTGCTTTTTATGTTCTTCTTCATTAATTATGTTTCTCTTTTTCTCATAAAATTTCATACTAAGTAACCTCTTGTGACTTAGTGGTTTTGTTGCCCTCGAGTGAAATGAGTAAAGAGTAGTGCTGAAAACAACAAAACGACATATCCCCAAACAAGGTCAAAAGAACAAGAGCTATTTACCCATGTAGACTAAGCGTTTCGTTCGAAATACCCAGAATATTACCGGAGAGGCCGGAGAGCATAACTGCCGAAATATTATGATAATAACAACAGAAAATTGGACATTAGTCCAAATGGGAATAATGATAACTCCTCATCCCAGAAATTCGGACAGAAGGCAATCAGGTGATAATAACAACAAAGATGAGGATATTAGTCCGAATGTAAATAATGATAATTCTTCATCCCAGAAATTCGGACAGAAGGCGATCAGGGAATAGTAACAAGAATGATGAGGATATTAGTCTGAATGTAAATAATGATAACTCCTCATCCCAGAAATTCAGACAGAAGGCGATCAGGTGATGATAACAACAAAGATGAGGATATTAGTCTGAATGTAAATAATGATAACACCTCATCCCAGAAATTCAGACAGAAGGCGATCAGGTGATGATAACAACAAAGATGAGGATATTAGTCTGAATGTAAATAATGATAACTCTTCCTCCCAGAAATTCAGACAGAAGGCGATCAGGTGATAATAACAACAATGGTGAGGATATTAGTCTGAATGTAAATAATGATAACTCCTCCTCCCAGAAATTCAGACAGAAGGCGATCAGGTGATAATAACAACAATGATGAGGATATTAGTCTGAATGTAAATAATGATAACACCTCATCCCAGAAATTCAGACAGAAGGCGATCAGGTGATGATAACAACAAAGATGAGGATATTAGTCTGAATGTAAATAATGATAACTCCTCATCCCAGAAATTCAGACAGAAGGCGATCAGGTGATAATAACAACAATGATGAGGATATTAGTCTGAATGTAAATAATGATAACTCTTCCTCTCAGAAATTCAGACAGAAGGCGATCATGTGATAATAACAACAATGATGAGGATATTAGTCTGAATGTAAATAATGATAACTCTTCCTCCCAGAAATTCAGACAGAAGGCGATCAGGTGATAATAACAACAATGGTGAGGATATTAGTCTGAATGTAAATAATGATAACTCCTCCTCCCAGAAATTCAGACAGAAGGCGATCAGGTGATATTAACAAGAATGATGAGGATATTAGTCTGAATGTAAATAATGATAACTCCTCCTCCCAGAAATTCAGACAAAAGGCGATCAGGTGATAATAACAACAATGGTGAGGATATTAGTCTGAATGTAAATAATGATAACTCCTCCTCCCACAAATTCGGACAGAAGGCGATCAGGGAATAGTAACAAGAATGATGAGGATATTAGTCTGAATGTAAATAATGATAACTCTTCCTCCCAGGAATCAGACTGATGGCGATCAGGTGATAATAACAACAATGGTGAGGATATTAGTCTGAATGTAAATAATGATAACTCCTCCTCCCAGAAATTCGGACAGAAGGCGATCAGGTGATAATAACAACAATGGTGAGGATATTAGTCTGAATGTAAATAATGATAATTCTTCATCCCAGAAATTCGGACAGAAGGCGATCAGGTGATAATAACAACAATGATGAGGATGTTAGTCTGAATGTAAATAATGATAACTCCTCATCCCAGGAATTCGGACAGAAGGCGATCAGGTGATAATAAGAACAAAGATGGGGATATTAGTCTGAATGTAAATAATGATAATTCCTCATCCCAGAAATTCGGACAGAAGGCGATCAGGTGATAATAACAACAATGATGAGGATGTTAGTCTGAATGTAAATAATGATAACTCCTCATCCCAGGAATTCAGACAGAAGGCGATCAGGTGATAATAACAAGAATGATTATGGCATTAGTTCAAATGTAAATAATGATTACTCCCCCTCCCAGAAATTCAGACGGAAATGGATTTCAAAATATTTAGAATATTGAAAATCCATCATTTCGAAAGATTATATTGGCTGAAGCAAGTAATGTGAGAGTCAAAGAAAGAACAGAGGAACCGGGGCGAAGAAAATATACCGTTGCCGCGTTTAGGGGAAGAATGAATTTAAACAGTGAGATGTTAACATTAGAAACTTAAGTCGTTCACGGAAATATCAGATGCAGTGTTGTGGCGGGAAAAAAGAGTAACGGCCATGTTGTTAAATGCAGAGTAACGGGGGGGGGGAAGTCGGGGAAGATTGATGCAACCAGGGGTCAAGAAAGACTGAGTCGGGGAGGTCGCCGGGTTTGGGAGAGGTGAATCTCGTGTGGATATGGGGTAGAGGACAGGGAGAAATGGCAAATGGCATACGAATCGAAAAGGGGAAGCGGAAAGGGGGGGGCGAGTCTAGGGAGGATGTTTGGTTCCATCGGGGAAGATGGGCAAACTTGGAAGAGAAGTCATAGGAAGGGAAATAAAAGAGGAGAAACAAAGAAAGATATTCAGTAGAAAAATGGGAATAAAAGACGAATTGATGCTTAGGAACAGAGTGAGGTATATATATATATATATATATATATATATATATATATATATATATATATATATATATATATATATATATATATATATAAAGAAAGAACAGTAAGATATGTAATCCGGTGTTCTTATTGATATTTTTATTTTTTACAAAATAGTGCTCAATGTATATTTACAGAGCATTAATATTATAAATTAACTGATTTAAAATATGTTTTTTTTCGCTACACAGTAATAACCATTCAAAAATGGATGCTAAAAACTTTAAATTTAATTTTGTAATTAAATTAAAAACATTAGTTCCATTTCATCTTCAAGCAAATATTGGAGTAACTTATTTGTTAAATTTACTGAGTTTTAAACACACAGAAAAATTCATAATTCACTCTTTTGAAGGATACAGAGAAATCCATTCATTCAGACAAGGGGCAGTAGCGTGTTCATTTTTATTAACTTTTGTTGTATCAATTATTTGTTACGTTCGAAAAAGGGGTTAAGTTTTTGTAGGGGTAGGGATGTATTTTTCAACGAATTCTGACATCTGTTAAATGCATGTCGTGTGGCTTTTTTTTTTTTTATTTTATTGTTAACGGCAAAAATTCTTTCGGCATTTTTTCTATTTGTATACTTGAAGATTTTTTGGAGATGTTTAGGTTAGAATACGTTTTATTTAACTACAATGTTTAATTATTTTAATTTTTAATTTTTAATAGACTATATTTCTTATTAAAACAAGTATATATATATATACAAGCATAGGATTGGTGTATACGGAATAAATTCCAATAACCAATAAATACAGAGTAGAGAAAATATAATTTATTCAAAAATTATAACATAAATATGTTATAAAATCACTAAAAAATAGCCATTTTGTTTCAACACTTCTGGTGTCTTATCAAGAGATGATGTTGAATGCAGAATAAACATATGTATTTTTTCTTTTTTCCTCAGTAATTTTATAATTTTAAACTTAATATAGATTAAATGTAAATATTAAAATGGGTAATTTTTAATTTGTAATTTCAAATTTTATCGTATAATTTAATATTTATTAGTCAGAATAAATTCTATTTTAGTCTAAACCCAACATTAAAACATTAAATAATTATTATATATAATGTTTTTTTAATTCTCGTATACATGTATTTTGATTGGTCATTCCAGCTTATGTAACAGCGTTTCCCCTTAGCGAGGGGTGTTTGATTGATTTGAAACTTTTAAAACCCTTTATTCTACATTCAACACCATCACTTCATAAGACACCAGAAGTGTTGAAACAAAATGGCTATTTTTGTAGTGATTTTATAACATATTTATGTTATAATTTTCGAATAAATATATATAT
>OZ038517.1:7373750-7396250 GCA_964036315.1 Acanthosepion esculentum | reverse complement strand
GGACAACGCTGGCTCAGAGAAATCCCGATGATCTGGTAGGTGAAACCTAGGTAGATAGGTTCTGGCTCTTTAGGTATCCTAGTTTTGCTCTACTTAGTGCATTGAGCACTTTTACGTATCAACTTAGGTAACTCTGTCGGTGTTTTCTCTTTTGGTTAGACATTGCGGTGCTAGTTAATTATTTTCAAACAGTATGAATGATTTTAGTCTTTTCATTTTTTACTGATTTTTCCCCTGATATCAGTTTGTCTAATATTTTTATTTACAAATTGCATCATCTGTTTTTTCATAGCGTCCGAGAATAGTATAATTTTTTAAACACATTTGCCAATTGTCTTGTAGCGTAATCATGTTGCTACATTTTTTACAAACTAAATAAACGTTAAAATCCTTTTAATTTCAAAAGACGCGATGATGTTATCACGTGCATGGCGAAGATTTTTATCATGTGACAGCGTGAAAAAGATTTTTATTATACAAGCGAAAAGATCGAAGAATACGTTATAAAATTTAAATATATTATAAACATTGTACAATTTTGACTAAAAAATGTTGACCCTGAAGATGAACAATGATGTTCGAAAGTACTAGGTTATCGTACGGACAATTTTTATTTCGATATCATTTTCAAATAAAAAGTCTCATTAGAAAATATGAGAAAATTCAAAAGAAAATATGCAGGACGATGTTGTCTTTAACATTCAACACAACATGTTTAAAATACATACATATATATATATATATATATATATATATACATATATATATATATATATATATGTATATATATATATATATATATATATATATATAGAGAGAGAGAGAGAGAGAGAGAGAGAGAGTTGGGGGGAGAGAAGGAGATAGATAGATAGATAGATAGATAGATAGATAGATAGATAGATAGATAGATAGATAGACTGACATTCCTCGCTTTTCTCTTTTAATGACGTGCCAACCTTCTATTCTGACACTTGTTATCAAATTTGGAACACGTGTGTAAGTTTGATATGAAACGGACACCATAGACGGGCGTGTAACCTACTTCAGAATGTTGGGGTAAGAATCTTAGACATAACGACATTCGCCCAAACTGAGAATTCGTGAAATACGATCGCATGGTGACTACCTTATCGGAAGTTGAACAGTTCCGAAATATTTGGAGTCTTATTTGATAAAACCAGAGTGAAAGCATATATTTTAGTACCCCACTTCCAATAAGAGATATCTCTTAACAGGGCCACGCCCATTTTCTTAGCTGTTGATTCATCCACCCAACGATGGCTGCAGATTGAAGTGACCAAAAGTGAAAACGGGGAAAGAAATGACAACCTCGAAAGACACAGGACAGTTGTACCGATAATCACAGGCGTACTTGGAACAATGATCTTTGAAAAGACATCAGGAAAAGTGAAAATCTGAAGAAAAATCAAAACTGTTCAGATGACAGTATTACTAAAATATTCTAGAATACTGAGGAGGGTGCTGGTATATTGGGGATCAACATTGAATTCTAACAAATAAATAGAAATAATCGCGTGAGACGAATATCTATAGTAGACTTTATGCCTTTATTAACTTCTTTTCCTCAAAGACTCAAGCAAGAATATAAGATATTTGTTTTGGTTTTTTGATGGCACGTCAACTCCTTATGGGTCATTTAATGCCGAAATTTAAATTTCTTGGGAGATTTAAAGTAATAAAAATATGAAGTACATTCTGCTTTCACAATAGAATACATGGTAGATGATACTCAGCTTTTATGCATAGACATGTTTGTATGGATATAATTACTAGAGGCGGTGATATGATTTTCAAGGATTATATTTCAACTGTTAGAATTAGAAATAGTATCATCGACATGCAAAAAAGGCTAAAAATAATGGAAACCTTATTAATAACAAGAAACAAACCAACATTTAATAATATTAACTTTGAACATGGACATAATATCTTGACCGTGTTTTGAAACAAAAAAATGAAACATTTTATAAAACATACATATAACAAACTATTTAGAGTCTCTCTATATTTCTGAGATGAGGTATTATGTACAGTATTTACATTAGTCGGACTATTGTCCCCATCTTTGTCGCCATTTTTGTCACAACGTTTCGGCCGTTGTACGCTCCGGCCTTCTTCAGGTGGTTGGAATGTCGAACCGAACCCTTTATTTCGATCACTGGGGTAGACTGTTCTAGTTCCACGAGCCATGTTTGATGGATGTCAGTTATCAGTTATCTCCTGCTAATTTTCCCTCTGAAAGTTCTCCACTGCCTTAACTGGGTATTGAACTCACACTCTTTGGGTCCTATCGCTGGATCTAACCAACGTCTTTATCCACTGGACATTCCAACCACCTGAAGAAGGCCGGAGCGTACAACGGCCGAAACGTTGTGACAAAAATGGCAACAAAGATGAGGACAATAGTCCGACTAATGTAAATACTGTACAAACTATTTAGTTATATTTTGGGACACCATTTGATTCCTTTGATAAATTGTCGGATATTATATGCATTAATGTCATGAAAGAGTTCTTTCATGTTGGTTGGTTGATTTTGTTAGGCGGCATATCAACAAATCTATGGGTTATTTAATGTCAAAATTTAAATATTTTGAACACATTTTTATGGATTCAACTACAGATAAAATGTATTTTTGGTAATTCTGCTATAAAATGTATTGCTGGTCATTTTGCTATAAATATGCATTCTTGGTAATTTTGTGTTTGTTTTTGTTTAGGGGTTCACAATTTGCCCATAGCTTAGACCCTAACAGGTGCTATCACCCTGGGTGCATCAATTAAGAGGTGGTTCCACGCTCCTGAAACCCTCCAATCTAGCTGCCAGGTATAGTTTATCCTCTCCTACCATACAAGATGAACGGAAGTTCTGAACACATTGCATGATGGTATTGGGGTTGACAAAAATACTGACAATTTGGAAGGATTTGCTACTGCAGGAAACAACATTGCGCGACCGGTATTTCGATTGTGAAATCTGCGCAAATAATATGACAGCTTGAAAGAAATCGGATTTCATCAGCGATTTTTCTAACCAATCAGAAAATGGAAAACAAAACCTGTCGGACCAATCAGGAAGCTGCTTTCGAAAATCGAAAATCAGAAGTCAGGCTCGAGTCAAATAAATATGTAGAAAGAAAATTTGAATGTAATTACAAACTGAAAAGTTACCCGACGAACACCTGAAGAAGGCCGGTGGATACAACTATTGAAACGTTGTGATAATAACGCCAAAGATGAGGACAACAGTTCGAATGTAAGTAATCCAAACCAGACTCCTTGTTATCTACTGGTTATTTTATTACGTGTACTCTTGGACTACGGGGTTGGACTCCGTTTGCGTATAAAACTGCCTCACTTCGATTTGAAGCACTCTTTCGAAATTTGGATTCATACTGTTATTATTATTCTATCATTCATTCTTCTGGATTGGTTGGCTGCACATCCAGTATTCGAATCTCACTTTCTATTGCATCCAGAAGGTGTTCTCTGGGATTGATATCCGGTAAATCTCGAGGCCACTTTATCACAGAGAACTCGCTGCTGTGTGCCATGAACCAATCTACCCCTATTTATTCTATCTATAACACAGTGCGTTGTCCTGCTAGAAAAGGACATGTGAGAAGTGGTTCTTCAACTTTTTTGAGTCACGCACCCCTTCAGTCAGGCAGCGATTATAAGAACTAGCCCTTCATAGTCAGATAGACAGGTAAGCAGATACTGGCAGTCTGATTGGCTTTTCACAACACTTGTACGTGCATTTATCCATTCTGCACCCGCAAGCACACTGCACACGCGTCACTTTTCGATCAGCCACGCCCGAAAGAAATTGTGGTTCAATTAATCCTCATCTGTATACGAGAAGATAATCAAACCGTGGAAAATAAGAATTGTCTCTTGCTCTTATGGAGTGGAAAAGATGGCGGTCGGGCAGAGACTGATGTCACGTGTTGTAAGCGTAAACATGGACCCAACAGTAAGTCAAAAGACGCCTAGCGGTCGGTACTGTAATTACTGGCTGGGTGTGTTTTCTTTCAATCATTGGTAGATGATTGGTGAGCTACGGAAGAAAGGTTTATTCTGCCGTTATTCTGCCATTCTAGAATTTCGTCGTTGCTTATATATTCTGTCTATGGTATCCTCAGAATCCTTCTGTAGAACCACATTCCTGTAGATTCAAGTCTCGTCTTTATCAATTGTCCAACATTCACTGTCGTATAGGAGGACAGATATCACATAACAGTTCAATACTCGTTTCTTTGTTTCCAACGAAATTTTTCTGTCTCTTAATACTCTGCTTAGTTTTTCGAAGGCATCTTTGGCCATCTCAATGTGTCTTCGGATTTCAGTGTCACACTTTTCGTCCCCTGTTCCCAGATATTTAAATTGCTGTACTTGATTGATTTTGGAATCCCCAATTTGTAATTTGCCTGTTGGTCTGACCCTTTTGCTAACAGCCATGAATTCCGTCTTCTTGCAGTTGATGCTTAGTCCTTTCTTCTAGCTTTCCTTGACTAGCCTCTATAGGACTTTTTGTATTTTTTCCGTGTCCCCTATCAACACTGTGTCTTTTTTCAGTGTCTGCTATCAACACTGTGTCTTTTTGCTATTTATCATAAACCCTGTTCTGCCATTCATTTACACAAGTCCACTATGTTATACGTTGTTTTCCTCTGTCCCCCTTGTTTTTAATCTGCCCTCTGGGTGTTAGATTTCCCAAACCTTCTTTCCTCATTACGTCCACTAAAAATTTCAACTGTTTCTTCCTGATGTTAGATATAAGTGTCCTTTTCGTTTCCATTTTCTCTAGAATTTCGTCGTTGCTTATATAGAACCACATTCCTGCTGATACAAGTCTCGTTTTTATCTTTGAGGAAATTATCCAACATTCACTGCCGTATAGGAGGAAAGATATCACATAACACATCAATACTCTTTTCTTTGTTTCCAACGATTTTTTTCTGTCTCTTAATACCTTGCTTAGCTTTTGGAAGGCATCTTTAGCCATCCCAATGCGCCTTCCTATTTCACTGTAAAATTGAGAAAACATTCGTATAAAAGATTTTCGGATTTTTATCAGACTGATCTTATCGGGATTCGATCCGGGCCATTATTATTGTGCATCCGTCATCAAGGAATATTGTAAATTACCTTCTATAGCGCTTGCGGTCATATCAGTATTACAATTCTGTTGCTTTAAGTCTCTTCATCTTTGAGGAGATGGTATAGCATTCATTGCCATGGAGGAGGACAGATATCGCGTAACTGTTCAATACCCTTTTTTTTCTGTCTCGTAATACTTTGCTTAGCTTTTGGAAGGCATCTTTGCCATCCCAATGCGTCTTCGAATTTCAGTGTCGCACTTTTCGTCTTCTGTTCCCAGATATTTAAATTGTTGTACTTGTTTGATTTTGGCATCCCCAATTTGTAATTTGCATGTTGGTTTGACCCTTTTGCTAACAGCCATGGATTCCGTCTTCTTGCAGTTGATGTTTAATCCTTTCTTCTCGCTTTCCTTTACTAGCTTCTGTAGGACTTTTCTTTTGTATTTTTTCTATGTCTGCCATCAACACTGTGTCATCTGCATATCTTATATTGCGAAGATTGTGGCCGCCAATAATGAACCCTGGTAGCACTTCTAATCATCTGAGAGACGTCTCGCTGTATAGGTTGACGAGGTATAATCAGTAGTCGTAAATCGACCTGGCATACATGTAATCCGATCAGTAGCTCTCGAAAACGCTTATAAAGTGTAAATATTACAAAACAAAAAAAAAACGAATATACTTTTCATACACCCTAACAGTTTTTAGCTTCTAAGGCTGGCAGCACTGGCAATCGGTTCACCGACCAAGTTATACACCTGGTGTCGGAACGCAGATAACGACAGCTTCAATAGAAGTTCGTTTTTTGTTTGTTTGTTGTTTTTCTATCTATTTTTTCGTCCCAGAATTCCAGGTCTTTGGCAAAGTTTACTGACAGCAAAATAGAAATCCCTGTTCTATATTTGGCACAAGACAAGTGAGATTGAAATCAAGAAAGATGAGAACTAAGCGGGAAGAATATTGGAAGTCAAAGATAAGATAAGATTAAATGAATGACAGAAACTGAAGAAAAAAAACAGTCCGTTCCCAAAACTAAAAAAAAATATTTCTGACAACTCCTCGTATTATAGGAAAATAAACACATTTCCTCGAAGAACAACAACAAAAAAAATATATTAGTACTGACAATGACATTTCCCGACGCCAAAGGGAATATACATATATATATATATATATATATATATATATATATATATATATATATATATATATATATATATACAGGGAGTCCATAAAGTTCGTGTGTACTTTAAAAAATTTATAACTTTATTTGTATTTACGATAGAAATAATTTGTAAAAAGGATTAGAAAGAAGTAAATCTATATTTTTAAAGGTTTTATTGAAATTTTATTTAAGTTTCCACATGTCCTCCATCATTAGCAATACAAAGGGTAATACGATTTTGCAGTTCACGGAAAACATTTGCCAACTGATTTACAGTAATGCCTGAAATCACATTAGTTATTTTAGCTATACTTAAAACTAGATTCATTAAAATTCAGAGTTGTCCTTCTCCTAGACCAGTTGTCATCCAAGGCTATAGAACCCAGTCTGTCCTGCTATTTACCCATAGGTGGAGGGAGAAGAAGAGGCTATTAGCACGTAAGTGAATGTAATGGATTCGACTGGAATTCGAACTCGGCTCTCCGATTCCTCAATCCAATATATATATATATATATATATATATATATATATATATATATATATATATATATATATATATATATATATATATATATATATATATATATATATATATTACGACTGTAAACTTTATTATTAGTGATTCCGTTGCTATTTTATTAATAACCGCACAATCAATTAGGTTATTAATTTCACTCTTTAAGAAACTAACAAAAGAATAACTACTCAAATACTTGTACCCCTAATAGTGTAAGTAATCAGTAATACTATCATAATATATATACATATATATATATATATATATATATATATATATATATATATATATATATATATATATATATATATATATATATATCATAATATATATAGATAGATATATATATATATATATAGGTAAGATAGATAAAATGTGTTATCTCCCCCCCCCCATAAATATGGAATCGGGTATTGCTCAACACCTAGTAGAGAATATAGCCTGTGCCAAGTCGTATACGAAAGGGTGGTTCAAAATTATTCACATAGCTGGTTCCAACAATCGTTTGAAGATTTTGGAATCAATCTGTATAGGATTACGGAAACCTTCTCTTTGCCGACAGAAGGATTTTGTGAAGTCCCTTAATTTGTTGGCGGATATTTTATTTTAACTGTCCCTCGCTAATTATTTACACGCAATTTCCCCTTCCCTCGTTATAAGTATATTTACTTATACGTTGTTGATTTTAGCGTGTTTCCCCCTTTTTTTGCTCTTCATTTTCGTTGCTGTTCTTTCCGTTAATTTGTCAATTATCCAACGATTGTCTCCTGATGAGATGTTGGTTGAAAGGGCTTTAGACACTAATAAAATTAAAATTAATAAATTCCTAGTTTTTAAAACTGTATATAAATTTTGTACCTCTAAGCATTTGTATATATATATATATATATATATATATATATATATATATATATATATATATATATATTAAAACCGCTAACCTATCATCAGCAAGAGCAACACACCTGCAAAATCTAAATTACCCAGAATCAATACTATGTTCTTGATCAAACCTAACTCATAAATAATTATATTGGTTGTACCACTACATACCTATCTCGACGACTCATGTTACACCTATCTGACCAGAGTTCAGTTCGGACTCATCTAAACACACATGAAAACCTACACTGCTACATCCGCAATATACTAGCATAAAATAAATAGTCTCATCCACATCTAAAAAATTAAGAATAATGGAAGCACTAAACATAAAAAACGAAAAGCCAACACTTAATAACAGTAATTATGAACACGGCCACAATGTGCTGACCGTGTTTTGAAAATAAAACATTCGTATTACTTTAGGTAAATACAGAAAATAATTCAGTTAAAAAAAAAATTGATAATGGATAAAAGAATAGGCGAAAGCGCTGGATATGCAAAGTTTTTGAACAGATTTTACACAGTTTGTGTCTAGAAAAGAAAACACTTGAACGAACACATGGAAAATTAAATAAGATTAATCGCAGTAACTCGCCCTTTAACGAAACATGTATAAAAGAGAGACTGCTGTCTAAATGTACAATATATATATATGTGTGTGTTATATTAAAATTTAATAAAACTTTAATTGATTTCTCTCTCCCTTCTCTCTCTCTCCATATACATATATAAAGAGAGAGAGAGAGAAAGAAAGAAAAAGTAGAGAGAGAGAGAGAGAAAAAAATTAAGTTTTATTAAATTTATATATATATATATATATATATATATATATATATATATATATATATATATATATATATATATATAAAAGTGAACATTAAAGTCAACAATCAGAGGCGACAGTAGTTAATAAAGAAAAATTTACATTGCCTTAAAGCTGATGAAACTCGTGAACGTCATATAATAGACGATGGCGGAGTTGAAAATCATTAAATCAGCTTCCAAAAACAAAAATTATCCTTTTCAAAGCATTGTCACATCAAAATGTTTGAAATTAAAATTAAAACAATCAAGAAAAATATGCAGGAAATAAAAGAATTGTTTTGTTTTACGGTATATCAACCTCAATGGTTTATTTAATGCCGACAAGATTTTTATTGTTGTTAATATTTTTTCTTCAAAAATGTGTTGCTAGTAATATTTTTTTTTAATACTTTCATACTGCATTGACCCCATTTTGGGGATTAATTATTTGCTCATAGTTAGGACCCTAAGAGGTGCTACCACACCGGGTTAGGGTGGACATGGGAACAACAGCAATTAAGAGGTGGTTCCACACTCCTCAAAAGCTACTGATCAGATGTCTTGCTGTTAGATGTAGTTTATCGTTTTACCCAGGATGCGGATGTAGTTTATCGACCTACCCAGGTTGGAAAACAAAAGTTATGGATTCAAATAAAGTAGCAATTTTAACAAATGCATAATACAAATCTTCTAAGTTCGACTTTAAAAATGCGTTTGTTTGTTTAGCGGCATATCAACTCCTTATGGTTCATTTAATGATGAAATTTAATATTCTTGAGAGCATTAGTAATTTCATCTACAAAAATGTATTGCTGGTATTTTTACAACGAAAATGTATTTTAATAGTTTCATAGTGTTTTAGCCTCAGGACTTTGAAGACAGCATGAAATAAAATGGATACATTTGATGGGAAAAGAACTTGCAGTCGGTTGCTGGAGGAAGGAAGTCGTCTGGGATGTGAGTGTCTGTGTAAAGTTGAATAGTCTAACTAAACTGCCTGTTTGCGTAATGGAGCCTCTCACTTTGTAGCTATTTCCATGGAAAGCATTCAGACGAACTACACCATTTAGTTCCACCCATTCTATCATTCACGACTAGGACCCGCTAAACCACACCCATTGTAGCGAACCACCCTCATTCCTTTCATATTCCACTGGTGAGGTGTAAGTTCCACTCGAGCAGCTTCACCCCTCTATTTATAGAACTGACTCCCAAGAGGATGCTTCCTTATCACTACAATCTTAACCTGTTCAAGTCTAGAATTAATCATTATCTTCCCCATATATCCATAAGCAGCATCTTACTCTGTAACCCTCTGTTTACTTCTAGTTACCACAAGACTATCTTAATATAAAACGTTCTTTTATTGGAAACTAGTGGAGATACCCGGCGCTTGCAGGCATCATCCGTTGCTATACTAAGCTACTCCCCCTCATCTTTTTACGGTATGTCCTTCGCAAGTGTTTGATTGTTCTTAATAAAAGAATCCCATCGATAAAACCTTCTTGTGTGGTCGTTGCTCGGGGTTAAATTGTTCCAATGTTTTAGATATTCAGTAAATTTCCTATGGCCGTAATAACTTTCAGATAGTACGGCATTGTTTACAAATCTAATAATCAAACAAAAACAAGGATGGAGCATCAGGGCTTGATACAACTGCAAGTGCAAACGTTTGAACAACCTCCTCCTCCTTCGCACGTTTACTGTAAATCTGGATTAATAAGAGGTTCTTCGGGAATTTTTCCCTTTTAACGCTTCAATAATCCTTCTCAAACAATCTTTGCATCAAAGGTTGTTCGGATGCCAATTTAGGATGGAATCATATGAAGAAACTATTGGTTAAATGGTAAAAACCGATTTGGGGCCTAGTTTGTTGCAGATTTCGTCCACTTAACTGAAATAATCTAAACCAAACACTCACACAAGGCAATTTGTGTGTCATATGTAATTTGCATGGCAAATTTGTAAAGCATCTGATGAAAAACCAGAGAGTTATGGCTGAAAAACTGGCTTTTTGTGTTTTTTATCGGGAAAGCGAGCCGGACTAAACCCAATCTTATTTCTTGCATCACGGTAAATTTTTTGTGACATGTTTGATGAAAATCGGTTAAAAATTGAGGAAGTTGTTCAAGTTTTTTATTTTAAGTAAACTATCAAGCCCTCTGCATAAACCTCGTGACATTAGCTGATGTTTTGCATTTAGTGCAAAGAACATCGGCTCATCCAGTAAAAATTTTGTTCGCGTGTAATTTTGCCTTGCTTTTTTGCAAAACGTCGAAACCCGCCTTCAGTTTTATCGATTTTTCTGCTGAACCCGGGCGTGGGGTGCTGGAGATTAAAAAGTTAGTTTTGACCTCTCTGGGTAAATTTGCAACTTATGTGTTCAATTTCATCGAAATCAGCCAGGAAATGTGGACGGGCATAAATAGCAGACACACACACAGACATCTTCTGGTTTATAGATATAGATTCTAACCACAGAAAATATTGACTTAAAATAATATTATTTACTAATTGACTTAAATATATAAGTAAATGCAAATATAGATCATCTTTATTGAAAGAAGGTATAGTTTGGTATAATTGACATAGTAGGCACGGTGGAGTAATGAATAGCGGCTCTGGTTGAGAAATCGGACAGCCGAGTTCGAATTCCAGTTGAGTTCCTTACATTCACTTACGTTCTAATACAATTGGGAAAGGTATGAATCATCTTCTTCTTCAAATAGTAATCCAGACCGGGTTCTATAACTTTGGATGGCAACTCGTCTACCGCAGAAAGAAATGTCAACCTACTGCGGGAAAAAAATCTACCTCGTCAATCGCCTAAGCGTGTATCACGCATGGTACATAACTGACTGAATATTAGGGTATAAAGAAAGCCCAGTCACACACACACACATATATATATATATATATATATATATATGTGTGTGTGTGTGTGTGTGTGTGTAAGCAAATTTATGGATATAGATCCGACAGTATGAGGAAAAACAAAAATCCGAATATGCAAGTTTAATGTTGTTTCAATGTCGACGTCAGACGACATTAAAAACAGTAAATATTCGGATTTTTGTTTTTCCATATTTTTCCTCATATATATATATATATATATATATATATATATATATATGAGGTCGGTGTGTGTGATCACTTGACTCATTAAAGAGTGTGTATGAGATGATGTGCGTACGTGAATAGATCCGTGTGGGTGTGGATGAGTAAGTTGTGATTTGCAGGGTTATATATTAGAACTATCTATATTGTTAATTTTATGGCTTGGCCCGGCTAGACAATATGTTTCCGAGCGCCGTCTCCGCTTAACTTCAGGGAATCCTAAAATCTTTCTAATGTTATCTTACCTAAACTTTTCCATTATCTCATTATAGTGAATTTAGCATTGGTTTTGAAATCGGTTGTCCTCGGCGTGCAGATGTAGATGTATATATATATAGAGAGATATAGATGTGTGTGTATGTATGCGTTGTAGGGGTCTGGGCGGGAGTATAAGATTTTATCGCCTATGGGGTGTGTGTGTCGCCAAGAAATGTACACTCTTCCGGTATATCTTCGGACGTTTGAAAATACGCACTCTTTTCTCACTGAAACTCCTTTTTAAATCTTCTCTCTGTTAGATTTTAATGCCCCCTCCACCTTTGGACCTCCCTGTCTCTCTCGTCTGCTACCCCTCTATATAGATCTCAGGTCCCCCCACACTCTCACACATACTCTCACCAATTTTTCCCGGAGTTGTTTTTCTGTTTTCTTTTTGAATCTGTAGGTCTGATGAATTGGATCGTTCTTACGATTCCAATGGAATAAATTATGACCATGGAATATTAGTGTTTAAGTCTTATTATTATATATATATATATATATATATATATATATATATATATATATATATATATATATATATATATATATATAAGGTTAGACAGGAGGAAAAGCTTATAAAACCTTTAATGTACCGAGAAATTACGTCACTTAGTGTCGTCCATAGTTTAGCTTTCCTAACGCAGTAAAATTTTAGAACATTTTTGAGCGTTCCCTAAATTCAAAATTTGAAAACCTAACGCTATTTTTTCCTCCAAGTTAATTCTGCTTTAAAATACAGGTTAGGAAGTAAAATTTCTATACCTGCCTTGATAAAGTTTCTCAAGGAACGAAACGCGTCGACATAAAAGGTTTTCCTATTCTCTTTTCTTTTATTTATATTACCCTCACAGATATATGTATCCGAATTTTTAGACACACACACATACATACGCATACACAGCTACACACAGACACATGTACATACACACACACACGTCAACCAGCACAGTGATAAAATTTATTGGTATTAATCCTATATATGACGCGTTCGGTGGAGGGGGGGCGTATTCAACATATGATAATTTGGCGGCAATACGCGCTTAAAGGTTTTCGGCCATTTTGACCAACATTTCTTTTCATGGTTAGCCGTAAGGAATCGTAAATCTACGGCTACCTTATACTTAAATAAAATAATAACAATAATAATACTTATTAAGAATTTATTACAGGAAATATCAAATTTTATGTAAACATTGTTGACAATTATGTATTTAGTTACATAACAAATAAAAAATAATATAAATTTTGATGCTAGATTTAATATTTTGTTCAGTATTTTTCATTTTCTCTTCTGTTATTGGCTGCATTTTAGAATACTTTGGCTGCATTTTAGAATACTTTGGCTGCAATGCTAAATTTCCTAAGTTAAACAAACTGGAGCTATTTCATTTACATTTTGTTACCTCTCTTTTCCATTGTTGTTTTTAGATTGCTTTCTTCCAGTCATTTTGATGGGCAATAGCAAAATTCTGAAATTTAGAATGATCTTATTCCATTTTAAAAATAAAGCCTGTAAAAAAGGAATATTTTAAATTAATATACAACCAAAAATAAAATGCTTTTGATAAAAAAAAAACCTTAATGATTATGTAACAATAATATATTTCACAGACAAATCTACGGTTTATGTTACCTCATCTCATTTCATGGTTACGAACTATAAACCTAATTTGAGTTTGAAATATTGTGTAATTAACTTTAATCTTTTGTAAAATATTTGGATCGGATATAATGAATTATTTACAGTGAAAAAAATTTGTTGAATATGCCCCTCCTCAACCGAACGCCTAGAAATTGAAGGTTTCATGCCTTTTTCAAAACTAATTTCATAGCTCACTTCGGGACAAAGGACTTTTATCCTGTATGCAATAATCATAATAATAATGAAATTAACCCATTACTACATAAAGTTTCCTTAAAATGTAAGCACATTTTACTTACTCAGCCATTCTGGCTAATAGCAAGCTTAGATATCCCCCCGCTTATCTAAAAAAAATGGACTCCATACACTAATAGGTTACATGATTTTTACATCCTAACTTAGTAGGAGTCAATTAAATCAAAGAAGGCATAAAACTTACTAATTATTAAATCCAGAGGTTGGACCCTTAACATTTGTTCTATAATGTAGATTAATTTGATATGTATTTTCAGTTTTATTTCTTTTAGCGTTTATAGTTTTATGTCGTTTTTTATTTTTACTCACTTCTTTCCCCCACCCCTTAAATAAAATGCTTTTGACAAAAAAAAAACTTAATGATTTCACTATTATTATGTAACAATAACGTAATGATATTCCGCCCGTGGTTACGTACAACTATTTTAACAGCAAAATGATGAGACCTATCCGCCAATCTAGTACTTCGCTTAAACTCATAAAGTCTAAATACCATTGAGGGAAGTTCATCAGAATAATTACCATGAAAATATTTATAGAAAAGGCACGGAGAAGCTACTTTACAGCGGTGGGAAAGTGTCTGAAGCCGAGATGCCAGGTGAGGATCGATAACATTGCAGATGTGGCAGGACCATTCAAAGGACGATTGGTAGACTGATCAATATACAAATTAGATTCTCGTGAGAAAAATTGCCTAGCACGACACAGTGAACCAACTTTTTTAGCTGCAGACTTAGAAATTGATTCAATATACTCTTTCCACTTCATGTTTGCTGAAAACTAAATTATTCGATTTTTTAGATGACATTTTGGTTGGATTTGAGTTTTAAAAAAAGTAGAGGTCGACCTCAACACGAGACACATCTGCTTGATTTTTTGATCAGTTATGAAGAACAGACTTAAACACGTGATCGACTCTTTAATGAGTATACACGGCATATTACGCACAATTCCTTATTTTTGCATTCTATTTGCCATATAACAGGCTAATTATATCTTTTGTCCAAATATATTTTTAAAATGCTTCCGTAATTTTTTTTTTTTTTTTCATATTCATCTTTTTTTTTTTTCACTATGACATTTTCTAATTTTATTTGACACCGAATTCCGACCTCCATTCGTCAAAATGGCCGGCGAAATAGAGATCTGAAATTTGATTTCATTCGTGAACTTATCGGTCACGTTTGCCAAAACCTGTCAAACAACTGCCAAACTGATTTACACGACATTACTGTTGTCCTCGTTGATTGACTAAGAAAGGTCTTTAAAAAATGGCTTAAACAAAGATTGTTTGTTGTACCTCAGACATAATAGATTGGTTAGTAGAGACAGACAGAGAGGCATGGGCAGGGGTTAGGTTTGCTTGGGTCACAACGGCTTCAGTATCCTTCAAGGATTTTGCCAGCTGCCTCTCGACATGCTGGATTATTTTCAGCATCTATGGTAACGTTAGTTTTTCTGCCCTGCGTTTCGTTTCGATATATTTTACTCTAGGATAGACATTTTTTTTTCCTGAAATGAAGAAGAAGAAGAAGAAGAAGAAGAAGAAGAAGAAGAAGAAGAAGAAGAAGAAGAATTATTAATGAATGAATAAGAAAAAGGGAGAGGGAAATCAGGGAGAAAGAAGAGGGAAGAGAAAGAATAAAAAAAAGGAAGAAGGAAAAGAAAAAGGAAGAAGGTGAAGAAAAGAATGAAGGAGAAAAGGGGAGAAGGAAAAGAGGGAGGTAGAAGAATAAATAGAAAGAAGAAAAAAGGTGAAGAAGAAAAGGGAAGAAAAAAAAGAAAAAGAAAGAAAAAGAAAAAGAAAGAAGAAGAAGAGTGAAGGGAATGAAGAAGAAAGAAGGAGATGGAACAGGAGGGAGAAAAAAGAAAAAGAGAAACGAAGAAGAAAAGTGAAGAGAATGCAGATCAAGAAGAAAAAGAAGAAGAAAAGGAAAATAGGGAGAAAGAAGAAGCTAAAGATTGAGGAAGAAGAAAAAGAAGAATAAGAAGAAGGGTGAATAAGAAAAAGGGAAAAGGAAACAGACAGAAAGAAGAAGGAAGAAGAAAAAAGAAAGATGAAGAAGAAAAAAGAAGAAAATAAGGGAGAAAGAAAAGAGGGCGGTAGAAGAATAAATAGAAAGAAGAAGAAAGAAAAATGAAGAAGAAAAGGGAAGAAGAAGGAGAAGAAAAAGGAAGAGAATGAAGAAAAAAGGGAGAAGCAAAAGAGGGAGAAAGGAGAAAGAAGAGGAAGAAGGAAAAAGACACACGAAGAAAAGGGGAAGAACAAGAATGTGGAAAAAGATAGAAAGAAAAAAAAGAAAGGGAAAGAAGAACAAGAAGAAGGCAGCGAATGAAAAAGAAAAAGAGTGAATGAAAAGTGGCAGAAAGAAGAAGGCTAGGAAAAAAGAAAAAAAAGATGAAGAGGAAAAGGAAAGAAGAAGAAGAAGAAGAAGAAGAAGAAGAAGAAGAAGAAGAAGAAGGAAAACAGGGAGAAATAAGAAAGAAAAGAAAGACGGAGAAGAAAACAGAAGATGAAGAAAGGTGAAGAAGAAAAAAGATGAAAATGAAGGAGAAAAAAGGAGAAGGAAAATAGAAGAATAATTAGAAAGAAGAAAAAAGAAAGATGAAGAAGGAAAGTCAAGAAGAAGAAGAAAAAGAGTGAACAAAATGAAAAAGAAAGGAGGAGATGGAACCCAAGGAGAAAGAAGAGTTAAAAGAAAAAGAGAAATGAAGAAGAAGAAGAAGAAGAAGAAGAAGAAGAAGAAGAAGAAGAAATAGGGAGAAAGAAGAAGCTAAAGATTGAGGAAGAAAATGGAAGATTAAAAAGGGCAAAGATGGAAGAAGAAAAGTTATGAATATAAGAAGATGGCAGAAGAGAGAAAAGAGGAAAGAAAGGAATAAGGAAAATAATGAAGAAGAAGGAGTAGTAGTAGGGAAAAAAACGAAAAGGAAGAAAAAAGGTGCAAAAAGAGTGGGGAGAAGAGAAGTCTGGTTCTAGTGAGGGGTAGGGAACCGACCATTTGTCCAGTCATTTTAGTTGTGGTTCATATATATATATATGAGTTCCACTTGAGGTCTGGATTGAACATGAGTCCTAAGAGTTTTCCAAGGCAAGAAGCGCCATTGAAAGTACAACCGTCCATTGTCATTAACGAAAATTCAAGCTCTTCTCATTGGGGTTCAAAATGAATTTCAACTTCACCCACCGAATGAGTCCGAACTTTTATTGTCGATAACTCCAAAACGGTAGATTTTATCAAAATTTCTTTTTCCATTTTCGAATTAAGCATGTACATTTACACCTGAATGGAACTATTTGGGAAATTTTTTTATTAGAAACTGAGCACAGGGATTGAACTGCAAATTACCCTCGAGTTGAAATTAGTTCTGTCACCCATTCGTTCACTCATTCATTCTTTCTTTCTTTCTTTCTTTCTTTCTTTTTTCTTTCTTTCTTTCTTTCTGTGACACATTCTTTTCATTCATTCTGTCTTTCTTCGACTCATTCATTTATTCATTCTTGCTTTGACACATTCATTCTTTTTCTTTCTTTCCTACTTTCTTTGACTTATTCATTCTCACTTTGTTTCTTTGAAATATTCATTCGTTCATTCATTCATACTTTTTTCTTTCTTTCTATGACGCATTCTTTTCTATCTTTCTTTCTTTGACATATTTTTTCATGATTTATTTTTCTTTCTTTCTTTCTTTGACGCATACCTTTCTTTTTTCTTATATTCTTTCATTTTTTTGACATATTATTTTCATTCCTTCATCTATTTTTCACGCCATTCCTTCTTTTCTTTCTTTCTCTAGGGCATTGTTTTCATTCATTTATTATTTGTTTCTTATTTGTTTCTTTCTTGGCCACATTCATTCATTCATTCAATCATTCATTCTTTCTTTGATGCACTCATTCATTCGTTCTTTCTTTGGCGCATTATTCATTCGAGGTTCAAAATGAATTTCAACTTCACCAACCGCAACGTAAACGAGTCCGAACTTTTATTGTCGATAACTCCAAAACGGTAGATTTTATTAAAATTTCTTTTTTTTAATTTTCGAATTAAGCATGCATATTTACACCTGAATGGGACTATACGGGAAATGTTTATTAGAAACTGACCACAGGGCTTGAACTGCAAATTACCCTCGGGTTGAAATTCGTTCTGTCACTCTTCTCGTTGATGTTGAAACGTTACTAGTTTTAGTTAGTGAGATATTGAATGTTACCAGCCAGTTTTATTTGAATTATACTCGAAAACTGGTTGCGCGGCCTGAGTTTAATTTATTACTACAAAGTAGAAAGTACAGTATTATATCAGGTTACTCTACCACTGCAACTGATACCATGAACTCCGGTACGTCCTCCTGCATTGTCGAGGTCAACGGCGACTAAGCTGCCTCCCCACCACCATGCTTTTTGATGAAGAGGTTGACGACACGCTGGACAAAATTAGAAACAAGAACATTTTTTAACAGTGAGGTTCACCCTGTAAAAAGCCATAGAGCCACTCGAGGTAGAGTGTTACAGAGTAAGAGTTTATGCGTATATGTGGGGAAGATAACGGTTAACCTTAAACTTGAACACGTTAAGATTGTGGGGATCGGGAAAACTTCCTCTTGGGAGTCGGTTACGCAGAGCAGCTACTTGAGTGGAACTTTGGAATACAAAAGAACTGAGGGTGGTTTGCTGCTATTCACATAATATAGCGGGTCCTCACCGTGAAGGATAGACATGGTGAAACTAAGGAATGCAGTTTGTTTTAACATTTTCCATGGAAATAGCGACTGAGCAGTGACAGGCTTCATCTGTGAGAGAGGGATTGCAGGGTGGAAAATAATTTCCCACCCACAAGGACGCGGAGACACGTCTGGATACCATCGAGAAGGTAGTGAAGATTGGGCATCTCTTGTCCAAATATGACAGCAGTACTCCATTCTTGCTCTGGTCGTGATCTTATAGAATTAGCACGAGGAGACAGGTACTTAATGAAACGGTACAGGGAACTACCCTTTTTTACAACATCATTAGTGATGGATCGTATGTAGGAATTCCACTTGAGGTCTGAGGCTCAATAGGGAACCTGTCAAATAGCTATGACTGCAGCTAATGCGATGAGGACACTGCAACGCTGAGGGCGAAGAGATAAGTCAAAAGTCAGGGTGGACGGTTTCCCCCGATAGAATCAACGGCCTCGTGTCCGTATCCAAGGCAAGACTTCAGGCTGGAGGATATTGGCTACGGTTTGACTTGTAGAGGGATGAGACTCGCCAGGTTTAATTGCTCAAGACACGCTTACCCATGAATGAATAATTGTCCGGCCTTTTTCTTTCTAATTCTTTTTAAATTTACGTTTTCATTTCACTTGTTGTTGGGTTTTTTTCTTGTCTGCAATCGAAGCAAAATAAATGGCCATTATTTTCTTTATATTTCGTAGATCTAGAGTTTAGAGGAGCGGAAAATTCTACGGCCAGCTCAAACGCTAGGTACGTCGCTGAGTTATAGTAGTAGTTGTAATACTAATTAGTTATTTTGGGATTCAGTGATGAGTAATTTTCACTGTAATATTTAGTAGATATTTATCATTTTTGGCTTTTTTTTATTATCTCACTCTCTTTCTGTCTCTTTCTCTGTCTCTCTATTTTTCTATCTCTTTTTTCTGTCTCGCTCTGTCTCTCTGTCTATCTCTCTGTGTCTCTCCGTCTCTGTGTGTTTCTCTTTATCTCTCTATCTTTATCTGTCGGTCTCTCTCTTTGTCTCTCTGTCTATCTCTGTCACGCTCTCTGTCTGTCTCCCTCTCTGTCTCTCTATGTCTCTGTCTCTATTATGTGTCTTTCTCTGACTCTCTCTCCCTCTCGCTCTCCCCCCTCTCTCTGTCACTCTCAGTCTAGCTACACTCTTTAGTATCTCCAGTATATTTCTCTTTTTTATTTATTTCACTCTATCCTTGTTTATCTAATTCTATTTATTCCAAATTCTCTATATTTCTCTCTCTCACTCTCTCTCTCTCTCTCTCTCTCTATATATATATATATATATATATATATATATACAACTTTTGTCCTTATTTTTCAAACTCGTCTTTCTCAGTCTCTCTTCTTCTCAGTATTTACGTCAGTCCCTTTCTTCTTCACTCTCTCTCTCTTCTCTTTTTTCTCGAAATCTTTTATTTTCTCAATTTCCTTGTCTCTCTTTTATTGATACGTCTCTCTCTTTTTCTCTTCAACCTAATATGCTTCTATCTTTCAAGTTTTCATTCCATTTCTTAGCTTCTCTCCTTATATTTATTTTAACAGCTATACGTCTCTCTTTCTCTCGAATCTCTCTTTCGATTTAAGTCTTTCCAATGCCTTGACTTTTATAGATCTTATCTTAGTATCCCCATATAGCTGTCTCACCACGTTTCTCTCTCACCTCATAATGTTTCTCTTATATAATGTCTTTCCCATGCATTTATTTTTATAAATCTTCCTAACTTTATTTTAGTATATATATTTATATATATATTTATTTATATAGTAATTATATATTTATATGTTATATATATATATTTATTTATATAGTATATATATATATATATATATATATAGTATTATATATATATATATATTTATTTATATAGTAGTTATATATATATAGTATTATATATATATATTTATATAATATTTATATATATATTTATTTATATTATCTATCTATCTATATATATATATATATATATATATATATATATATATATATATATATATATATATATATATAGTATTATATATTTATATTTATATAGAATTTATATTAGTATTCAAGTTTCTCCACCTATTTCTCTTCTCATTCACCTCAGAATCTCTCTTTAGTTGGAAATATTTTCAATGCATTTATTTTGTTTTCCTTTCCTTAGTTTAGTTTTTCTATATAATATTCTCATCAGCTCTCTCTCTCTCTCTCTATCTATCATTATTTATATATATATATCATTATATATATGATAGAAATTGTTAGGGGGATTTGATAATTATAATTAAGTAATTCATTGAGTCTGAAAGAAACCTCAACAGAATGCAGAAAACACTGGACAGCCGTTTCGTCCTATATTTGGGACTCATCAGCAGTGCGCATCCACTACCGAGAATTGAAGTTTCAAGCAAACACCATACCAACTGTTCCAATGGGCCTTGGTGACGAAGAGGTAGCAAATCAGACTCAATATAGCGCCGCTCGCTCACATATTCCGTGGTGTAACTCTACTGAAATTCTCTGTAACCATAGGACTGTGCTCCCAGGAGCCACGACTACTATCACCAAGCCGCTCAAACTCAAGCATTAGAAGCCGGATCAAGCAATGATATACATATGATAGAAATTGTTAAGAGGATTTGATAATTATATATATATATATATTTCTTTTTCCGCCTCTCTCTATCTATCTGTTTCATGCTAGATGGACGCAATCATCAGGTCTGATGATTGTGTCGAGAATGAGTGTTGACTTCAATGTTCACTTTTATATTTAAATACGCTCTATCTCTGATATCGAGCACTTTATCCCATAAACATAGCACAACTATATATATATATATATATATATATATATATATATATATATATATATATATATATATATATATATATATATATATATATATATAATGTAAATCTATTTAAACTCGTTGGGTGAGAAAATCTGGATAGCCCAATTTTAAAATAAATTGGCATCCGTGTAAAAATGGAAAAAAAAGATTACACCAGGACCCCCACCTCTCTCTTTCTCTCTCTCTCTCATATATATATATATATGCGTGTGTGTGTGTGTGTCTGTGTGTCTATGTGTGTGTGTGTATTACTTGCCTTTGTCTCATTATTTCTCTTTATCTCTTTCACTCTATCAATCTATTTATATATCTCTCTCCCTCTCTCTGTTTATCTATCTTTATTTCTCTTCCTCTCTTTCTCTAGATATCTATCTCCCTTTCTTCCCTCTCTCTCTCTCTAAATCTATTTTCCCTTTCTCTCTCTCTCTCTCTCTATTTTTCTATCTGGTTATATTTCTCTTCCCTAGTTCTCTCCATCTATCTAAATGTCTCTTTTCTTTTACCTTTCTCTCCCTATCTTCCTATACCTCCTTTCCTCTCCTTCTCTATTTATCTATATTTCTCTTCCACCCCCTCCCTCTATCTATCTATCTATCTATCTATCTATCTATCTATCTATCTATCTATCTATCTATCTATCTATCTCTACCATGTCTCTCTCTCTCTTTATCTATCTATCTATCTATCTATCTATCTATCTCACTCTATATATCTGTCCATCTGTCTATATTTCTCTTCCGCCTCTCTCTGTCTGTCTATCTATATCTTTTCCTTCTCTCTCTCTCTCTCTCTCTCTCTCTCTCTATATATATATATATATATATATATATATATATATATATATATATATACATATATATATATATCTTCCGCCTCTATCTATATCTCTCTTTCCTCTCCTCTATCTATTTATGCCTCTCTCTCTCTCTCTCTATCTATCTATCTATCTATCTATCTCAATCCGTTCATTATCTATCTATCTATCTATCTCAATCCGTTCACTATCTATCTATCTATCTATCTATCTATCTCAATCCGTTCATTATCTATCTATCTATCTATCTCAATCCGTTCACTATCTATCTATCTATCTATCTCAATCCGTTCATTATCTATCTATCTATCTATCTCAATCCGTTCATTATCTATCTA